>OZ020312.1:24104647-24506948 GCA_963971305.1 Arcuatula senhousia
AAGAAGACGAGCATACAGACTGAAACTATTATTTGTTTATCGAAATTCAAAATCAACTTGATATCCCTTACGCCTTATGTCTTGTTTAAGGTGACCTTACTTAGGCATTCATCGGGCTTTGAGTATAAGGATTGAGGTATTTGTACACACATACGAAACAATCCTTTAATCCTTATCCCCAAAGCCCGATTAATCTTTATGAAAGCTCACCTATTAAAAGGCTTAAAACACAGCAAATACCACAAGTTATTTCCTCTTACATTTTCAGAAAAGAAAGATTAAAAGAGTAGACCTTACAGGCATTGCAATGACATGTTACATGTCAAATCCCGAGTGATCACTGTCCACTACAAGCTAGCCCACATAACTAGTTCAACGATATACGGAAACCCCATATATTTGATAATATAAAGGAAATAGTTACCCAATGGTCAAGCCCAAATGACCAATGACCATCACAAAGTACCTCATCTGAAAAACATTGTCCTATTAAGACCATGCAATAAACCCTCAAGGAATAGGTTAAGAAACAACAAAGAAACAAGCCTTTTACCGTGCAGGACTTTATGAAATTACCTCCCCGTAAATAACCGGAAGTTGCATAAAAACAAGATGGCCAAACCGGAAGCAAAATGACCAACGATATCAAAATGACCGCCGAGATCGAAGATTGCAGATATCATGTCATAGGCATGCGCAAAAGCCGTAAACCTCCTAAGAAGTCATAAGAGCTTACGACTTCCCTTTCTACTAGACTTCAAGTGTTTTCTTATATCATAGGAAACATTATATGTGCGTTGTTGTTTTCTTTTCTGGACAATCATTGATGTCATGTCACCAGGCAATGTTTAGTTGCGAAAAGTTGCACAATTATCAATACATAAAATTAGACGTAAACTTTTGTTTTAAAACAATGAAATATTAATGTGTGTTCTTTTGTTTTACATATAGTCTAGACTGCTTTTATCTGACAGGTATTGATGTTAATAGGTTCACGTTCCATTTTATATGGTGTAGATGAAACGGTTTTCTAATCTATAAAAACTAATTAGGCACATATTAATTATCAACAATTGCCCTAACAATACCAAATAACAAGACATATAGTTGAAGTAAAAATGTCCCCTAAATTATTCATTGTCTCGAACATTGCTACTTCATGTATTTTTTTACTTCTTACTTTTACTTTTTTACATCCATGATGGTAAGCTCTGCTGGTTAATTTTAATTCGAGCTTATCCCGCTCTGGCATCATTGTTTTTTGTGTTTAAGACAATAGAAAAGCTATAAAATTATCCGTTTAAATTTCAAAACCATATGGTTCTTTGTAGGGTTCCCTGCTAGACATTTTTGCGTTACAATAATTGTTCTATGCTCTTCATTTTCATATTGTGTTTGTCATTTTCAATCATAAGTTTCAACGTCTGTGATGAGTCTTAAACGGATGAAACGCGCTTCATGTGTAGCAAAATGTATTGAACTTCATTGTATTTTCATAATATTTTTAAAAATTTGATCAATTATAAGTTAGATTTGAATTCGAGACACTTTTCTACCATAAGATTTGAAGCCTATTTTTTGGTAATTTTTATAACCGCTGGAATTTGGGGAAAATGTTGACCCAAGACACAGGAAAACTTGTTAATGTTAATTTAATGTAAGAAATTAGCGGTTAAATTAGTGCTAATCGAGCTTTGATAATTAATTTACTGTAAAAGTTGAACACTTAATGTTTCATAATCTGACAAGAAAATAAACGTAACAAGTTTAATATTCAAATATAACACCGAGTTAACGTTTAAGATTCTAAAATTAAGCTAATATTAAATAAACGTTAAATTGGTGTAAATCATGCTGAAAGTATATGGCGAAAAACAAGACTAAAAGAGTGGTTTTGAATTCACAAACAATAGGGAGTTTCTACACAGCTACAACACTGTCTAAGAAGGAAATTATTGACAATCACAAATCTGTCATTTCCTCCTTCGGCCTTCCTGTTGGTGCCAACAATGACGACATTCCATCCCTGTATTGAGTTCCTTAATAACATCAAAATTCATACAAGCATAGCTTCATTTAAGGATCATTCAAATGTACCACTAAATCTCTTTCAGTCCGTTGATTTCAACCCTTACGACAATAAAATCCGATCTTCAGAAATATTATGACTGTTGTTATTCTAGAAATGGTGTCAATCAAACGTGGATCCTGCAAAATTCGAAAGAACTGATGGAGATTTTTAACTCTAAATCAGTTTTATTTTGTAACAACATCAAAATTAAGATTTCTCTACACTTTGAACTTCTATTCAACATGAAAAACTGAAATCACGATTGGTAGAACTGATTAAATGCAGTTCTTTTTCTTTTTAAAAAAAGAATGAAAAACCCAGATACAAATATCTGTAGTCGATAACACTAAGACTTACTTTGTCATAAATGAGTCTACGTAAAAGAACAAATAAACAGAAGACTAAATAATCGACATGCGTAATTTTCTTATCGACAGTTTGATGGACGTGTTTTTTCAGTTCATAATAGGGATTCCAATGGGCACTTATTGTGCACTTTTGCTTTGCTGATTTTTAATACTATGGTTTTGCCATTCATAATTGACAGGTAGGTGAAATGTAAACAAATATTAACTATTTTATTGTTATCAAGTCGGTGCAATGTGCAGAAATTTGGACTTAAGCAGTGCTTATTTAAAATTATCAGTAGCTAAAACAAACATGTAATTCAATTTACCTTACATTTGTATACTTGAAATAATGTCACCTCAGTTTGATACTATGTTCAGTCTTGACCATAATACGAACCTGAAAACTTTTTTATACAAAATAATGCCATTTTATTTTATTATGTGGACCATGGTCAACCATGTTCAGTATTTTTTAACCATAGTCAACCATGTTGTACCATGTTCATTTTATGGTTGAACACAGTGTTTTTGACCATAGTCAGTATATGGTTGATCATTGTCAAAATTATGGTCAATCATTGCTGACCATGGTAGTTCATGGTCAACCATCTTGAACCATGAAATACCATGGTGACCATGGTAAACAATGGTCATCTTTTCATCTGGGCTTCACTTTTCCAATTGTCAACTTTCCTTTCTTGTGTAGCAACATCTGTCTGCTCCTGCTTATGGAGTTTACGTATCACAATTGATTATTTACTGCTGAACTTGCAGGAATTACATCGATTTCTTTTGCAGAACATCACGTTAGACACAAACTTTGTTATGTCAAGGTTATGTTGCTTCTTCGTTGCTGTTGTCACTAATGAAAATTTACGGTAGACATCATGTTCTCAAACAGAATTATTGGATTTCCATCCCTCAGATGAGCGCAGATATTGGTTTGTCATAGGATTTTGGCTTGTCTTTGCCAGATTTGACACACTTAATAGGAAATTGGCAGTTCGACGTGTGTTCTTTACATGTAGCAGACAAACACCGTTCACTCTTCTGGAGTACCTGATTCACCTAATTACGACTAGAGTCTGCGTAATTGATATTCAGTAGTTTTTGTGCTTCTGTGTTTGATATACTGTCTATTTTTTCATCCTGTCCTTGTTTGTGTTTACTGGTTTTGTCTCGTCTCTTTCGGATTTTGACATTTGGATACGCCATTTGTACCTCTGCTTCTTTTACTCCCAATATTAACGTTTTGTTTTGTTTTTTTTCAAAGTCGTTCTAAATGCGCTCTTCATGGTCCTCTAAGCTACGAATCATTAATTGATTTTCTCATTCGCGTGGTAGATTGTGCAGTAAAATATTTGTTCTGAATTCGATACATGAATCGTGAAGCTAATTGGTAATTGTCAATTTTAAATCCTGTCTATTCATTGGAGGAAGGAATGCGCAGTAGCATGTTTTATTATTATAAAAAGAGCTTGACAGAAGTGTTTAAATCAGGCAAGTTGTGCCCATCGTCTCAAAAGATCATTGTACTAATGGAGAACTGTAGTCTATATCTATATTTTGTGCTAATAAACATTTACCTTAGTTTAGGAACAAATAGTACAGTAAGGAGAGGTCTCATTAATCTTGACTTTGAAGACATCAATGAATGCAGCCACGTTATTCTTGAGAGACACAGCGATGGTGTGGTCAACTGTATGATGTTATGTTCAGATAATAAGGATTGCAGGTCGGTCTCCTTTAATACACTCGATAACAGATGCCGGATGTTTTCTCAAGATTTTTCCGGGCAGTCACCGACTGGGACTAACGAAAAAGGATGGATTCACTTAGATGAACAAGATTCGACAGCAGGTACTATTTTACTGTGTTGTTATAATTCTAAGCTTCGATTTTCTTTATCAGTTTTTAATTTATAAAAATTTCTGGGAGTGTTTTTTTTTCTACAACACAATTTAAAATCAATCTGATGAAGACGAATCAAAATTAATTCAGATAAAACGTTCTTTAGCGGTTCTTTTTAACTTAAGAACGCTCACAAAATCTGCTAACATACTGTTAGGGATTATTTAAGTATTGTATATTTCTGTGTCGTCCTTGTTTCTGTTTATTTATTTCTATTTTTGGTATTACCTTTATCACTCAGTGCCCCATGACTGCTCTGATGTCCAGTCTCAGGGACACACTACTTCCGGACTCTATGACATTTTTATCGGTGGTAACCAGGTACCAGTTTGGTGTGACCTAGAAACAGAAGGAGGTGGATGGACGGTATGTATACTGTGGTTGCATTCTTATTCGTGGGGTCTGATTTTCTTGGTTTTCGATGGAGTGATTAACCAAGAAAATTTATTATCCAACGAAAAGGAAATTTATTATTGACCTATACATGTATCACGAAAATTTAGAACCACAATTTTATGTTTCAACGAACTTACCCTTTCGTCAAACCACGGAAACTGGTTCCAACGAAAAAATGAATCCTCAGTACTTTATCATATGGTTATATTATTTTTAAGCGTAACATTATATCTCAAGGTTTAAAATTAAACTGTTGCAAAAGCTTTATTTATCTAAATGTAGGAATATTGAACACATTTAATGACAGAAAGTTTAATTTAAAAGAAACAAAGAAAATTAAAATCAAAGTTCCTTTCTTCAAAAAGAATAGTTGGAGTGAACATTTACACTCTATTTGGCCCAGTAATTGCACTTAAGATGTAGGCCGTGTTGCAGATTTTGGAAATTTGATAATATGAAAAGGGGTTGGGCTACCTACGTAGGATAAAAATACATTATTTTTATTTGTTAGCCCTGCGTACATGCAACTCGAACATTGGATAAGATGTCTCAACCTATGTATATATATATAACCATTGTCAATCTATATATCGCAATGGTTCTGACTTGGGGAACAGGAAAATGTTTGTTCTTAAGAACCTGTTCAGCTCTCCATCCCCTATCCATGTATATAGTGCTGCCTTATTGAACAATTTGAATTTCTATACCATTTAAACTTTCAAGAGCAAATTTTAAACCAATAAAATGTAAACGTGGATTTTTGTTATTCTGCAAAGAGTTGTTTACGCGCATGAAGCATAGCATTTCCAGAAACGATGGCTTACTTTTTTTGATTTAAGCATTTTTGTATTATCTGATTAACAGTCCGTGTGCACGATAGTCACCATATAATCAATGTTCCAGCAAGGTTTTTTTTTTGTGGCGTCCGATGCCTTTTTTTTCTGAAAGCACCTGACGTTTTGCCTTTTTTTTTTTCTTGCATGTGACGCCCGTTACCTTTTTTTATTTTTAGTAACAAAATGGTTTAAAACCATAATTTTTTTTACAGCTACAACAATCATTTTTGTTGATTTGAGGGCTGAGTAGAATCACAACACCCCGGTGCCTTTTACAAAAAGCTTTGTCGGGTAGGGAAGACTGGCGTATGCAACATGAAATAAACTTTGAAAAACTTTAAGTCTACTAAAATACATTTTGATGACATGGTGTAAAATGGGATCTTATAAACAAATACTCTGTCTCTTTCAGATATTTCAGCGTAGATCTGACGGATCTGTAGACTTTGATCGAGCGTGGAATGAATACGTGACAGGATTTGGTAATCCTTCTACAGAGTACTGGATTGGTATGCATTAGACACGAGTGTTTTTGAGAACTTTTGTGCTTAAGGAAAAAAATATGTTTGGCATTTTAAATCACCCAATCTGATTGATTAAGACTGCAACGCTTCTCCCAAAAAAATATATTAGGTTAGTTACCTCACGTTTGACACAAAATTGATAACACAAATATATGCTGCTCCTCGGTTGCTGTCGTCACTCAAGAAATTTTATGATAAACATCATGCGCTCGTAGACAAATATGGGATTTCTATCTCTCCTATGAGTACAGATGTTTGTTTGCCATAGGGTTTTTTGTCTTCTTTTACCGAATTTGAATCACTAAATTGCAGATCGGCAGCGCGATTGATGTGCTATAACAGGAACCGCTTACTCTTTCGGAAAACCTGAGTTCTCTATCAGTGCAACTAGAGTTCATGTTGTTGATTGATATTCAGTGGGTTTTTTTGTGTTTCTGTGGTTTATATGTTGTTTGTTTTTGTCCTGTCCTTGTTTTTGTTTGCTGGTTTTGTCTCTGCCCTTTCGGACTTTGACGTTCGGGTCCCCCATAGGTTCCCCTGCTTTCCTATTATTGACTGTTGTTGCAAAAATACATTTTTAGTACAAAATCTAAGATATTAATTGATTTATCCGATTTATTTTAGACTACCTGCAAGCTCATATATTTAAGTCACAATATGTTATAGTGTACTACAGTAAACATACAATTTAAGTACCAACAATAAGTTTCAGTGAAGATAAACGTAGCTACGGATATTCCATTTGTTTAGTCAGTTTTCCAAAAAAGAACCATCTGTATGTCAATATAAGTATATAAAAAATCACCCCAAACCCTTAAAAATTTTAATTTACAAGTTTTGTTGTCTGCCTAACACGATTAAATGTAGTTTGGGAAAAGAAACTGGTTAGTTTTTAAGTACTTTTTCAAAGGTCATCTCAGCCCTTTTCTGTTTTGTCCCTAAAATATTTGTCCAAAGAATTAGCTTCAAGACAAAAATCACATCCTCCTCCAGTCTTACTCTGTTTATTTGTTTTAATTGGTTAATAGAAGTATTAAAATTGTTGAATACGGAACGGCCCTGTTTAATGTTGGTTGTATAAATAAATTCAAGAGTATTTTTAGTGCGCGGGTATGTTAATGGAGTTCCGCGATATTTTATACAAAATCGATGTTCAATGAAAGTATACTTTGAAGCGTATATTTTCGTCACAATGATTGTCAGATACAACTTTGAATAAAAAAATTGAATTGTACATTGGTTTCACTTTCGTTTCTGCTATTTTTTATTTTTCGGAAACATCAAGGTGTCACGTGACCGACAAAGGGGGTAACTTAATGTAAATTCGTTTTAAGCTATTTTCAAACCTTTAACACTGGACAGATTTTTTTTTTAAATTTGGCACCGAGTTGGAGGAAACTGCCTAGTATTTGAAAAGTTATGGCCGTTTGCTAAAATCTGGTCGGAAATATTTTTAATATTAAATAATTTGGTGAGGAGAATGGAAAATGAGCATTTCTTTGCGAATTAATCATTATTTTTGTTCGAAATGTATGCATTTGATTAATCGGCCAGCACTTTTTGAAAACAACATAGTTTTCTGAATTCGACCATGCAGGTTTTATTTTCGAAGACCATTCCTAAAAGCTTGGAATTTTCATCTAAAGATGGCATGTAACGCCATGATTTTGTCATCGCCGTTAACGTCAAACACTCAGGTGACGTCATAAGGGAGTTAACTCAAGCCAAGGGTATTTTGTCATATCATACAAAATAAAAAAAACGTCGTACGCTTTACCCCGGCGATTACTTCTCAAGTACTGTTTTGTTTTTAATGTCAAGTTATTAAGCATAAAAATTTGAGCGGGTACAAAAATAAAATTATGCCAAACCTTCCTTTAATATAAAAACTTTTATGAAACCGAAAGCAACGTCGCCGACTTTTTTAGAATTTTATTGACAGTTTTCTTCCTTCTTTTAGTTTTACGATGTCCTTTTATTAAAAGAAAATAATTGTTTTCTGTACAATTTAATATCTATAAGATTCGTTATTTTTTTATCCACATTTTGGCAATATTCATGTGACGTGCACCTAATAAAACTATGCAATAATCATGTGCCGTGCGACTAAAAAATGTACGGATTTGTCTGATATATAAACCAAAAGAAAAAGACAAATTCTTGGTATACAGTGGCAGTACATGTATGATAATGTCTGAATGATGGTGAATCATTCAAGATTCCGATTAGAATTTTTATTTCTTTGTTAAAATAAACTCCCGAAATAAACTGCCAAGAAGTGATCAGAAGTTGCCCCAAGTCTATTTTAGTTTTATAAACTGCTTTAGTTTATAATGTGTTTTTTTTTTAAATCAAATCACTTTAGAGTTATACACAAAGGACAATTTAAGGAAAAATACCTAGTTAAATTATTGGTTAGCATATTATTATGGGTGTGTTCACGTTTCTCCAACATTTGATAATTAACTATAAAAACATCCAATTAAGGGTGGGGATTAGGGGGCCAACTAAAGGATAGCCAAGTTATTTATTACCTGTTAAAAATATATAAAATATTTAAAAAAATGTATTGTTTGTTCACATACTTAGGTTCATATGTCAAAACTGGGTGTTAATAATATTGTTTTTTTTTCTAAATCCTTTTTACATGTATTTATTATTCTAGTTTATTTAACTTTTTTCAATTGCTTTCTTTTCCATTTTATGTTGACTTTTAAGGATGTTGACTATTACTAAGTTCTTTTGAATATTTTTTTTGAATCCTTGTATTTTTGTAGCCACGGTTTTTCTTTCCTTTTCTAAACTGATTCTTTACCGATGTTGACTTTTTAATATTAAGACAGACACTTCATTTGAAGAATGTTCAGAATATTTGTTGATGAAATCTTTAAATAATTACAAATGTACAACCAAACAATATAACAATACGTGTTGTCCACGACCAAAAATTTAATATTTCCACACAAGCAATACAAAAATTTAGAAATACAGAAAAACACTGTCGAATAGAACTATGTAAATGTTTAACTAAAAGTTATTGGTTTTGGATTGAACGCTGCTAGTCAAGGAATCTGTGCATGAGTACCAATGTAAAAACTGTTTCTTCCGTTTTGATCTGGTTATTGCTTCATACAAGGCTTGAATCTAAAATCAAACAAGGGTGACCTCATATGTTCTGGAAGGCCAGTATTTCTTGCGAATTGCAACGCGTACGACTTGCTGTCGGGGGAACCTTCAGGATTGCTCAAATCCAGCTGTCGGGGGAACCTTCAGGATTGGTCAAATCCAGTTAATATCACATCTTTTACATACGTTTTTATTTGATATTTGAACAAAATTGTTAACTTGTCTTTGGCTTTGAAGTCACGTATGAATTTTTAGAGTAATAAACTCCATTTGCTGGAGCTAATCGAGTGTTGCTGCACAAGAAACCTGACAAGAAAGCTCACATATACAGTTGTACGTAATATATTGGTATTATTTTTAATCAAGATACGAAAGTGATCTCCAAAAACCTATATTTTTTTTCTGCTTAAGCTTTCCATAAAGAAATATCATTAGAAAAATGAGTAAATGCCAAAAATGTATTAAAAAACGAAACAAGAACAAAACTGACTGTACGTCGGCACACATTGGCTAAAACGTTATATTGTGGCAGGGTCATGACTTTGTCCAATTCTATTTTGTATTAAAAGCCCTCTGCTGGTTCCATCATTTACACCATGAAATAATCATATCTTTCGTCTAATTAAAATCTGATAATTCCATGTATGCACTGAGTGTATTTTTTTAGATTGTTACTATGTAATTATTTTATCTTTTACATCTTTATGCTGAACGATACTGAATGAGAAAGTAAATATCAAAATGAAAAACGAAAAAAAAATCATTTATCAATCTTCTTATAACACTATATATTTACATTTATTAAAATTAAACGAATTCTTTCTTTAAATGATATGCTTTTTCTTTTTTGTTACTTTTACATCAAGCATTATTCCTACAAAATTTACAGGTGAATTACAGGTAAGAAAAATCTAAGCAATCCTTACGAGGGCCCCTTAATCCCCACCCTTAATTGGATGTTGTTATTGCTAATTATCAAATGTTGGAGAAACGTGAATAAACCTTATTATGTTTCACTACAAAATCCAAAAAGTCTGAAATGGCAGTTTTTTTGGCTGAAAAGTCTGAATTCTGTCTTAACGTTCTAAAATGTATGAAATCTTCTGAAAAATTCTTAACATTGTATGAAACAGTCTTAATCAAGTCTGAATAATTCTTAACACTGTCTGAATTGTCTGAATGGTGTCTGGATTTGTCTTAACTAGATTCTTAACATTCTTAACGCTGTCTGAATTGTCTGAATGGTGTCTGAGTTTGTCTTAACAGATTCTTAACATTCTTAACGCTATCTGAATTGTCTGAATGGTGTCTGGATGTGTCTTAACAGATTCTTAACATTCTGACTAGTCAAGATTGTCTAAATGTTGTCTGAATTATTCTGAATTGATTCTTAATATTCTTAACATTAATTTACACTTGATAAAATAAAATTGTTAATATTTTCGCTCCTTTTTGTGAAGCAGTTTAATCAAATCATAGGGACTTAATTTTCATGGTGCTTAATTTTATAAGCAAATTTTTAAAGGTGAGGGGTTAGTGTTTTTTTTTTTTATATTCTTATTTGTAGGTGTTTTATGTTTTTGTTTGTATGTCCTTTTGTTAAGTTGTTACTATTGTACAAAAGTATTCGATTTCGATTTGATTCGATTATCTGATATGGTTACAATTTACAAAAAAAAACCATTTAATTTAGGAGAAAGTTGTCTCGAAAGTGAAGAAATTCAGAGCAAAAAAAAAAAAAGGAAAAGAAACATTTGGAACCGCAAGTTTTAAAGAAACTGTGTACCTGAGTATGATAACAGATACATTTCGTTTTTAAGCCGACGTGCACGGTAAAGGATGTAGGCTATACATATTAATTAGCATCGAGATGTTCCTCTGTGGGGGACAGTTCAGTTTAAATTACGGTAATAAGTGCTAATTCCATATCAAAGAGCTTTATATGTTTAAATGATATAGTTTATTTAGCAAATCATTATTAAAACAATAGTGTTCGGGGTGATTTCAAATGGCAAACCGTTTTAATACAATAATAATCAAGTATATCTGAATAAACATCACCTAGTTCTACCTCTGCTTCCTACGAGTTTTACAGGAGACTTTTAAATAGTCATAGCCAGCACAACAAATGTTATAAAGACGGTCTATGACCTAATTTTTAATTGATATGTAAAAGTCATTGTGATTTTAGTAAATATTAATTGACTATATATATTTTAATAGCCGCTTTGAACACTATTGCAAATTGTATTAGCAGGAAGGGAGAGGGATAATTCGGACTACACATAAAAAAAATAATTTTTGGCGTTCGTCGGTAATTAGGCCGAACTTAAATTTGACAATATGCAAATCAACAGTCATCACAGTAAAACATCTACTTAGTTCTATATCATGTACCTGCAACTACAAAAACATTTTCTACAAAATATTGTTAATTAAAGTTTGAAATACATTTTAAAAGATATACACTTATAAAATGAGGGTCTAAAGAAAACCAGAAAACCCATATCGTCGTAAAGCAGAGTGAATCTAAATTTAGAAGCAAATTTATTAAAAAAAACAACTGAAAGTTTGAAAATATTAATACATAAGACTGCTGGCTGTTAAGTTTCATTGTGATTTTTTTATTCCCGTTATGAAATATGGGGGTGGGGCGGGAAACAAAGGACCGGTAAATTTTGAAGAACCACAGGAAAAGGGAAGAAGTGGGTAGGGGCAGAAAACAATGCTGACGATTAATATAACTCATAAAAATGGATATAAAAGGGTATTTTACACATACAGGTTTTCAATTAGGGTGGCCCTCGTCCGCGGGGATTGCAGGTTTATAATACGGAAACCCTGACCGCTGACCATAGCGGGCCAATGTGTGTGGAGAGTGCCACGCTTTAAGCACGTAAAAGATCCCTTTGTGGACAACCAAATAGTACACCACATAAGCTTAATTTTCAGCCCCTATTCACCTCTCTCCTTTTTTCCTGTGGTTCTTTGAAATGCACCCTTTCCTTTGTTTCCCACCCCACCCCATATTTCATATCATCATCATTTCATGTTCATTTTATCATCATTTCATGTTCATTGCCTTCAAAATGCGAGGGCGTAAAAACTAACTTGCTAACTCACTCACTCATTTAGTTCCAAGCGAAAGCTAAGCGGACTGTGATCCTTTACATGAAACCATTGAGGTATCAAACTAGTAGGAGGTTACAGCCCAAACTTTACATGTGTATCTATGTTAAAAACGAAAATAAAAGCAGTAGCGTTCTAATTCTTTAGTTATTATTTAGAACAAATTCTCTTTAAATATACATCAATACACAGACAAACAAACTAAATCACTGCTCTACTTTAGATAGTTTTATGAGTAATAGAACATTTTAATATTTAGATTTAAATTATACTTAATTTGTTTGCAGTGGCATGCATTAATTTTGCAATCAAAAATATTTTAAAGAAATTCGCTGTTTGTAAATTCTTTATCAAACTTTCACCGGTTCATTTTATGCATTTTCATTTTGCCCACACATTTTGCGGAAGTTCTGTATATTTTTGTGCAGTATTATTTTGCCTCAAAAAGTTTCCTGGTACAAATATCTTAAAAGAAATAAGAAGTACACGTAAGAATCTTAACGTCCTCTCGCAAAACTACAAGGTTTTATGCAGTTAAAGGTTGTTGGATATCATTAACTTGAATAAATTATGGAGTTTTACCAGTTATCGTTAACGCTGACAAACTAAAGACAGTCCATATAATTACACTTGCGGGTCTTTAAACAAAGAAATGATGGAAAGCAGTCTGCTCATACCTCTTTCCCCTATCGTCCTCTAGCTTATTTGTCAAAAATAACACACTGTTGGTTTTTTTACCGTTTCCAGTCTGTTGGGGATAAACTCTATATATAGCCGGTAAAGTAAAATCTGAGTCATTTGAGTTTTTTCTCTTACTTTTTGACACTATTAAAATGGTTTTGGTAATAACTATAAGACTATCTGTTAAACACGAGGGATTTCATTGGACTTACCTTGGTTTTGGGATTTCCTGCAACAACCTACACCGTTTTGAAACATGCAATTTGTTTGTTGTTTTTATTTAAGAACGTATGTTTTATGACATGGAATTGACCAATGTTAAAGTATTCACAGTTTTGAAAATACTTTTGTTTTTACCAAGTTCTTCAATCTTTAGTAGATAGTAAATAGTAGAACCTTTGGTCTGTAAAGTCTCAGGTGGGCCCATATCTTTATTAAAGTGATAGTATCTACGATTTTGGTGAAATTTTGTTTTTTGGCATTTTGTTCTTAAGATATTGCAACTTATCAATTATGATAGATAAAATCTTAATCAGGTACATTAATTAAGCATTAATTGCTTCAAGAAAATGAAATCTAATTCATGTAATTTACTTTGTAACTCCCCACATGCTGTCAATCAACTTTCTAACAAAGAAAACATGTGTGCTCTGGTCAGAGGTAATCATGATCCTGTGAAATGTTTTGAAAATAGGTCAAAACCATTGGATAAGACATTTAAGTGTAATTTGATTGGCATGTCATTGATGCCTTTGGGTGGAACACTTGAATTTCTGTCTGGAAGATAATAATTCAAAAACAACTTTTAAATCCAAATTCTAAGCTAATTATTTTATAAATTGCTAAATTTTCATGTATTCACCTTATATTTTGATGAAGTAAAGCTATAATGAATGAAATAAATGCTTTAAAAAAATTGCCAAAATCATAGATCCTATACCTTTAATAAGTTAAATGATAAGGCAACCGATAGTTAACATTTTATCTTAAAAATCTTGTGGAGATAAAACACATGCCATCTTCAAGCGTGTTAACACCTACTTGCCAAACTGAGTCGGTGCTTTTATTATCAATAGAAACCCAGCGGGGAATTAATTGTGTAAATCTTTTTAATTGCTGATAATTTGATACTTCTATGGTGTACATGTATTTTTATAAACATTATTCCGAACTTTTGATAATAAGTGAAAATTTATGCATATATGTTGATATCAACTTAAATCATTGTACCAGTTGATTGCTTGTAGTTTATACACGTTCTTCTTGTGTTATTAACTAGCATGTAAAACCTGTAATGAATATTCAGAACTAGATATTTTTAAAATAAACGGGCATTCAAATCGTTGTAAATCTTAATGTAGATTCATTAGAATAAGTAATAAGATAAATAGATATAAATAAATATTTTAATTGATAAATTAAATATTAGAAAACTTGAATATTCAAAATAATTTTTTAAAAGCTGTTTCGTTGAAGAATATTAATCATTAATTTAAAACAGTTTATGAAAATAATGTTAAAAACTGTTTTATAAACAAATAGATTAATAGTTCAATCTATTTTCTTTGAAGTTATTTTAGCCTAAAATTTTAATGAAATTAAGGTTCAGAATAATTTTTTTAAATATAATATCAAAATAATCTGCTCAGGAAAAGATCAATGTTCCGAGAGGATGTTTATTATTTAGAATGTAAAGAATATATTCAGACAATTTCAGGATGTAAAGAATATGTTAAGAATATTCAGAATGTTAAGAATCTGTTCAGACAATTTCAGAATGTTAAGAATGTTAAGAATCCGTTCAGACAATTTCAGAATGTTAAGAATATGTTAAGAATGTTAAGATTGTTAAGAATCTATTCAGACTGTTTTCAGAATGTTAAGAATTTGTTAAGAATGTTAAGAATGTTAAGACAATATTCAGACTGTTTTCAGAATGTTAAGAATGTTAAGACAGAATTCAGACTTTTCAGCCAAAAAAACTGCCATTTCAGACTTTTTGGATTTTGTAGTGTTTGTTAGATAAAAAATGTAAACTTTAAGTTATGTTGACCTTTCAAGCCCACATTTTTCTAGACGATTAAACAGGAACATAAATTGCATCAAATGTAATGCAACCATACAAATTGTATGAATAAAGTGTATCGCAGACCTTTGAATAAATGTGAGTAATTAATAGTCAAAAGTTGACTGGTTGCTTTTTGGCTGCTGAGGATAACATAACATGATTTTTTTTATGCTGACAGTCCTGAAAATGATGTGCCAATTTAAAATGTGGTAAATGAAAATTACAAAAATGGAATATTAACATTGTAAATGTATTTTTGAGTGTATATTTTTTGAAATGTTGATAAACACCTGAGGAATAAGATGCTTGTACTATGATGAATTGAAAGGATAATTTATAAAATACTTTGTTACATTGAATTAAGTAAATATGCATGCCATAAAATCTTATTAAATGAAAAAAAAACTTATGCCAGGAGAATTTACAGCTTTCAACTTTTATTAGTCTTTTATTGTTTTTTAATAGACTTCATTTGGCAAATAAATTGGAATTATGTGATTTTATTCTATTTTGCATTTGAGCTGTTACACATGGTATTTTGCATTGACACTTGCATGTGTTTTCTTTTTCTTTGTGTGTCTAGTCAACTATTATACTTGTATGTCCAATATGGGTCCAGACATGGCTTTCTTCATTAATGTATTGTTCTGTTCTGTATTTGCCTTGATTTTTATGAAGATATGATGTTGTGTGGATCCATCAACAATAGAAAATATATAGAGTAACACACAAAAATAGTTCTTATATCACATTTATTTTTAAATTTAATATTTCACTTGATATTAAATTCACCACTGAACTCATTCTTTTACAGAACATATTAATTCATGATTTTTACTCAATCTTTTTCACATCATCCTATGATGTTTATACATTTTGTAGCTGCTCAAAACAAATTTTCATAATTTCTATAGACTTTTTGGACTCCTTAGTTGGATGAATAGAACTCTCTGTAAAGGTAAACACTATTTTGATGCTAGATATATCCACTTGTATTCCACATGTTTCAGTGAGAAGTATATATGCACAGTCAGCATTTATCCATATCTTGAAATTGCAGATGCTGCTGACTTTTATCAACTTTTAGCTTTATATGGCTCTTTGTCTGAAAGAAAAAAAATATTTATACTTAACTTGCTAATTTACACATATAAAACATACAATGTAGGACACAATTCACATATAAATCCACATTTAAATTAATATTTTGCAAATAAATAATGTTTTATAAATAAATATAAGCTTACAATAATGTATTTTTATCAACAATAATGATCAATAAAAGTCTTGCAATTCCACATGTCCTTAAGCTGCAGCAATTCCACTATAACATTATCAATCAATCAATCGGTGTATAGTCATGAATTAACAATGCAATGTAATCCAAAAGACATATATATGTAAGACATAAGTATAAAATGTAAATAAGATGAAATAAAACATTTTTGTCCCAATATTTCAAGTTGTTATATTATTTATATTAATTAATTCATAATTTTTGGCCTAATATCTGTACATGTACATATTTCAAATTATTTACATGTATTATCAGGTCTATTACTTGGTTATCTTAGCAGTAATGAAAACCCTTACCAAAAAAAGAGGTCTTCCGCAACCTGTTGCCGCTGATCTGCAGCAAAGTTGCTGTAAATTAGCAGTAAACTGTCTGCTGCAGACTTGCAGCGACTTTTTACCATGCAAATTAGGTTTGCGGCAAGTCTGCAGCAGATATATTCTTTGACCTTATATGGGCATGTACCTGCAAACTCTCGCGAACATCGCAGCTAGCTGCAAACCTGCAGCAAGTTTCCTGCGAACTTTGCCGTAAGTCTGCTGCGACTTTTTACCATGCAAATTAGGTTTGCAGCAGGTCTGCTGCAAACTCTTCATAACCTTATATGGACATTTTCATCAGGTGTTGCAGTAAATCTGCATGAATGAACAATTTATTTTAAGCGATATAACAAAATTTAATTATACATATATGATCTTTAGTTTGCATGCATAAGACATTTTTTCAAGCATGAAAAAATCTATTAAATAAGAATTATTCAAGATGTGAACCATTAACTTGATATAGAATATTACTGATTTGAAAATTTAAAACAGAAAATAAAAAAAAAAAACAGCAGATGAAAACTATACACTACTTTTGTAGAAAAGTGGAAAGAAATATACATGTACCTAAAAATAAGAGGACCTTTTAAAACTTCTATAATTTGAACTCTTTTAACTGATAAAAAATGCCATTCATTTTTCATTTGTTTCCAAATTCTACCTAAAAAAGATAATAATTCATCCATATACATGTATGCAACCGTGGAGTAAAAATTGGCAAGGAATATTTAGCTTATTTACATGTCATATTGCAAAAATAATATTATTTTACTTACTTTATCTTCATCTTTTAAAATATACACCATTAAATCCTTTTAAAATACTGATTTTAGCTAATAAAATGTGAACTCCCATTGGTAGAATCTTTGCCTACAAAACTGATGATGTCATAGATGACATCATCAAGTGTACCAAGGTTAAAATTAATTGCTGCAAACTTGCTGCAAACAGTTAACTTTTCCTGCATATCTGCAAACTTTTGTATTATTTGCTGCAGATTTACGGCAAACTCGCAGAAAGTTTGCAGGTAGCCGCAAACATCTGCGAACTATTATCTTTTCTTTCTGCGAACTAAAAAGTTTGCTGCAAGCTTACTGCAGACTTGCGGCAGGCTTACAGCAGACAGTAGTGTTTTGTAAGGGAAGGATTTCATACCATAAAATGAGATTTTTTTAACAGAATGTTTGACCACATCCTATCTTAACCTTTTAATTTTTTTTAAATGATCAAGTTTATTACTGTCCTTTTATTTTTACTAACTGGCAGTTATGCTGAATTTTAACTTTTGGCACTACCAGCAAAAGACCTAAGAAATGAGCAACAATGACCTAAAACTTATGTCTGTGCAAAGGATTTCAAAAGTAAAGAAATAACACACATGTTTAAAATCTGTGAAATTGGCACGAGTTTTCTTTTTTATTGTCAAAGTAATAGTAGCGATACAATTTTATACATCCCGTTATACATCATATTTCTCATGAAAATAAAATAATGTTACACAAAACTAACCTGTTTGTATTTTCCCGATATTCGTAGTGGTCCAAAGTGGCATGGCAAATCATCACAGGTCAACACTAGGGCGGAATTCAGCAAGGACTAACGATTTTACGGCTACATCGTCAATAAAAGAATGTTAAAATTGTTTCCCATAATGAAATTAATTCAGAGCTCCGTCAACTAGGTCATCATCTGTTAAGTAGAGACGTAACAACTGACTTTTTATTAAAAACAGGTGCTCGTTGACATTTCAACGTCACTTATACAAAATGGACGTCATAACAACGTCCAAACACTTTTCCGATAATGATTTTCCAAATATGGTCATAGAAACACGCCCACGGCTTTTGGCGTATTTTACATTCTGTGAGATATAACATATATGTTCACTTGAAATGAAACAAAGGGTTCTTTTAGAATAAATATTAACTTTTGAATCGATGTTAGACCGAATAATGGAGATTGTGAAAGAATAGCACTGAAGAAAAATATCGCGTCGTCAGGGGCAACCAATACAGCTAATAAATATTCATCAGGATGGAAGAGTTATCTTTTCTTGGAAAAAATTCTCGGAACTACGTGTCTTTTGCGTTGTTCAGAAATTTAGACCATTTTCCAATGAACCAAAAAAAAACATGCAAAGAATTCAGTTGGCTTATACATCTATTAATATCCGCCCACTAAAAATATAATTGATGACAAACTCCGCCCAAATGAATCTACTGTCTAACCAGTTAAACCGGTTTTTAGAATTTCAAAACAACACAGAATACACAACTTTATCAATCGGAAAATTTTCCTCTTACCTGCAAAGATATAATAATAATTAAAAGAATAAAGAATGATTAGTTCACCCTACCTAATGTACACTTGACATTTGATCGTGAGTTGGTCACAAATGGCATAAATTAGGACGACTCAAACTTTGCATGGTAAGAAAAACATCATTATGAAATGATTATTCATTATTTAGTTGCACAGTTCGGGGGCCTGTTGATGAAGCTATATTGCAGTACCATTCTTTCTTTTGGTCCAGTCATTTTATCGTTGGACGTGTTTTAACAAGATAAAAGGGGAATGTCTTTATGGTAAAAATTGCATTTTCTATGTTGTTTTCAATTAAGGTCGTGTTTTCTTCATTTATCCACTTTTTTTTAATTATGGTACTTTAATAATTGTTCTTATTAAAGATTTAACTTGCTTAAAATATGATTTTTGATGAATAAATAAGGAACACACAATTTGCATATGTGTAGATGAAGAACAAGCATTTTCGTTAAGAGGTTGTCCGTTTCCCAATGCTTTGTTACAATTAGTATATGGCTATTGCGACTTTCGTTCGCGTTTTGAGTATTTTGTCTATTGTTCCCTAGATCTTGTTGATTTAATTTGAATGGTTATTGAATTGGTTATTATTGAATGCTAAGTTTTGTGCTTTGTTAACGATTATTAATTCTTCTGTTAATGCCTCTTTTCAATGTGAGATGACAAGGTTGAGATGCAAGCACTTGCAGCGATCCACACTGGTCAATCAACCAATCATAACCACCGTTACTGATATCCATTGATGATGTCGACTAATGAAATGCAATGTTATTTAAATCTTTCTGTTTTCAGTATATAACAATTTATTTTTTATTGAAAAAATAGGTTCTTACGTGCGTTCTTGGAACACCAGCATGATCTTTCACTCGTGATATAATTTCTAATGTCTTTATGCTCGTTCCGCTGCGCTTCACTTGTAGAAAACCTGAACATTTCTATCACTTGTAAAAGATCAGCCGGTCTTTTCTAAGAACTTATTCCATACTGCATTATCTTCTATTATGGAGGGGGGGTCAAATAGAAACCAGGAAGACCCAAGGCAGTTATTAATATACCGTAACGGTTGAGGAAAAGCATTTTTTTTATCAGGGAGATGACCATTACTAGAGGACCCCAGGAGCCAGCATAAACCTCTTACTTGCCGCTCAAGCCATAACGGTGTCTTTTATGAAGGGTTATCTGACAACTTCGACCCAATAAGGACTTTATTGACGTTAATGCGCTGAAATTTTATGCATCCAACAGGTTTTCTTATTCTGTAATAGTTTTCATTCAAAAGTGCAAGAAACGCTATTTTTACCATAAATGGGCCTTTACTCCTATAAAGTATCATTTGCCGACAAAGAAACGACGTCAACGTCTCATTTCTATTCCCTGTCACACCAAGTGGTGAGGTATTATGTTATACCCTCACTTTCTTTCGGCGTCTGTCCATCCGTCCGTCCGTCTGTCCGTCCCCCGAGAGTAATAACTAAAAATCGCGTCAAAGGATTTAAATAATATTTTGCACAGCTGTTGTTAACAATAAAATACAGGTCACATTTAATTTTCAGGATGATTCGAAAAATATTATTGAAGATTTGCCACTTTATATATAAATTTTCCAAATTCGAAAATGATGAAATTTTCTGGTCTAAGAAATATAACTCATTTTTTTTCTGTCTCTATATAGATGTATAGTATACAAATATATTAAACTTTTGATGAATATCGTGGCGGGGTATCATTTAATGTCCCATTACATGCCCTATTATTCCTTCTGTCATAGTCGCTGAGTGATAATCCAGTTTAAGTGATTTTACTTAATTACTTTTTACTTACCTATGTTCTATTTTAGTACATGTAATTTATCGACTCCCTTAAAAAAGGGACCGTTTGTTGCCTACGTCATACATCACTTTGATGATTCGTTCCCTAATTCACAGGTAGTAATGTGTCATATCGTAAAGCGTTTGTTAAAGGGATTTTGTCATGGTTTAGTCAAGGGCGTCATGGTTTGTACAAGGGAAATTTGCATAATGTCGTCTGCAAAAATGAAATCATGATTTTTCCGGACACAAAAGGCGTTTTCGGGCATTTTTAAAGGCAAGATACATTTATACTAAAATATGGCACATGTAAATGATGGAATATACTCGCTTAATCATTCAGGAAAAATAGTTTTGTTCAATTGATAAAATAACATTATTTTATGTTCCAAGCAAAAGTAAAAGCCAGATGTTGCTCAAAAACAATCATTTACTGTGCATACAATATTTTGATACATTTTTCAGCGTAATTTAACGCTTACAGAGCATGCATCGCAAAATTAAAAAAAATTACTTGTCATGGTTTGTACAAGGGACGTCATGGTTTAGTGTAGGGTGGTCATGGTTTGGTCAAGGGATATCTAAAAATGATATATTAAATCTAATTCAATCATATGAGCTAACAATTATGTTTTGAACCTTTAACCGGTCATATATATATTACCAAAATAATGCATACTACAAATATTCATATCAACCGCGCCTTGAAAAAATTATAACAGTATAATTTGTATGCCATTCATAAGACATGTTAGAGTGATCATGATATAATTATTATTATACAGAAATTGCCATATCAAGTTCCATAATATTTCGAGACTCCCATATTAGATGTAGGCATAAGCTGAGACAATAACATCGCTCGAGAAATGATATGGGACTTAATATGGAAACTCAATGTCAAAATAGATACAAAGGTATTCAGGAAAACACTGACTAGGCATTAGGTTTAATGCATGGTTTTGCTTATTGCCGCTAATATATATACTAAAAGCTCTCTACTCCCAATTAATGAAGCTTTTCCTTTCAGTATTAATAGAAGGACATTCCATAACTTAAATGATATTCACTACCAACTGAACTATTGCAAAGGGCAACAGATGAGTGCAGACGTTGGTTTGTCATAGGGTTTTGTTTTGTCTTCCTTTACCGGATTGGACGCACTGAATTGACTGTTGGTAACCCGACGGGTGTGCTATAGCAAGCGCTCGAGGATATTTCTTGATTTCAACGATGGCCTAGGGCCATCGCCTCATTACGACAATTTATTACGCAAAATATAGTCCTATAAAAAGCGAAAGTAGTATATAAATCTACAAATTGGTGACAAAACGAATCTTTGGATGGTAAATAATGAATCCTATCTAGATAAATAGTATAATTTAATAATTCGACTAAACTTCCATTGTATCTGCAGTCTAAGCACAAAAATAGCAATGTACATTGATATAAACATAAGGTTACCTAAGGCCCCCAAAATAATATAATAATTTGCATTGGTGTAAACCATTTATAACCTGAGCCTACCTATACTAAATAAATTGTAATGAACAAAAGATTACCTGAGGCCTACTAAAGCAATATTCAATGGTGTAAACCATTGGTATAGCTATTGGTGTACTCTCAATTGTAATAATTTATTTATCTATAATTGATACAATGTATACGATTCTTCATCATTATTGTTTGTACTGTCATTGCCCCTTGAGGGTCCATAATTGGTCAATAAAGTTGTATTCTTGTATTCTTGGTATGACTATAGCAATATACTTTTAAGTTGACCGTTGATTACCCAAGGCCCCCCAAAGCAATGTACATTGAAGTTAACCATTGATTACCCAAGGCCCCCCATAGCAATATACATTGAAGTTAACCATTGATTATCCAAGTCCCCCCATAGCAATATACATTGAAGTTAACCATTGATTACCCGAGGCCCCCTATAGCAATATACATTGCAGTTTATCATTGATTACCCAAGGCTCCCTATAGCAATATAGATTGAAGTTAACCTTTGATTACCCAAGGGCCCCTATAGCAATATACATTACAATTTATCATTGATTACCCAAGGTCATCTATAGCAATATACATTGAATTTAATCATTGATTACACAAGGGCTCTTATAGCATTATACATTGAAGTTTACCATTGATTAACCAAGGCCCCCTATAGCAATATACATTGAAGTTAACCATTGATTACACAAGGCCCCCTAAATCAGTATACATTGAAGTTAACCATTGGTTACCTGAGGCTTCTTAAAAAAGTATACATTGAAATTTAAAATTGTTTACCCAAGGCCCCCTAATGCAAGAGCATTGATGTAAACTGTTACCTGAGGCCCCCTATATCAATATACATTGGAATAAACGATAGCTTACCTAGTGCCCCCTATAGCATCATGCATTGAAATAAACATTTTGTTACCTGAGGCCCCCTGTAGTAATATACATTGAAGCGATTACCCTAGCCCCCCTACAGCAATATACATTGACGTTAACCATTGATTACACAAGGGCCCTTATAGCAATATACATTGAAGTTTACCATTGATTACCCAAGGCGGCCCCGTATAGCAATATACATTGAAGTGAACCATTGATTACCCAAGGCCACCTATAGCAGTATACATTGAAGTTTACCATTGATTAGTCAAGGCCCCCCTATAGCAGTATACATTGAAGTTAACCATTGATTTCCCAAGGCCCCCTATAGCAGTATACATTGAAGTTAACCATTGATTACCCAAGGCCCCCTATAGCAATATACATTGAAGTAAACCATTGATTACCCAAGGCCCCCTATAGCAGTATACATTGAAGTTAACCATTAATTACCAAAGGGCCTATAGCAATATACATTGCAGTTTATCATTGATTACCAAAGGCCCCTATAGCAATATACATTGAAGTTTACCATTGATTACCCAAGGCCCCCTTATAGCAATATACATTGAATTTAACCATTGATTACCCAAGGCCCCCTATAGCAGTATACATTGAAGTTAACCATTGGTTACCCAAGACCTCTTATAATAGCAACCACATTTATGTAAACCATTGGTTACATGATTCCCACTATAAGATTGTAAATTAAAGTAAATGACAAAACGCGCTTCAGGCATAGCAAAATTTATTGTCTGGAAATTTGTTGTCATTTTTATTTTTAATACCCTAGGTCCTATGTTGATATATATTAAAATAGAAAATAATGAGATGTGGAATACGTGTACGTGACACAGCCCACAATCAAGCGACAATTCAGAAAAACCACAATGGACAACCGCCAGCAGCCTTCAACGAGGCCATTTGGCATTGCTTGCGGTTCTGTAATTGGCCCATGGTCTAAATTGAATGCATATAATTCAAATCCAGTCCTGAAATAGTCACAGATAGACACCCCGGCTTCTTAAACAAGGAACAGAAAACATCAAAAAGACAAGAACATACGAAGGCTTTGTCAAAGATTCCTGGCTTAGGACAGGCACATATAATATGTGTCGGGGTTTAACTAGTTTTTTGGGCCCAACCTTCCCCCTATCAATATTCCGAGACAAAGCACAAACACTAAACACACAATAAAAATCAAATCGATCAAAGTCCAATTCCACTAGAGAGAACATAAGACAAAAAACAACAAGAACAAACAAAAGGACGGTAAAGGAACTCTCTATAGAACACCCGCTGTTACTGACAGCTAGCTGAGAATCATCAATCGACTGATGTAAAAAAAGTCAAACATATCGATTTTAAATCCGACACAACACTTCAAACAATACTGATTTAGTGAAGTGTCATCTCACAAAACCTTGATCGCTATTATGCTTTAAAATGACAATTGTAAAAACGTTTATGGAAGTTTTAAGGTAAGTATCAAGTTATCAATATTTCTGCCAAAAAAAACACTAAATTCAAAGATTTAACCAAAATATTCAATTCATATCCTTTTGAATTTTAAAATTCTTAAATTTTGAAGCAAATTTTTCATTTTTAATGGATTGCTTTTAAACTTATGAGCTTTATAAAAAAAAAAAACATTACCATGAGATTCAGTATGTGATATTCATTTCGCTATCAGAAAACGACGTGTACAATTACAAGGAGGCCTAACCGTTTATCGAGACATTTTGTCCGTTACGTGTTTCTACCATAGGTTAACATTACGGTTTTGTCCGTTATATGTTGCACGAGGCAGTCCGTTAAGTAGTTTTATGAAAAAAAATCATTTATTTTTACGAAATTAACTCTAAACTTGTGATAGATGTGTCCAAATGGTTTTTATTCACAAAAAAACTTCCCTCAAAAACCATTTTGATTTGATTTGACACTTCTTCGCAAAACGAAAAGGCGGAGACCTACCATCTGCAAAAATGTGTCCATATAATGACGAAAAATGCATTGAAATACATTATTTTCGTCATTGAAACATTTTTTTGTAGTAAGTCTTGTGCTACTTGCACAATAAAAAACATAAGAGAAAAATTTTCTGGACCAAAATATTAATATTGGGACAAAAATGTCAAAATTGGTATTACTTTGAGAAACATGGTCCGTTAAGAGGCACGTGACACTTTTTAGGTCCGTTAGTGATGCATGTCTCACATTTTGAAAATGCAGGTCTGATGGAAATAAACCTTAATAAAGCGAATCCCAATTATTAAGATTGGCAAAATCGTTGATATCTTTGTCAAAAGATTGTAATGATTGGTTTACCAGAATTATTGTATTATTTTTAATATAATATAAATGTCTAAAATGTTTACACGAGTTTGTGGCAATGGAAATAAATCTGAACACAATTATTAATTTTATTTAAATGTATTTTATTTGGAAATACTTACATATATGATACAAATAGAATAATATAGTGTTACATTTATTTATGAAAAATTATAAAATACGACAGGAGAGATATTGAAAAAAAATTAAAAAAAATAAAAAAATAAAAAAAATAAAGGATAAACCTTGGTAATTGGGATATGTACATATTGAAATGCTTTAAATTACTGATCAATAAAATGTTTACCTCTTAATACAAAGTCTTGTTCCTGAGCAGTTCATTATTTTGGTCAACAGATAGAGCATCTGAACTATAAAGCATTAATTTCAACACAAATATTAACTAATGATACACAACAGTATTTTATTTCCATAGTTTTTGTTCTTTTTTCTTTTCATTGCCTAAAATGAATAACCAAAACAGACTGTATTAAACCGTTTTCATTATTTTTATTAATAATTAGTAGCTTATTGCTTCTTTCATATATTATATACACATGTATTGTGTGTTTTCAAGACCGTTGTTTCGTAGAATGATCTAGAATGGTGTTACATGTAAAGCCCTTACGCAATGGTTCATTTTCAGACGTGCATATTCAAATCTATGTATTTTAGTATCGATAAATCCACATGACTTGTCTTTTCTTCTGTATACTAGCGTTCAGTCCTTATAGTAAAATTATGATATGTCATATCAAACAAAACTATTTTAATCTTCTATCTATTTATCTTATTAAACGGACATAATATTTTGTCACAGGCACTTAACGGACCAACTTAACGGACAAAATAATATGTCATCAGCGCTTAACGGACCACATTTTATAACTTTTCCCATATTACAAAATTATTTTATAACATAGAGCATTGAAAATTAAACAGAATAATGATACATTATTGTACTTTCTATGGATATCAACCAAAACATATGTTTTGTTATATAAAAAGAGAAATTGATAAAAATGAGGTAAACATGTTTACATTTGCGACCTTTAAAATACTAAGGAGCCACACGCCTTTTCATTTTATGAAGTTATATAGAACTATTTTTACACAAATGCAAATCGTATCGAACAGTCATTCATTTTCATTTTGACAGATGTAATTTTTATAAATCTAAAATGCGTATTGATTAAGAAATAACAAATTAATTACTGACCTTCAGTGTTTTTTCTCGATTATACCTGGTTAACGGACTGTCACGGCGACTTTAACGGACCACAAAAACCGTGAAACACTTTTTAACGGACCACATTTCTCGATAAACGGTTAGGCCTCCTGTTTCAATAACTGATCGATACTTGTGGAAGAATTTAGAAAAATGATTTTACTAATTTGTGGAATCGATAACCGAAAAGTAATGTTTGGTTACTTCAGGCTCCCTAGAAGTATTTATGATGTCATGAACCATTTGTAAAGCAAACACGGGGGGTAACCTCTATTATAAAGGTAAGGACATATTGCGACAAAAAATGGTCTACTTTTTAGGGTCTTCATTATGTGAAAATATCAGATGTTACATATATGATATGGTGTACTTTTCACACATGTACGTAGTAACATGCCCAAACCTGCATACCATCGCTTAAAAAGGCATTTTTAGGTTACCTCAAAAGACTTCATGAATTGGTAAAATTTATATAATTAATTTATAAAATCTGCATTTTTTTACCATGAATTAGCTTTCAATGATTGATTATAACAAACAAGTTATCAATCTCGTTTGTTGCTACATGTATAAATCTTATTTTTATTCGGTATTTCCTATTCCTGATTTTGTCTGCTTGATAGTTTATGAATACATGGATTCTTAAGTTTATGACAGTATGTATTTAAGTATTTAGTAAGTATGTATTTGCTGTAGGGGGCCTCAGGTAACCAATTGTTTATTTCAATGTACAATGCTGTAGGGGGTCGTAGGTAACATGTTCAATGCTATAGGAGGCCTTGGGTAACCAATGGTAAACTTCATTGTATATTGCTATAGGGGGCCTCCGGTGACCAATGGTAAATTTCAATGTATATTGTGATAGGAAGCCTCGGGTAACCAATGTACACCGCCATAGGGGGCCTTAGGAAAACCAATCATTTACTTCAATTTACAATCTTATAGTGGGCATCATGTAACCAATGGTTTACACAAATGTCGTTGCTATAAGAGGTCTTGGGTAACCAATTGTTAACTTCAATGTATATTGCAATAGGGGGCTCAGGTAACCAATGGTTAACTTCAATGTATACTGCTATAGGGGGCCTTGGGTAATCGATGGTGAACTTCAATGTATATTGCTATAAGGGCCCTTGGGTAATCAATGGTTAACTTCAATATATACTGCTATAGGGGGCCTACGGTAATCAATATACATTAAATTCAATGTATATTGCTATAGGAGGCCTTGGGTAATCAATGGTAAACTTCAATGTATATTGGTATAGGGGGGCCTTGGGTAATAAATGATAACCTGCAATGTATATTGCTATAGGGGGCCTCGTGTAATCAATGGTTAACTTCAATGTATATTGGTACAGGGTGCCTCAGGTAACCAAATGTTTATTTCAATGCATATTTCTATAGAGGGTCTTAGGTAGCCTATCGTTTATTCTAATTTATATTGATATAGTGGGTCTCAGGTAACAATGCTGTTGCAATAGAGGGGCCTCAAGTAACCAATGATTAACTTCAATGTATATTGTTATAGGGGGCCTCCGGTAACCAATGGTAAATTTCAATGTATATTGTGATAAGAAGCCTCGGGTAATCAATGTACACCGCCATAGGGGGCATTAGGTAACCAATCATTTATTTCAATTTACAATCTTATAGTGGGCATGATGTAACCAATGTTTTACATAAATGTCGTTGCAATAGGGGGGCTTGGGTAACAATGGTTAACTTCAATGTATATTGTTATGGGGGGTCTCAGGTAACCAATGGTTAACTTCAATGTACAATCTTATAGTGGGCATCATGTAACCAATGGTTTACATAAATGTCGTTGCTATAGGGGCCTTGGGTAACTTATGGTAAACTTCATTGTATATTGTTATAGGGGGTCTCGGGTAACTAATGGTTAACTTCAATCTATAATGCTAGATGGGGCCTTAGGTAACCAATCATTTACTTCATTTTACAATCTTATAGTGGGCATCATGTTACCAATGGTTTACATAAATGTCGTTGCAATAGGGGGCCTCGGGTAATCAATGGTAAACGTCTATGTATATTGTTATAGGAATCCTCAGTCAACCAATGGTAAACTTCAATGCATACTGCAATAGGGGGCCTTAGGTAAGCACTCATTTACTTCAATTTACAATCTTATAGTGGACATGATGAAACCAATGGTAAACATAAATGTCGTTGCTATAGGGGGCCTTGGGTAACCAATGGTAAACTTCAATGTATATTGTTATAGGAGGCATTCTACCGAATGTATAGGGCTTCGGTAACCAACTGATATCCGGGCTATTTATATGGATGTACAATATATAGGGGGATGCCAAAATCGAATGCTTATTTGAACGTATGTTTATAAATATAGCGTCCAAGGTAATCAAATATATAAATATAAGACCTGAGGTAACCGAATAACATATAATGTTATAGATTCTAAGGTACCCAAATGTATATTATATGTCTTTGTGGGACTAAGGAGCCTACAGTTATCGAATATTTTTTTAGATATAATTTACTTATACGTATCTATAGGTGGCCTGGGGTAACTAATGGTTCATTTGTTAAAAGTGAAAGTAGGAAAACCCTACGCCGAAGTACTATTTTTTTCTTGATGGCCCCAGGCCATCGTTGAAATCAAGAAATATCCTCGAGCATAGCAAGCAGAAACTGCTTACTCTTCCGGAGCACCTGAGTTCATTCTCGTTTCGACTGGAGTTCGCGTTGTTGATTGACATTGGTATGGATACCCCATTGGTACATATTACTCTGCTTCTTGCATATCACATGGAATATGTTGCTTCATCCATAATATTCTTAATCAGTGCAACAGAAGTGCTTATAGTATTTGAGAAACGTTTGCTTCATCCATAATATTTTTTTTTATATTATCATACAGGAGTAGCTTGTACTGTTTTTAGAAGCTTATACAATAACCATATTCATAGAAAATAAAGAGATGTGGAATAAGTGTACGCGACACAGCCCACAATCAAACGGCAATTTAGAAAAACCACAATGGACAACCGCCAGCAGCCTTCAACGAGGCCATTTGGCACTGCTCGCGGTTCTGCAATTGGTCCATGGTCTAAATAAGATGCATATAATTCAAATCCAGCCCTGAAATAGTCACAGATAGACCCCCTTCTTAAACAAGGAACAGAAATCATCAAAAAGACAAGTACAAACGAAAGCGTCAAAGATTCATATTTAATTGTTCAATGGTAATCCTGATGGTTAGTATATGTTGTTGGCTTAGTGACGGTCTAGAGCAATTAAAAGGATTTAAATTATATATAAAAATATATATCTTTTATATGCTAATACTGAATGTAACGATTTATAAATTCCAAGAAACGATCCAATGATTTTTCTCGGGGGTTAAAGATGCGTATTAAGAAACGCGGCAACACAGTATATCGTCAAGCACAATAAAACAGCAGAAAAAACCTAATAATTTATCCGATCTCCTAACTTAAAAAAATGTGATAAACCATGACATAATGGTATAAACCATGACAATTTTCTGTTCCCTTTACCAACCCATGACAAAATTTAAATTTGGTTAATAAGCACAACTAAGCAGATTTATAGTTAAAGTAATAATAAAGCAGTTTTGGGGAAAAAATTGCAATGTAAAAATAACCACTTAACTGTTGCATAATCATAAAATTAGAGCTTTCACGCTTTTATGAAGACGAAAATTTTGATAATGTACGAGTACCGGCTTGAAATTTAGCTGATTTTTGAAAGAAGTTTGAAACCAATGGCCACTTATTAACTTTCGTGAACAACATTCCGAATTTTTCCGAACATATCATAACAAACAAAAATGTATTTTGAAGTAAGAGCATGTAAAGCTCTGGATTAAATATAATTAATTTCATATATCTTCTTTATTTGCCAAGTAAAACCTTTCCGCTATTAAGAAATAAAGATTAAAAAAGTGTTTTTTTAACATGCAAATAATAACAACACACACGTACCTTCTTTTCCTTTTATCGTGCTATATATTAACCGGGCCTATTTAATTGAAAACTCGATTAATTCGGCAATGACAAAGGAATCTCATTGGTGGGTTCTTTTGATATTGACATCATTTTAAAGGGGAACGGGGTAAGGAAAAAGCAAAACAGTTACAAAAGCCATATGCAGAACATACCTTTTCAGACCACGTTTGTTTACATCAATTTCCTAAAGTATTAGATGGGCTTGCGCGGGCACTTCCGAGTGAGTTCAAATTTGGGTCGTATGCATCTAATTTGCATAATACAACTCGGGAAGCAAATGATTGTGAAAGACACTTTTTTGTTAAATTCTGCAAAAATCCCACTGTTAATAAATGTTTTTAAAGCTTAAAAAGACTGTTAAAATTTTTAAGATTTTTTGATTTATTATTACTTTAACACAGTAAACTATTATCGTTATGTTCAATTCCTTTCAGCTCTGTTCACTATTTGATACTAAAAAAAAGGTATTTTTACATATTTTAGAAACAAATCCCTTGTACAAACCATGACCTCCCTTTACAATACCATGACATAATCCCTTTACCAAACATTGTACGATATGACACATTACTACCTGTGTAATTGGTTCAGAGGTTTCAGAGGAGAAGAGTTTTGATATTATTTACATACGACGGCGGATGAAAAGTGATGTCATGCAAATTATCTGAAACAAGGGCGATGATTAAAATTAACATGAAATGCAATCAAGTATGATTTAGACACTGGAAAGTGAGAAATAGTTAAAGTCGGACAACCTAGCACAATTCAGAGGGTCTTATGATAACATCTGCATTAGTGTTTAACGTACAAGGAACATGTCATTTTTTTAACTACAGCTCTATGTGTAGTTAAAGCTTACCATATATAGACCGGAAAAAGACTTAATATCTATAATTCGAAGTTTAACAATAGCGATAATACCCAGCTTCTTGTAACCTTGAAACATACTTGTAATATATCATTCTTCTTCTTTTAATAAACGCACTAATATCTCTTTCTACATGTTTGTTAACCTTTACCAACCTCTCTATCTATATAACGTGTTACTGACAACACCTGATCAGTTTAGAGTGTACTGTTAGAACACTTACTTTTACTATGTTACCCCGTAAATATTATGTATTGTCATTCTGATTACATTATTATGATAACTATATATATATATCAGAACAATATTAAGCAAGTATCGAAGTGTTTTGATAATTTAAGACCTCGACAACATCCAGTGTACATGTGCATGTAATGGTTAAACAAGTATAACTTGTTTATATCAAAGGATGGGTTGCGATAAGGCCCTATTTTGGCCCATCTGTAGGCGAAAAATAAAAAGTATTTCATAGCCTCTTACTTTTTACCTTATTTTGTAGCAAAATGATTGTACTGTTGTGAAAAACTACTTTTAAATCCTTTTGCATTAACAGGGCTTGAAAAATCGTGTTCAAAATTGACCCATTTTGAATGAAAATTTCATCTTGTATTAAAAGAAATTTCAAGGTAGGGCTTCAATAAAGTGAAATTTTGTGATTATATAGTTGAAACCAGTGTTAACAATTCTATAAAAGGTTCATCATACATATATATCACTTTTAAGAACAATTTTGAATTTGAAATGAACGCTAATCTCAAGAAAAACGAGGAAAACGGAGAGATTTCGCACAATTTTTAACTACTGACAACAAGTTAAAAAATTATAGTCTTTTTAAATTTTCAGTATGTCTTGCACGCGGAACCAGCTTGGAACTTTCACAAAAAATGTGTTTTAATAAAACAAGTTTTTGAATAAAATATGAAGCTGGTTACGCATGCAAGGCTATACTTTCGGGAAGAATAAATATCACTCATTTGCGCCACTTTCCCATAGGCTCAATGTTAAAATCATTTGTGGTGGTTCATTTCAAGCACCATTTACTAAAAAATAAAAAAGCTTTTAAACTACAGACGTTTATTTTCAAAAAATAGAAATATTTACCTTTTGAACAAGACATTTTATAAAAGAATTTACTTTATTTTATTTTTGACTTTCGCGGTGGGCTGAAAACGGGTCTTATCGCAACCCATCCTTTAAACTTCGAGCATGTGTGGCAATTATTTTGTGCATAGTTTGTGTTACAGAATGAGCTATTTAAGTTTTATATTTATTATTCCGATAATAAGAAAAAATTAACTTTTATTGAAGAAAAAGCTAAAGTCTTAATTAAAAAGTGGTATTCTTGACAACACATTGTTCATTTTTAACCTAAACATTGGACAGGGTGTAGTTGCATTTACGTTGAAAGATTTATTTTTTTTTTAGCTTTCAAAAAAAAGAAGAATTTTATCGGATTTGTTATCGTGCAATTAAAGCCCAACAGTTAAATGTCAAATCCAGATTAAGCCGGAATACAACCTGTAGAATTTTGTCTTTGCAGTTGCACGGACTTCGCGTGCTATTTGATTGATAGGTGTAAATATTAATCCGCTAGATTGATTAGCTGATTTTAAAATATTTTTGATTAAAAATGTAATTTTAATTTTTTTTACGCGGAATGTACTATAAAACTTATTTATAAGAAATAACTGTAATAAATTTTTGGTTTATAGAACCATAAACTTAATTTTTCATGGTGCACATTTACATAATCCTCTTCGCGGATTATTCAATGTGCACCATGAAATATTAAGAATTAACTGTAATAATTTTTTGGTTTATAGAACCTAAAAACTTAATTTTTCATGGTGCACATTTAACATAATCCGCTTCGTGGATTATTCAATGTGCACCATGAAATATTAAGATTATGGTTCAATAAACCAAAAATTTATTACAGTTAATTCTTAAGGGTGTGCAATAATGGTTCTCGGAGTCTGCAATAGCCCTCGACGCTGCCTCAGGCAATTACAAACACCTCAAGACTATTACATGTATTGCAGACCTTGAACATATTACTGGACTATTAAAACACAAAACACCCATTTATAAATACATTTTGTACTTGAATAATAAATGTGTAAATTTCATAGTTTTTTTTTTATTTTGACAACGCCATAAAGTCTTATATTTTGAAATTATTAGTATAGAAGTTTCTATTTGAAAACCTTTGGGAATCGGTATCAAATATTGTTCACACTAAAATGTACCTAGGGACGCAAAGAGGGGTGTCCGAGTTCTAGTAGGTGTTATTTGAACATTATTTTGTCATTTCACAGAGAGACAGAAAGCTATTTCTTCATTGAAATAAAAATTGCAATTGAGTTCAATCTGGCATTACCTTTTGCTACGCCTGGTGCGCGTTTTGTATATTCAAAACTCATCAGATGCTATCTAGTCAATGGATGAAAATGCTAAACACAATGTCAGTATGAATAAAACAGAACAATAAAACCAGGTTAATTTGAAACTTAACAAACACTATGGTTTACGTATCGCCTGAAAAAACCTTCAAAAGGCCTTTTCAAAATCTAAAACCTTTGTTGTTTTAGATTTGAATAATTATTAAACTGTTTTTTTTTTTTCAAAACATCTTTTAAAGATAAAATGTGTTACAAACTAAAGCAAGTTTGCAGAATGCTAATTTTTCTTATTGACCACATATTTGTCACAATTGTAGGAGAGATTTTTTTCAACAACAAATTGAAATTCCAATGGTACTTTTCGTGCCCTATTTTCGCCGATTTGTGTTTATTATCTTACGAGGCTGATTTTCTTCAAGAACTGGTAAAGAACGTGAAAATGAAAGGGGCAAGGTCCTTCAATCTCACTTTCAGATATATTGATGATGTCCCCTGTGTTGACAATACTTCGTTTGATAAATTGATACTACAATATATCATGAAAAAATAGAGAAATCACCGAATCCAATTGCTTCACGTCATTCTTGGATTTGCATCTCAAATTTGACTCAGTACAAAATTTTACAGTAAAAGAGACGACTTTAATTTTCAAAATAATTTTTCAAACTTACAAAGAAACAAACCATTTTCATCTGTTTATGGTGTTTATTTTTTCACAACTTAATCGAGGGCTTGTATAAAATTTTCAGATTGTTTATACGACCCTGTCTCTAGGACTGACTATTAAACAGTCCAATTTCAACCGAAAAGAGAACAAAAGAATTAAACTGTTCTATCAAACGAGGTAGAAAAGTCCTATTGGGTTGTTTACGCTGTTGTCAAGAGCTTTAAAAAGTTATTAAACGACAATTTTGCACAGATTTGTTGTTGAATATGAAATTTACACTTATTTCATTACTAACATACCAAATATTACGACCGAAAATGGTTTACGTTTACAAATATTCTATTTTTTGTGTCAAATAGGGGGTGTTGTTATTAACTGGTACACTTTTTGCCCTGCACAGGAAACATCTACAAAAAATTCCAAATACAAATGAAATGTGTTCCAATAGATTGATGCTTTATTCAAGGGCGTACCTAAAACTTTTGAAGAGATACGCTACATTAAAGTTAGTTCATTTCATAGTGTCTGTGTTATAACTATTTGCCGAACGAACACACCCATCCTTGACATTGTGAAAAGTAACAAAAGAAAATCATAGTTAATCATAAAAACACTTTCTTTAATTTTATAAAAACAGTTTTCATCAAGTCTGTGTATACAAACTAAAAGTTTAACATGTTATCTTAAAAAAAATCTTAATGATATAAATTTTGTTCCAAATTTAAATACATGGGCATTGAATGACAGTCAATCTATTGTATTGTTAACCTTTGATCGTTTTATCAAAATAATATATAGAGAACCGAAATAAACAAATTGAATTAAAGTACCCGTTAAGAAACAGCGTTTATCGCTTGAGTATTATCACAAACTCTTTATATAAAATAAAGGTGAATAGAATATTGTTCTTTGTTGAAAAACTTGTTTTGAAGAACTATATATTGTTATTTCATAAATACAGAAGGGACCAGACCTAACCTGTATGCAAACCAAACTCAAAAAGAAAACCTGAAGTTTGGTCTAAGTTTACTTTAATATTTACTCGAAAAGTAAAACAGACGACTTGTTTGGTTTGTTTCAGTTTGGTCAGAGCGAACCAATCTTCAAAAAGCAAACCAAACCAGCGCCCTAGTTTGGTTTGGTTTGGTTTGCTCTGAATATGCTCTGAATATGCGCATATGATTCATATAATCGATGTGAAAGAATGTCCGAAATAATTCACAATTATATATTACATTTTCATGAACAAATATTATTCATTAATATCCCAATGGAATAACAAATTATGATTTGAACATTTAACATCATATTAGATCGGTATTTTTTTTAGAAAACCAAACCATCACCCTGGTTTTCTATCTTAAGAGCAAACCAAACAGGCGGCCGCGTAATCTTCATCTTCTCTAAATATTGTCTTCTATTACCAATGAATCGGAACACTGAAAATGAATGTGTTTGTCAAAAATAGTTGTAGAGGATGCCAATATCGAGTCCAAACAAATTATGCCGTGTTGGTCTGCCAAAAAACATTTAAGAGAATTGCGCATATTTAACACATGGAGACGTACATACAAATAAAAGAGCTTAGCAATCTTGAGGAATGCATTGTTTGTCTATGAATGGAATAGAACCAAAAAAATCAATTTGACACGATAAAAAAACGTCTATGTTATTATGGCTCTGTTATCAACATGCTACACTTTTCAGAAGAGATAGATGAATTAACAATAGAAGGAACAAAATCATCAGGTAGAGACCGAACGCCGAGAAGGAAAGATTTACCATTGCAACGAATGCAATTACACAAGCCAAAAAGTGTTCAATCTACAAAAACACAATGAGAAAAACCATCAAACGGAAATGGAAGAATCGGATTGGTTGAAGGAAGACCCGAAATGGAGCGGAGGAGGAGGAATCGGATAAGGAATCAATAAAGACTGACGATTTGTCTGAAGATGAAGAGACTTGCCCCGTAAAACACCTCGATCCGAGGGACGACTTTAATGGACAAGTAATGGTGTAATAAAAAGACGAACATGAAAAAAGGGTCAAAGAATACACGAATCGTGGCCACCACGAGAAAAAGGCAATACAGATTGGTCCAACCCTAACCTGTATGCAAACCAAACTAAAAAAGCAAACCAGAAGTTTGGTCTTAGTTCAATTTTCACTTTGTTTGGTTTACTTTTAGCAAACCAAAGTTTACTTTAATGTTTACTCGAAAAGTAAACCCGACGGCTGGTTTGGTTTGGTTTGGTTTGGTTTGGTCTGGTCAGAGCGAACCAAACTTAAAAAAGCAAACCAAACCAGCGCCTTAGTTTGGTTTGGTTTGCTCTGCGAGCATGCGCAGATGATTCATGAAAGAATGTCCGAACTATTTCACAGTTATTTCATTTCATGAACAAATATTATTTACTAAATGTCTCAATCGAATTACAAATTCTTATTTAAACATTTAACATCATATTAGATTGGTATTTTATGAGTAAACCAAACCAGCACCAAAGTTTTCTATTTTAAGAGCAAACCAAACCAGCGGCCTGGTTTGGTTCGGTTTGCTAAGAGTAACCCATGAGCCTGCGCAGATGAATCAAAGAATCGAAGTAATACGACGCCCGACATCATTTTATAATATTTGTTCTACAAATATGTTTTACTTGGAGAATTTATTATGATTAAGATATTTACCAATATTTTAGATTGGTTTGGTAAGAGTAAACCAAACCAGCGCCCTAGTTTGGTTTGGTCAAAGCAAACCAAACCAGCACCCTAGTTTGGTTTGGTCAGAGCAAACCAAACCAGCGTCAAAGTTTGGTTTGGTCAGAGCAAACCAAACCAGCCGCATAGTTTGGTTTGGTTTGCTTTTAAAACCAAACAAAAAAAGCGAACCACGGTTTGTTTTGAGTAAACTGTGGTTTACTATTTTGTTTGGTAAAACAAACCAAACCAAACCAGAAAAGTAAACTACATGTTTGCTCCCGGTTCACTTTTAAACAGGTTAGGTTTGGACCCATCTGTATTAAAAGCAGACAGGGATATGTAAACACTATATGTAGAAGCTCGAAAAACTGTTACATGTACGCAAATACCATTGTATGGCAAATGGAAATGGCACGAGATCCACTCCATTAAAAAATCAAAGAGACGGAAAATTGTCTGAGATTACGAAGAGTCCTGGAAACACGCACCTGAGAAGAGAAAGTACTTGCTGTATGAGCAAATCAAGCTGTTCAGACCCTAGGGGAGTGAAGAAAACGAGGATAAAGACTGAACTATTATTTGTTTTCATAAAAAGTATCGAAATTTAAAATCGACTTCCTTTTGTCTTGTTTTAGGTGACTTTTGGTATCGGGCTTCGGGTATATGAAATGAGGTTTTGTATATTTGTACAAACATATAAAACAATACACTAATCCTTATCCCCAAAGCACGATGAATCCGTATGAAAGTTCACCTATTACCAGACTTAAAACACAGCAAATACCACAAGTTATTTCCCCTTACATTTTCAGAAAAGAAAGAATTAAAGAGAAGTACTGACAGTCTTTGCAATGACATGTTACATGTCAAATCGCGAGTGATCACTGTCCACTACTAGCCCAAACAACTCAAAAACTTCAACTATACCTCACGACTGGTTCAGCGATATACGGCATCCCAATATTTGATAAGATAAATGAAATGGTTACCTATTGGAGTTTCTACATATTCAAAATTAGTAGGTTGATCATAGTTTCTACATATTCATAGTTAGCAGGTAAAGTGCATATTCAATACCAGCCGCATGCCACTTAATCGAACAATATATATATGAGCATGGCAGTGGCGGATCTAGAAGGGGAAGTCCAATGGTTTTTGAACCCCTTTTCGTTGGATAATTGTGAGGGTTTTTGTGTGTGTGTGTGTGTGCAAATTTTCAACAAAATTAACCCGTTAAGCTACTTCTTTCCTCAGCAGACTATTAGCACGGTACCCCCTCCCCCACTTTAAAACCTTTAAAAAATCTGTATTCCTATTCAAATGTTTGCGTCAAAAGTTTAATTATGCACGAATTATAATTAAGATGGAGGTTGTCAGTTTGTATCTCAAAACTAAGTCAAAACCATGTTTTTATATTTGTTTTTTAACTCACCTGACCCGAAGGGTCATGTGAGTTATTGTCATCCGTCGTCCGTCCGTCGTCCGTCGTCTGTCGTCCGTCGTCCGTCCGTAAACTTTTTAAAACGTTAACTCCTCTGACACCATAAGTCCAATTGCAACCAAACTTGATATGGTTGTTCATTAGCATTCGGCGCTTAGAACTAATGTGGGGATTTTTGATCCAACATAAAACATGGCCGCCATGGCTAAAAATAGAACATAGGGTTAAAATGCAGTTTTTTGCAAATAACTCTAAAACGGCTACAGATATCAAAATTCTGGCAAAGTAAAAGTAATCAGCACCTCAAGATCTACCTACCCTGAAATTTTGAAGAATGTAGGAGTTATTGCCTTTTTGTGGACTTTTTAGCTCAATATCTTAACAACTATACTAGATATTTAAGAAATTTAAATTGGATATTGTTGAGCACATCAAGATCGACAAATCATGTAAAGGGTCAACGTTGTAGGACCTTTCCTTTTAGGAGTTATTGCCCTTAGAACTTCAAAATTGAGCATTTTAACAGCATTTCCTCATGATCATTACATTGGAAACGTTAACTCCTTTGACACTTTTAGTCCAAATGGAACCAAACTTGATATAAGTGTTTTTTAGCATTAGGTGTATAGAACTGATGTGGGGATTTTTGATTGGCTGTAAATTATGGCCGCTGTGGCTAAAAATAGAACATAGGGTTAAATGGCAGTTTTTTGCAAATAACTCTAAAATGGTGACAGATTTCAAAATTTTGATTGGGAACAAAAGTAATCAGCACCTCAAGATCTATCAGCTGTGAAATTTTGAAGAAAATCCAACAACACATGTAGGAGTTATTGCTCTTTTTATGGATTTTTTGAAAATTTTGCACCTGTTTAGCTCAATTTTTTGAAAACTACATGTAAACAAGATATTTGAGAAATTTAAATTGCATATTGTTAAGCACATTAAGATCTACAAAATATGTAATAGGGTCAACGTTGTAAGACCTTTCCTTTGAGGAGTTATTGCTGTGTGGGGATTTTCGATTGGTTGTAAAACATGGTCGCTGTGGCTAAAATAGAACATTAGGTTAAACTGCATTTTTTTGCAAATAATTCAAAAAGGGTGACAGATTTTTAGATTTTGATTGAGAACAAAAGTGATCAGCATCTTAAGATCCACCATATTGTCAGATGACCCCCTTATTAATCTAATGACCCTTTCAATGTAGAATTTTCCTAATATCCTTTTCTTCAGGCACATATGTCAGGTGAGCGATTCTATTGTGTCATGTTACATCTCTATAAAGACCTATCAAACGCACCCCTTGTACTAAGTCATATATAACATTAATTCCCATGAAATTACTTGACTACGGGCTACTCGAAAGTGCGACATAGAAATTTTTGTCAATTAGCTGATCCAATGTCTTTTTGTATCCGCAATTTCTAAACCAAATATGTAGGTGGCACCAATGGAAATAAACACACGGGAATTTTTCAACAAAAACGGATTATAAGTTCCGCTTGGCCTTAGCGACGTGTATGAGATGAAATAATAAATCTCTATAAATTGGCATGGTATTTTAAATTGTATTGATAGAAGCAGGAATATGTTAAGATCTTACATTTTAAATTACAAGTTGCTATATCCAACACCTTATTTTTATTCGCACATTGTATTATAGTGCAACTCAACTTATAAGGTACTATTTTTAGCCTCTTTACTAGAGAGCAAAAAAATGGGGCAGATATTTTTTTAAAGATGGAATCGGACTGTAAACAAGGGTATCAAAAAAATATCTTCCTTTGTTGTTATTCAGTGAACAGATGAAAAAATTCAACATTGTGTTAAATGTTATTTTAATGGTTGTTTTAATTTGAGAAAGACATTGCCTTAAAAGCTCGCGTAGATACAAAAATATAATCTATTCCATTGATAATTTCGAATAATGCCTGGGACGAGATAATTTGGGACGATGTATTACTATTTCCCGCAATTTTTCAGCACGCACAGACATTTTCGAAAATCGAATGTTTCCGGTGACAGAACGATTTTTCTTCCATAGTATTTTGAGTCTCGTGCAATTTGGCATACCTTCTACAATAAAGAGCTCGCATAATAAGTGATTGGCTGAGTGTTGTACTGATATGATCACCTCAATATCCTCTTTATGTTGTGTTTTGTGTTACTACCGGATCCTAAGATCGCAATGAAAGATGGAAGTTTTATGCGCTATTAAACCTGATTTTCTTTTGAAATTCATGAACCTTTGTGGTTTTTAAATTCCGGTATGTCTTCTTTGTTTTGTCTTCTCTCTTTGACATTGAGATTGATCCTTCAAGTTCAGTATTTGTTGTATATCATTGATTTAGTCTAGATTTAGTCTAGAGAAAAAAAGGAAGTTAATAGAGCGCTTGTATCGTATTAAAAATGCTTCCTTATTTTGTGCAGGAAACGATGCTCTGAATTTTATAACAAGTTCAAGGACTAATGAGCTATTGATTCTTATGGAGACATGGGAAGGTGTTTGGAAGTATGTGCGATACTCAAACTTCCGGGTAAATAATGGTACAGACAAATACAGACTACATGTTGAAGGCTACAATGGAACAGCAGGTTCGTATTCCTTTTTTGCATCACTTGTTTTTATTAAATCTAAAGCAAAAAAAAATTGAAACGTACAGAAAACAATCTGCATTTCATCAAGCGAGCTAGGCCATATTAACAATCTCAGGTTAACCTGTGACGCTCCCGAAGGTAAAATGTATTTTCAAATATTTTACAGGATATAAAAAGATAAAGTGAAACCAAATGAATTAATAGAATGCTTTACATTTCTTACTGGGAAATAAAACAGCTATTTTAAGAGTTTGAGGCAACATCTTGTCTCCAGTTCATTCGACAAATCCAAGGGACGTCCTCGCTCTGATTTTTCAGGCACCAGGGGTTGTGGTCGATCTATCTGTGTCACATGTCCTTTTACCTGGGAGACTGAAGGGATAGTTGGCCCCTCCAACACCTTCAAGTTGAAGAACGGTTACACCTGCATCTCCGAAAATGTCATTTACGCCATCCGCTGTGCCAAGTGCCTTAAAATTAACGTAGAAGAAACTTATCGTCGACTGGGTGACAGATTTGCTGAACACAGGAGAAGTGTTCTCAAATGCGACAATTGCCCAGTCGGCCAGCACTTTTCCTTGCCAAACCATGGCGTCCAGGATATGCAGGTGACCGTTCTCCTTGAAACATGCACCGGCGAAAAACAACGACAGTTTCTTGAGAAAAGAATAATTAACTTTTTAGGCACTTTTCAACCCTTTGGCATGCATGTAAAAAGACAGACCTTTTCTTAATATTTATAAATTAGTCATCAAGTTCAGGATTGAAATACCACGTAATGTTCTTCGAGTAAATTTTATGTCATTCTGTCCTCGTCAGTCGATGTGTGAACATCTTTTTACTCTTTAGCCCCTGAAGAAGGACTTTCTGTCCGAAAATTTGGGCATTCTTGTTTTATTTGTTTTAAAGGTTTTATTTCTTTATATTTCTTATTTAGTTTTTACCTTTTAAATGTGGCTTCACCATATTTATTTATTTTAAGGGCCACTTGTCTGCTTTAAACATACGAATGTTTCAAAGAATAAAGTATAACAAACATTGAAAGTTCGGAATACAAGATTTATCATGGAGTTTACAAATAGAAAGTTGAGAGGGAAAATGTCGATGAACACTTCAGAGTTTAAAATTAATCTTTGAATTCAAAAATTGAAAAAACGCTACGGTTCTTTCTACTCCAGATAAATGTTGGTTATAGTACGTTTTTATTTCTAATTTTTGGTATAATTGTGGCCTTTCTCTTTCCAGAAGGAAAGACCTCACTGTATTTCCTATGATTAATATTAAGGTCTTTCCCTTTACAGAAGGAAAGACTTAACTGTATTTCTTATGATAATATTTTTTTCTGCCGCAGATGTCAAAAAAGTGTAGCGACATATCATTACGAAACTTAGTACTATTAATCGACACTACTACGACTCGCTTGAATAGGCCTGCGAAACCAATCCATTTTAAGTACGGAGTTATCTGCCCGGAACCCAAAAACCTTTTCTGCAGATAATATAAGAAACCGTAACCGTTATAAAAAAATCTGAAGTTGATAAATGTTGCTTGACTTCTGGTCATGATTCGTCTCGCAATTTTGTTTTTCAATCAATTATCTGGTTACGCGTTTTTTAGTCGAAACCTGTCACGACACGTCATTTTTTTCTTCAAAACGGTTAGTCCTAGAGACTTGGGACCTTCACCGACATCTTAGGTGACATATGTTGCATTTAAAAATGTCAAGGTCAAAGGTCAAATCTTAAGGTTAGAGGAACAACCATACATCTCTTCTTTGAACAATTTAAACTTAAGGTAGAGCGCCTTTCATGAGATTTGAAGAGACAAAAAAAGCGTTAGGCGTAGCGAAAATTGTCTGGAACGATGTTGTCATTTTTATTTCAATATCTTTATTTTAGGTGAAAGGTTAATGTATAGTTCAGGCAAACAGTTTAGCACACGTGATCAGGATAATGATTTATTTGGTGGTTCCTGCAATCCACAATTTCACTCTGGTGGATGGTGGTTTGGGGCTTGTTCCCTATCGAATTTAAACGGAATATACTACAGTTCTAAAACCATTGCAAGCAACGCCTGCTTTTGGGATAACAATTTGCCGTCATTGCGTGCTGTTTTAATGATGCTAAGAAAGAAGTGAGAAATTAATTCATATCATCGATCATTTTTTCTTCTCTCCATTTCCTTATGAATATTTTTTTATATTTTCTTTACTTTTGATATAAATTTAACATTTTTGTGTGATTAGGATGCCGTAAGATAAGCGTGAAATGTACAATGAATAATTTGTATATTTAATCATTTTTTACTTTTTTTTCTACAGGTTATCGTTGTACATACAATGATTAATTATGTATTACGATTTGGATAAACAGTGTTTTTTTCTCGTGTATAAGTGTAAGATCTTTTTATACTTGTCAAACAATTACAATGTTTTAAAGCTTCCTAAAATACTTTTAATTAGAAGTCTATTTAGCATTTTGATTTTTTGGAAGTCTACTTAAGCATATATCTTAAAGGATGGGTTGAATATTTTGTGTAAAACATCATGCTCACATATACAAATATAGGTATTCAATCTCTCAGATGAGTGCATTTTTTCTTCCCTTAACAGATTTGAGGCACTGAAATGAAAGTTGGCAGCGCCGCGGCAGGTTTGGTATGGCAAGCAAGAACTGCTAACTCTGCCTGAGAGAAGCAGCGGTACCAATGGGGTATCCGAATATCAAAAGTCCGAAAGGGCAGAAACAAAACCGGTAAACAATAACAGGAACGGGACAAAAACAGACAACATGTTAAACATTGAAACACAAAATAACTGAATATCAATCAACAACGCGACCTCCAGTCGAAACAAGAGTGTTAGTCTTATCGTTGCGACTTGCGTTCGCTTTGTTGATTGCTTCTCAGTTGTATTTGTATTTTTGTGTTTTATGTTGTCTGTTTGTTGTTGTTATTTTTTTTTTGGGGGTGAGTATTGCTTTTTTTTTATTTGTTTTTTTCCTGTTCTCGTTGGTGGTTACTAGTTCTGTCTCTGCCCTTTCGGACTTTTGACATTTGGATGCCCTTTGGTACCTCTGTTTTTGTTGTCATTTGTATTTTGTATGATGAAGGTTAATCACACAAGACTTATTTTTCATATTCATTGCTGATTTTTAATAGACCAATCTGAGACTCTAACGTAGTCTTTTTGGGGTTATTTTTTTTCATATGTTATTATGAAATTATATGAAAAAAATATCTCGAAAATAGACTACGTTAGAGACTCAGATTGGTCTTTTAAAATATATTTTCTCTATTTATGTATATTTTGTATAAGCCTTTATATTCACGGATTATATTTTAAAATCTTTATCATGCACAATATTCAGACGTATGATGCCGTTTTCCTTGAAGTTTTTTCGCTTTCATGCATATGTTACTTTATTTTTACCCAAATGCATTGTACCGGATAAATTTGTGTCCGTAATTTTATTCTACTTATGTTAGGACAATTGAGATTTACTCATGTCCGTTCGTACGTCCATACGGATTTTGGTCAAGCTTTTTAAAAAAAATCTATTTATGACAATGAATAAAAAAAATTTAGGGTGATTCAGATTGACAAGCTGAATGTTCTACGTGAACTTTAGACCTGTTGGAAATCATCTTCCTGTTTGGAATCGGCTCGATACAAAAATTTACATGATATATTTCGTCAAGCTTTTCCCCACAACTGTACATGAGATGGATTTGCAAGCTTAGTGGGATGGTTTAATACGACAAACTGTATATGATTCGTAATGAGGAAGCAGCGCTCGGACTCATTGGGTTTTTATTTCCTGTTTTGGGTCTAGGGTTTTGGCATCCGTTTTCCATGGCATATTTTTTTTTCTTTTTTTCTTGAGATGTATTGTATGATGCAAAGACCATGATAGTGAAGACCCCTCTCGAGACATCACTGGTGACATTGAAGGCTGTTGATTGACTTTCTTTGTTTATTTATAAACGAAATGGTTTCAATATTACAGAATTAGAGTTAAACATTTAACAGAATGTCCGAGGACCAAAGAATTTCAGTATGTTCGTAAAAAAATGATTGCATTTCCATTTTACTGTAAGACTTAATGTTGTACTTTGAGAAAACTGAGTAGAATGGCAGTTTAAATGCCTGATCTTTTTTAATGGAAAAAATAGCATTTACTAATTCTATCTTAAAATGTTTAATTGTTAACATTTACATATAAGTTTAGTATTTGAGTGCTATCTGAATTGTAAAGATATTGTCTACAGCAGTGTGATTATTTCACAACTAAAACTTCCATATAATGTTATATGATAAGGCGTTCAAAGGTCTCGGATGATTATATCAACTTTTTACACAGCTATTCTAATAGACATTTTCCCGAAGACATGTTTTGTAAAATACTATTTGCATAAATTTTATACCTCGCCACACGAAATGTCGATAATTTTTTTTATACCGTCAGTTTCGTTAAGTGTCCGTTTGTCCATCCGCCCCGAAAGTTTCCAGTTTAAGTGTCATTTTGCCCCGTTGTTAAGTACAATAAAATAAATTGAGTTAAATTTTCAGGATAATCTGGGAAAAATTGAGATACATTGCGATACACTTTGAAAAATTAAATTTCATTGCATGTTGATCTAAGAAAAATACCTCAATCTTTATTTTTGAAGGATTTTTAATAAATAAAACAATCCCATGTTTACCCAATTACCATATATATTATTAATCATATGATACGACAAATCATTTTCTATCTTATGAGGGGTCATACCCCCATCCCCTTCAGTAACAAAATAGGTAATTGATAGAAACCATAAAATATCCCAACTCTATAACCATATATATGATTACTAGTATACTTTATACCCCACCCCTTCCAAAGATTGAATTCTAAATGTTCTGAAAACCATTTAAGATTCCTACCCTATAACCATATAATATTATTACCTCGTACAATAAATCATTCGGTACCATAGGGGGTCTAAATACTTCATCGTGGCGGGGAATCATTAAATGTCCTTTTAGATTCCCTTTTTTTGTTTCTTTGCACAAAATTCTGTGTTGAATTAATGCACGGCAGACCCGGCCAGTTGGATACCTGGTGCAACAGTTCAACCCTTATATGTGAGAGTAATGAGTGTATGGTGTAAGCTGGCGGCTGCTTCCCAGTTTTTCAACATATCTGTACTTGTATTTTTCATCTTAGGGAGAGAGTGATTATTGACAGAGTTCGAAACAGTAATTTGAAATTTTCTTTTGTATTAATGTGTTTTGTAATTCACATAAACTTTTTATTTCAAAAAATATTGAGACCATTGTATAAATTTGGAAAATTAAATTTTTAAGGGAAGGGTGTTATGTGGTTGAATTGTATAGTTGTAATGGTGATTGTATTTTAAACGTGTTCCCTTATCCCTAGTTATTGTTTGTACCTTACATGTGACGTAATTTTTTTAGAGTTTATAATAAATGTTGTAATGACAGGATGCGTGTTTTTTTCAGCCCATATTTACAGTTTGGACTTTTGGCAAGTTATTTTTGATAAAAGCCTGTAACAAAAGTCAGATTGTCGAAAGTGAATGTTCACTTCTCTCCAAGGGATTGAAATTCATAACCTGTCCAACAACTAAAAGTGTCAAAAAGAACTGCTGAAAGATTGATGTGACTTAGATCGCAAAATGAGATTGAAGTCCCAATTTCAACAGCAATTAGAAAACATAAATATAATACACTCATATATCCAAAAGTCTAATTATTTATCTGAGTAAGGTAACGCTGCATTGGAAAACTTTGAATTCAAGTAAAAGTAGATATAGAAATAATGCAAATGTGAATCATAAACGAAATATAATAAATGAAGAAAGAAATGTTCCAGCCAATTTAAAGAAAAATAGAGATATAGATATTAAAGCTGACAAAAATTCCACCACAATTATAACAGACAGAAATATATACATGTACATGTATATCAAACAGGGGTTGAAACACCTTGAAGAAAATAAACACTACCAAAAATAAAAACACCACACAGTAAAGATGTAAACAGAGACATTAGAAGTATTGTCCCTTTAATTCGTAAATCTGGTACAGTGGATACTATCACGTACGACTATTTAACAGACAAATTGAATGATAGAGTGAGAAGGTTTTATGCAATGTCAACTAAGCATGAGGAACAATTGTGCAAATTAGAGACAGATACAGAATTTCTGCGACAAACGGATATTACTGTTAGACCTAACATCTCAGTTTGTGGGAGGCCTACAAAAAATAATAAAGTCTTAATATATACCCATTGTATCAAAACCATGGACGTATACATATTAATAAAATCCAGAGTCTATATAAAGCTTAAACACCATTTTATAATGGGAAACTATGACGCATCTAGTATGTATCAAAATATGGAACACAAAGAAATTTATGAATCCATTGACAAGGCATGACCTTAGATAGAAGCATGTAAGAAGCAGAGGTACCAATGGGGTACAAAGTATGGTTTATTGTCGCAAATGTTATGTTCCTGATCCTTGCTGTCCCAGTTCGAATGCAGGTATGTTTAAATAATTCTATTATCATGCACATGAAGCAGAGGTACCAATGGGGTATCCGAATATCAAAAGTCCGAAAGGGCAGAGACAAAACCAGTAACACCAACAGGAACGGGACAAAAACAGACAACATGTAAATTATGGAAACACACAATAACTGAATATCAATCAACAACGCGAACTCCAGTCGAAGCAAGAGTGAACTCAGGTGCTCCAATAGAGTAAGCAGTTCCTGTTTGCTAAAGCACACCCGTCGCGTTGCCAATAGTCCATACAGCGTGTCAAATCCGGTAAAGGAAGACAAAAAAACACCCTATGACAAACCAACATCTGCACTCATCTGAGAGATCGAAATCCCATATTTGTCTATAAGTGCATGATGTCTTCCGTAAAATTTCTTGAGTGAATACAGCAACTGAGGAGCAACATAACCCTGTGTGAGCAATTTTTGCGTCAGACGTGTCGCTCTGCTAAGGAAATCAATGTAAGTCCCGCACGCTCTGGAGTAACGAATCAATTGAGATACGTAAACTCCATAAGCTGGAGCGGACGGGATGTTGCTACACAAGAAGGGAAAGTTGACGATTGGAAAGTTGAAGTCATCACGTTTGTCATAGAGCCTTGTTGAAAGTCTTCTTTTTGATTTAATTTTTAGTTGTATGTCTAAATATGAAGCAGAACTCCAAGAATCCTTTGTGTCCTTTATATCAAGATTTCTCTAAAATCAGAAGGAAAAACAATTAATTAAACTAAAAAACGTACAAATCATAGGGGTGCCAATGGGCTGAATAGCCTCGCATAGTCTGACAGGGATTAGAATAATTGAAATAATATCAGAAATTCTAAATAATTTCCTACACAGAGACAAGATTATACACTTTTCCATCAATAAAGATGATGGTTTCATACTATTTTCTGGAAAAAAAATTCAACTTGATGAATTCTTTACCGTGGCAAACTCAATACATTCAATTCTTAAATTCATGTACAAAACAGCCTATGACAAATTGAAATTCTTAGATGTAGAAGTCTTTAGAAGACGAAGATTTCACCCAGAAATATATATTGGACTTTAAAATATATATGAAACCAACTGAAAACTTCAATGTCTAGATAGAAAATCATCACATTCCTCCTCAGTACTCAAAGGGCTGATTACTTGAGAAATAACTAGAATCATTAGATGCACTTATAATCGAAATATAAATTACAACAAAGTTCCAGACAAATAATTGTTTTCTACGCCTGACGCGCGTATCGTCTATTCAAGACTCACCAGTGCTGCTCTACCAAAAATTTTAAAATGCCAAATACTATATGAATATGAAGAGCTTAGAACAATTATACCCAGAAATGCCGAAAACTTGAATCCAATTTATGACTAAGACCAAAATATTTCTGGAGTAGGAAGAAAGAAAGGGTTTTGCCAATTTTAAAATGTAAAATGATAATAGTTTATACAAATGTAGCTTTGAAGTGTTCGTCAACACAAAAGTGGTGATGCCGGAGCGGGCTTACCTCGGGTTTTAAAACTCCACCAGCAGTGCTAACCATTACGGATGTTAGAAATATGAATAACAACAAAGTCACAGAAAAAATTATTTTGCTACTCCTGACGCGCGTTTCGTCTATTCAAGACTCGCTCAGAGTCGCTCTACCAAAACTTTAAAATGCCAAACACTATATGAATATGAAGAGCATAGAAAAATTATACCCAACAATGCCGAAAACTAGAACCAAATTATGACTAAGACCAACCTATGTCTGGGATAGGAAGAAACTTAGGGTTTTGACAATTTTAAAATTTAATTGGATAATTTATAGCTTTGATGTGTTCGTCAACACAAAAGTGTAAATGCCGGAGCGGGCATATTATGAAATTACTATCGCTCAAATATGCATAGTAATGATACAATTGGCTTTTGAAAGTAAAAAAAAATCTATCCATGGAGGGTCACGTGATTTGTACAAGATTGCGCTTCTCAAAGTAAATACACAAAGTGAATGTCGCATCTTGTACCAATGTAGTATTTATCGATAAGTACCACAACGGACATTTAAAATAATTCAAAAAAATAATTTGAAATTTAGTCGGGAATGATAAAATAAAAGTCAGTTTTATACTTGAATAGTGAAAAGTTTTGAAATTATACCAACCGATAAGTTCAGAATTAATTCGTAGAAAAAAATAGAATTTTAAGTAGATAAATAGAGAAATTAAGAATAATTTTCTCAGATTTCTTCGCCGTGCAGACTTTTTCGGCAAATATATTTCAAATTCCATTCAGTATGTAGAGAATTGTCCCCTACTTTTTCTTTAAAACATCCTATTAAAAATTTGTGGTTCCCTGAAACCATATTGTAATTACCTTGCATGATTCGTTTGAAGTGATATCTGGATAATTAGTTCTTACGTACAACACAACGCACCACAGGGCTTACTTAGCATTATCTTTGTATAAGACTGTATTCTTCTGTATGTACCACTGGCACAACAGGGTTCACCAACCGATGTTTGTGTATGTTTAGTACCCACGTGCAACCTTTCGGTACCACAGGGGTTTAATGTCGTTTACTGTGTATCAGAAGTTGACAATTACCTGGTTGAAATGGGTTCTAGAACACCTTTTTAAACAAAAATCAACCCCTTTGGTCTGCAAGTGCCATTTGAACATTGCGCCTGCTTACTACTGATAATCCTTTTCAAATATCCAAATGTATTTTTAAATATAAATTTAACAATACCTTGTTTTAAATCTATTTTTATCTGTACTGCATATGGAAAAAAGTTTATTTTCCTCTTTTTTAAGTTTGCAGTTTGCATTTGTTGATTAATTGAGTACAAGGTAGCCATAAAATATAATTAAAAATATTCTGTCAAATCTACGCATAGGGGCACATCAGTCTAAATTACAAATAAAAGATAACATTAACTATTTGTTTTTTTTTTTATTTTTTTCTTATTCTAAATAAAGGTAAAAACAAAATTAGCGAACCTGGAGGATCAATCTTAATGTCCAAGAGAAAAGACAAAACATGGAAAACACCAGAATTCATGAAGATTTCCTCTTTCAAATCTAAATAAATAGGGTTTCGATACAATACAATACATTCACTTACTTTTGTGATTTTATGTCAAATTAAAAGAAAAACTGTGACTGACTGTCACTACTTCGTAAAGTTATAAATCTATGATTCTTTTTTTTCCTTAATAGTAACATATATCCTCTCCAGCTAACTTTTTATGAGTGTGGTTTTGTAGCGGTCCCAATAGAATATAATCTTACCGAAATATACAAAGGGCTCTTAAACGTGCGTGGGGTATTGCTTTCTGCCTACCCGGGACAACCTATCTTCGATCATTTCGAAGAACTAGCTTCATTCCTAGAGACCTTCTTCTAAAAAAGTGTCAAGAGAGAGACAGAAAGTTGGTACATATAATTTTCAGCCGGACATGGATCGAACAACAAATCTAGCAGTTGGTTAATCGACGCGTCAACCACTACACGACTGATTCTCACCATTGAACACATTTCTACCTGAAGAAAAGAAGACTGTCGTGACATTTGCAGAGGAAGTAAATGAAATACATTCGAAGGAAGATTATACCTTTTTTATTTAATTTCTCTCATCAACAGAATAATTAAAGATTTTCATTTTTGAAACTAATGTTTTCATGCATTTAGAAAAAAATTGAAATTACCCCAGAAGACTTAATCACTCACCCGGTCTTATACTATAAGGAATCATCGAAAAACTTTGACCCTATAGATCTAGAGACTTTTCTAGCGCTATATGAGCTGAAGGTTTAACCAAGCTATATGTTTTCTTCCTATGCAATAGACTCGATCTTAAGGAGAAAATAAAAGATAAAACAATTCTATCTTTGACCTTAAAAGTGTCTTTACCTCTATAAGGGGTCATCGAAGTTCGACCATTAGAGACTTTAGAAGAACTGAATGAGCTAAACGTTTAAACAAACATCGTTTTTCCACAAATTCAATTGTATCATTCTTTAGTGCACAAATATGATTATAACACTATTGTTTACCCTAAAAATGTGAAATCTGTAACGACCGTTTATTAACCAATTAGAGACTTTTGTTGACCTTTTTTATTTCAAAAATTTGAAAATCCAACATTTTTCTTTTAACTTCTGTTTTAGTAACAGAGTTTTGAGCATTATAAGTGATTGTCCACAATGCAATAAATTAGTTACGGTAAATTTCTTAACCGTTCCACCTATCCGTTTGAAATTACCTTTTCCGTGTTTTAGAAACTACTAACATATGATGGTGCGTTTGATTTGTGCACATATAGATTTATAGTTATTGGATTTTTTTATGTGACCACTTAACGCCTTGGATTTAGAAAATGCATTCAATTATTGAAGGACGTCAATAAGTTCCGTTTGAAACTGTAAGTTTAATTTGCTAGATGTAGCATAAAATTGCAAAATTTGACCTCAAATATTTTTTTTTAAGAAAACATATTGGTTATAAAATTATGGACGAATTGCATTTGTAAAAAAAAGTATGATATTTTAATGTATGCATTTTATTTGGTAAAATATGCGTTCTTTTAATTTAAATTAACACTTTTTATTTGGTCGATATCTAGGTCAAAATGGTGTTAGGAACCACCTTAATCTTTTTTCTTCTGTCGAAGATCGTTTATCATAATTTACAGATTGAATAGATATTGGTCACAGCAATCAAGTCATACAAAACTGTCCCTAATAGAAGATATGAGATGTGGATAAAGTGTACGCGACACAACGTACATGTACAAAAAATGTACAATATAAACGATGTTTCAAAAAAGCTCAAAACGAGAAAACAGCACGTAAATCTGGTACCTTTTTACAGTGCAAAAGAAAAGCAATCAAAAAGTAAATCAAATGTAAACATTTGTACAATTTATGAGTGGAATAAAAAAAAATCATTCCTGTTTTATTCTCACAAAAAATAGTTTGCTTTTTGCTTTTTAGATAAAGATAACAGTGCTTCCATTCCATGTTGACCGTACCCTTTCTATTTTTAAAGTAATATTTCTATATCATTTGGTTTTAATTAGTTTGAGCTTTTCTCTGTTTGAACTATTCTATCAAGTTAAGTTACACAGTTAACCTTAATTTGCGCACATACATCAATTTAAATCTTGTTCATTCCTCGGATACAACATTTTTAACTTGTCGAAGCAGCCACGCTGCATATCCCAGCCTTTTTATGTGTTTAATGATAAAAGGGCAAATAATGAAAAGAAATAAGCTATGACTATAACGAGCATTCCTAGTACTATCAAATGTATATATATTGATATAAGACTTTTTGCTAGTAGTGGGAGTGGTAGCAATGTAAAGACTTACAGATGGGTCCGAACCAAACCTGTATGCAAACCAAACTTAGAAAGTAAACTTTGTTTACTGTCATGTTGGTTTGGTTTACTCTAAGTAAACCATGGTTTACTACTAAGTTTACTTTCAAGAGCGAACCAAACCAGTTATCTGGCTAGTTTGGTTTACTCAAAGTAAACCACACCAGAAAAGTAAACTTAGTTACTACGTCAGAGTAAACCAAACCAGGTCACTTACTCTAAGTAAACTAAACAAGGCCAAGAGTAAACCAAACCAGACCGCTAGTTTGGTTTACTTTGAGCGAGCATGCGCAGTAAAGAATAAACTTTTTAACTATCCGATCTGCACTTCACGCTAATTCACAAATTCAATTAATCATTTCTACTTTATTATTATTTCATCAACTATCGGATACCTGTTCGAAGTGGGAGTAACTCAGAGTAAACTAAACAAGATTCAAAGTAAACCAAAACAGGCCGCTGGTTTGGTTTACTCAGAGTAAACTAAACAAAATAAAAAGTAAACCAAACCAGGCCGCTGGTTTGGTTTACTCAGAGAAAACTTAACAAGATTAAAAGTAAACCAAACTAGTGGCCTGGTTTTGTTTACTTTACTAAGTTTAGTTTACTTCGGAAAGCAAACCAAACAATAAAAGCAAACCACGGTTTACTCTGAGTAAACCATGGTTTACTATTTAGTTTAGTCAAGTAAACCAAACCAAACCAGAAAAGTAACCTAAATGTTTACTTTTGGTTTACTTTTGTACAGGTTAGGTTTGGTCCCATCTGTATGTGTAATGAAGCAATAATGTGCCCTGAGGCTACCTAGGCAGCCCAGCCCCTAGGAAATTATCAGAACTCTGCAACCCTCGGCAGAATCTACATTCACAATGAAACTCATGAGCCAAGTTTCAGTTCTGTATTCCAAATAACCTGGGAGAAGTTGCGTGACGAAGAACTAATTTGTTCTTAAGCTTCCTATGCAACCAAGTCCCTAGGAGCATTATCATAATTCTGAAACCTTCGGCAGAAGCCACACCCACAGTGCAACTACTAAGTTTTAGTTCTGTATTTAGAATAACCTGGGAGGAGTTGCGTGACGAAGGAATAATGTGCCCTAAGGCTACCTTTGCAGCCTAGCCCCTAGGCGCATTACCAAACTACCGAAACATGCCTTTTTTTCGTTGCCCTTTTCACACTTTTGACACTTGAATGCGCCATTGGTGCCTCTTTGCTTCTTTGAACAACTGACATGTTTTTCAACCTAGGTAAAATATCGGCAAGTTTTTTTTCGATATTCTTTCTAATTAATTTCAATCACACGATGTATGCTTATTTTTATAAAATTGGTCATACTTACTATTGTATGGAATTGTATGTCTATATTTCTTTAAACACATACACGTAAATCCTATATAGTCAAATAAAAAAGCGTTTGTCATAACATCAACCAATCATTTTTGTTTTCATCTTTGTATTGTCATATTGATAATCAAGGAATTCGTTTTACCTTTCTATTTGAGCATCTGCATCATACAAAACGCCCTTTTTTAAATACAGAACTAAAAATTGGTTCAGTTAATGCACTCTGGATGTGGATTTGTGGTTATTTGAAACACAGAACTCAAACTTGGTCAAGTAGTTGCACAGTGGGTGTGGATTCTGTGGTCATTTTAAATAAAGAACTGCTATTTTTTGTTTTGTCGTTGCCCTTAAGTAATTTTGACACTTGAATGCCCCATTGGTGCCTCTTTGCCTTTTAAAACATTTTTCATCCATTAGTCAAAATTCTGTTCCTTTTGTTTGGGTCGGTTGGCTCTGTTGGTTGAACCTTGTGTCGGTACAAAATAAACACATTATTCAAAAAATACAAAATAAATACTTATATTTTTTTTTAAATAAAACGACGGTTGTATATTAAGTGATTATAAAGGAAAATGTATACGCTCTGTAATTCTGAATGTAAAAACATGACAACTCATAAGGTTTCTTGCCGTTATATTCAGGAGTCTGGAAAAAGTGTCTACTCAACAGAAAAATCGCACGGAATTCAAACAATGAACCAATGGATCTAATTGAGAAAATAACGGGTTGAATTATAAGTAACAATGATATGTTTCCGATGGTCGATACAGAGCGGTCAATTGATAATTTGTTTTTATCCGTAAGCAGTTTTTTTAAGTCGGAAAGAAAATAGTATTAAAAACTTTCACAAACTTTTATAAAAATTATAATTGTTAGAACAAAGAAAATGTGTTGGCTAGAATACGAAAATATACAAGTTAAATATCGGAAGCATGTTTAATCTCAACAGGAGGCAAACACATTTTCTAAGCCTAATTAATTCTACCATACCGATAATTAAATACAGTTCTTGTTAACTTTTTCGGTAAATTTATGGTGCCTTTCGATACATAATTTGTTAATCTTTCTTTATTTAATTGATTCTTGGGTAAACGTTTTGCAGAATAAAACACTTGTCGTACTTTAACATTTTGTCAGTCTTATTATTTTTGTGACTTTATCTGGTAAGCATTTTTTTTTTATTTTTATTGCTTTATTTCTTCGTTCCATTTGATTAATCAAACAACCACATTTTGATAAAAATGCATTATACATGTAATAGCGTAACTACTCTCTGTAATAAGACCTGCGGTCGCTGCTTGGGGTTTTTCAATTGGCCCTGGATTAAAAATTAACAACATATGATTCAAGCCCATTCCTAAAGTGCAATGGATGACCCTCTTCTTGTAAAAAAGAAAAGTTTACACAAAGTCGACGACAAACAAATATATATTGATAATGACTCCGGGCTTAGGACAGGCACATTTAATGGGCGCCAACATTTCCCTTTTGATAATCAATATCAAAGCGCAGTAAAAATCAAATTGATATATCTTCAATTCAACAAGAGAGACAACTGGACAACAAGAAATAAACGTGACGTAGAGATACTCTCTTGAGACCACTCGAAGTTACTGACAGCTAGCTAAGAAGCATCATACAACTGGACACACATGACCGCTGTAATTCTTAAAATAACATAAGAATAGAAAGCGAATTAACATCTTAAAGTAGGTATCAAAATATCAATAAAATACAAAATTCAAAGATTTAACTAAAGGCTGGGTTGTGATAAGGCCCTCTTTTTGCCCATCTATAGGCCAAAAATAAAAAGTTTATCATAGCATGTTGCTTTTTATCTTATTTTGTAACAAAAAGGATTGTACTGTTGTAAAAGACTACATTTAAATACGTTTGCACAAACCAAGTTTCAAAAATCGGGTTCAAAATTGTTTAATTGTGAATGAAAGTTTCATTTTGATTTTAATATTTTAAGGTAGGGCTTTATTATATATTTGTGCTAAAATACTTGGAGTCGTTGTTAAAATTCTATAAAAGGTTAATCATATATATACATGACTTTAAACAACAATTTTTTAATCTCAAGAAAAGCGAAGAAAACGGAGAGATCTCGCACATTTTTAACTTCTCAAAAGAAGTTAAAAAATTATTGTTTTATATTATTATTATTTTCGGTAGGTCTTGTACGCTGAACCAGTATCTTGAAACTTAAGCTTGAAACTTTCATAAAAGATGTATTTTAGTATAACAAGATTTTGAATACTATATGGAGCTGGTTCCGCGTTCGGGGCTATACTTCTGGGAAGGATATATATCGCTCATTTGTGCAACTTTCCCATAAGCTTAATGTTAAAATCATTTGCGATGGTTAAAGGCATATTGTCTTCGAAAAATTATTTATTTTTTGTTAAACCAAAAGTTGTCGTCAGACTATTTGTTTTGTTTATTTTGAAAGATACAAACGTTCAAAATACGACTAGGGTATGTTTTTTCTTCAAAAATTGAGAAATATATAATATTTGTAAAGCTTTACAAAAATTCATATTCATGAGATGAAGGTGAGCTGTAAGCATGCGCACTATACTTTCTTTGATTGAAAACTTCCATAGTATATGCACGTGGTGCATACTCTGTTTCTCGAAGTGTTAGCTCGGAAGAAAATAAAGTCGGCAAGCGAATATTAGATCTACTTAATGAATAAAACTGGCAATTATTGCCTGTTTTAAGTTTTGAATGTGATATAAAAGGTAAACACGAAAAGTATTGGTATTTTTTCAACGTATCTATTTATTAGGGGACAAAACCCGAGATTCCGATTAGTGTCCGTGTTAAAACTACTCAGTTTAAAACTGTGTCAATGTGACGAAATGCAGATAAATGAAATATCAATCAATATTGTCGAGCTATTTTGATCGAAATAAACTACTTTTGAGGAAACATTGGTGGCAAATTTGTTTTTCAATATTGATATTATTGCATTTTGGTCTAATTAACACAAAAAATGGGGGTAAAAAAAATGAGTTTGCCGTAGACAATATGCCTTTAATTTCAAGCACAATTTACTAAAAAATAAAATAGTCTATTCAACTGCAGACGTTTATTTTCAATAAATAAGATTAATAGACTTTTTCGGAAACTATCATAGTCGAAGTTATACTCCTTTCATACTCTTACTTGGGTTCAATTTGTTAGGTGATGGATCAAAACGTTTATGTAGAAATTTAAATGAAACATATTCACACCTGGTTAACGGACTTGTGGAAAGTTTGTTCGAATAGAAGTATCAATTACAAGATTTTGCGAAACCTAAGTTTCGTTGTCTTTTAGGTATGAATTAAATGCGATGTCCGAAATAATTGACTCGTTACCAACGCGGTGAATTGAATATAATAATACTTGCACCAATTGTCTTGACGGATTAAACCTAGTAAAAGCAATATTCGACATAATTATTTCATTGTATTTATTAAACATTTTAAGAATATAAGCGATTGGCGTCAACTCTTCGGAGTCTGACGATGCAAAGTTAATTTGTTGTCCAAATAAATAATATTCAAGCATGTTATATTGTAAATATATATCCAACGGACATGACACGTGTTGGGCTTTTAGACCAAGGTGATATTAAAAAAATAGAACAATACTTTCTTTGAAAATGTCCGAAATTAGTCAGCACAAATGCGGTTTACATATTACTCTGACATTCTTATAGGGTGTTCTTTTTTCAAACCTGTTCTCTACCGTTTTACTTTCCTTTGTTAAAATCACACACCGTGAATTTATTTATATATTTGTTCAAGCATTAACAGTAGTCGGTAATACACCGAGTCAAATTTCATAAAGTACATAAAGACAAGCGTTTTAAAACGAATAGTAATTTGCATATGATGCACCACTGTTATATGCAGACGCTTATCCCGTGCGGGGCCCGGGTGGCAAATAGGCCAACAACAGAGCAATACCTGTCGTAAAAGGCAGCAAAGGGCCTTGGAATTCTGTAATCGGGTTAATGCTCAGCTCAAACCCAGCGACCAGGTGTGTACCTTAGGAATAGAGTGACCCTCGCCCGTCAGGTCTACAATACGGAAACCCTGACCGCTGGCCATAGAAAGCCTATGTGTTGAAAGAACAATACGCTTTATGCACGTTAAAGATTCCATTGTGAATCGCCTAGTAGTGAACCACATGGGCTAAATCTTTTGCCCGTACCCACCTCAAACCTTTTCGTGTTGTTTCCAAAATTTACTGTTCCTTTGTTCCGCATCCCACCCCATATTTCTAATCACCATCTCATGTTAATTTTATCATCAACTTCATGTTCATCGCTAGGGGGTGAAAAACCAAATGACACTCACTAGTTGACTCACTCACTCTATAGACAAACTTTATGCTATAGAAATGGTCAAAACTTGAAACGATGTCTTTTTTGGGCAAGAGTTTCACTCAACTACAAACTGCAAAATACGAAAAGTCCATTTACAACTTTGTACCTTATAAAAACGGGTTTTCCGCCTGTAATTTAGTTCATCAGCTACCTGACAATGGTATGTTGTTACACGGTACTTCGGTATTCCCCCATCAGTTAAACCGACGCCCTATAAGACCTAGGTGCATTAAAACACAAAATTGTGATAACCTTGGATTTTTTACGATAATTATTTTAGCAACCCTTAGATTCACAATTACCACAATTAATTCGTTACTCCAGAGCTTTTTGGAATTACATCGAAATTTAACGGTAGACGCGTACGGTAAATATGGGATTTTTATCTCTCGGTTGAGTGCGGATGTTGGTTTGTCATAGGGTTTTTGTTTTGTCTTTCTATATCGGATTTGACACCCTGAATAGGAAATTGGCCGCGCGACGGGTGTGCTATAGCAGACAGGAACCGCTTACTCTTCCGAAGCACGCGAGTTCACTCTTGTTACGACTTGAGTTTGCGTTGTTGATTCCATTCGGTTGATTTTGTGTTTTGTGTTTCCTCGTGCGGCTCTTGTTCATGTTCACCGGTTTTGTTGTTGCCTTTTAGGAATTTTGACACTCGAATGCCCCAATGGTGCCTCTTCGAATTGTATTGTTTTGCGCATAGATTTTAAAATATAAATGGAATAGAAGATAAAGAGATATGGAATAATTGTACGCGACACAACCTACACACATGAACAGCAACTTAAAAAATCCACTGACAATGGAAGTTGCATTTATATTCGTTTTTCTTCGTGTGCATATCATCATCACATTTATATGTAGCTTGCATTTTAATTAACCTTGACAACATTACCAGCCGTGCAATTTGTGGTCAGTTTGATTAATGATTTAAATGTTTTGAGAAAACCCACACTATTTGTTCCTATTATATGAGTATGAATAGGACTATGAGTTAGTTTCCGAAAAAGTCTATTAACCTTTGAACAAGACATTTTGTGATATAATTTTTTAACTTTATTTTTGACTTTCGTGATGGGCTGAAAAGGGGTCTTATCGCAACCAATCCTTTCCATTTCATAACCTTTATTCAATAAAGTTTAAAGCCAGTTTTTTCACTCCCAAAGCATTCTTTCTGAATTTATTTGCTTTATAAACAACAAAACCGTGAAAATCTGGATGTGATATTCCCTTTAGATTAAGTTTCGACGAGTACAGTTATTTTTTTTTTCAATAAGGAATAGAATAGATATTTATGATAAAACTTAGTAAACGACTTCTTAATTTTTGCTAACAATATCTTTGCTTTAGTATTTTTATAATGCGCCGGTTTTTATTATCAAAATCGGAAACACCAGATCCGGGTATATCTTACTACATGTGAAATACATATACTCCGTAAGACAGTCAAAGTGGTACATTACCCTCTAGAAAAGGAAATTTAACAATAGAAATGAAAAGTCACCCCGTTTTTCATATATACTCACTCAAAAAAGAAACGCAACATGCAAAAATTTTAAAATAACATCGCATACTAAAGTTGAGTTTTATATCATCAATCAGAATTATGTCATGCAGTTTGTTTGCAAGACAGTACTCAAACTGCCACCCCCATATTCAAAAGAACGTTCCGCACAAGATTTCAATATCTGATTCTCATCACCCAAAAGTTTGTGCTTTCTTTCCGTGGTTATTGATTGCACAATAAGCCGTTGGCGCATGCGCAGATCCGATTTAATCAGTAGATGCACGATTTTTCATAAGATCAAAATTTTCAGAAAGTCTTTAAAAAGCAAAAATGTCTTGTGTTTTACGTTTGTTATGTTATTGGTAAGGATTCTCATGTTCCTATTTGACTCTTGATGCACTACACTCCACCCATTTTTCAAAATCTCTGAACCTTCCTTCTCATTTTGTTTGCCATTTGTTAGAATGTTTAGCAGAAGTTTTCTTTGTAAAATTGGTAGTTCAGTTAACGGCAATGTTTTGGTGCTGATATCATTCTGGATGAATAATCCAAAGAGAATTCCCTTGTTCAAAACTCCTTCAACCGATATGTCGTGATCAGGGGAAATTCACGCCTCATGATGAGCCTGATTTTAACCACTTTAGACGGGATTATCGTTATGATAATGATGGTATCAAAGAAAAGAAGATTTTTGCATGGTTATGGAACCAAAAAAGTGACCGTTTCACATATTGGTTACCAGAATTAGTGGATGTTAGATAAGACTATCAATTTCTATGCTTTTTCATAGTTGGATAAGCGCAAGAGCTAGCGCCACCCGATGTTTTTTAAAAACGTTGGGTATGGGAGCAAAGGCTTCAATATGTGTGAAGATGGGGGCCAGAAGATCGAATGCAGCGTTTTTTTAGAAACAGAGAGAACACAAGTGAAGACGTGATTTTATCATTTAGTCGGTATACCTTCAGTTGGCGCTGCGCCTTTGTTGGCTGGTAAATTTAAAATTTGTTTATATCACATGTAAGATTAACCATTTCTTAATAATTCTGCAAAATTTCACAATCGTACGTCAATTTTTTGTTGAAATTCATTAGTTTTTATTTCAATAGTATTTTAAGTATCTTTATATGTTGCGTTTCTTTTTTGAGAGAGTATATTTTTTAGTGTGTACACACATGTAATTTTCCATTGATAATACTTAAATCAAGATATTAAAATGTACATCTTTCATCGGTAATCTTAGATTTATTCAAAATTAATTGCTTTTGGATATATTTCCGTTATAAAATTAATATTTTTTTGGATTTTTTAGTGAAAGAATTTCGTCTAAATATATGTATGTATTATCAAAAGTTTCAATGATATGTTGTTTGTTGTTTTTATTGAAAGTTTCACTATAAATTCGGATTTATAACAATATAAGAAAAGGTTAACAATAAGAGGAGCACAATTTGTTCCAATGAGGATACTAAAGACTCGGCGAAAAATACATGTAATTTTCCCAAACCGAATATAAATGTTGTCAAAAAACTAATTTAGAGCAGTTACCGTTTCTGCATCAGTCAAAATGACGTAACCTTTATGAGTCTGGATGCTGAAAACGATTTACTTTTTATTCTATACATAACTTTTATCATTGTCATTTTTAAGTATTAAAGCGATCAAGCATGTCGGTTTTGAATGATGATGTGAAAAGTGTTGTGGAGATCTAAAATATGTTTGATTTTTACATCAATTAATGATTCAAAGCTAGCTTTCAGTAACAGCGAGTGTTCTATGGAGAGTTCATTTACCGTCCTTTCGTTTGTTCTGGTTGTATTTCGTTTAAGTTGCTCTTTAGTGGAATAAAACTTTGTTCGATCGGTTTCTATTGTATGTTTAGTTTTTATGCTTTGTCTAGGAATATTCATAGTGTGGGAGGTTGGGCTCAAAAACTAATTTAACCCCGCCTCTTACTATATGTGACTGTTCGAAGCCAGGAATCTTGGACAAATATTTCGCTTGTACAGTACTTGAAACGATCAATGCAACACTTTAACGGATCGATGACTGATCGGTGACGGATTGATGACGCGTTTGGACCAGATTGATGACTGATTGATGACGGATTGGTGAATGATTGGTGTCGCGTTGTTGACTGATTGATGACGGATCGGACGGATTGGACGGATGACGGATACCATAGGAAACCGGGCTATCGATCCGTTATTTTGACTGATAGGATTGATCGGTATAATTAGAAAACTCTTGTGTGAAACGAAGTTATCGTTTATACCTATACGTTTATAACATATATAACGCAACACAAACCAGTCACGGCGTTAATTTAATTTATTTTAAATAAATTATGCAATAGTGTTTAATATAAAACTTACAAAAAGTCATTTTCTTTTTAAATATGTTCATATTATTAATCTAATGAATTTAATAATTGTTTACATAGTACTTCCTTTAAACTAAATAGGCAAAGTTGGTGTTCTTTTCTTCTATAAAAATAATACTAATATAATTTTATTTTATTTGTTCTGATTAACAGAAACTGTGCTGAAAAAAAAAATCTTTAAAATGTAAAAAGGTTTTGCTTAGAACAATTATTTCAACAATTTGTAAAATATAATTATATAAGAACAAATAATTCAGGAGATATCAATAATCTAGAAAATTTTATTTATTTTTTTTTTAATTCACTGTGTTAAATTTGTTTGCATAGGAATATAGATCACATTTGCAAATTTCTTAGGAAAAATATATGAAACTTTAGTAAAATCTTTTATTTGAGCATAGAATTATATGACATTTTGAAAAAAATGACAAGAAATTGTTTGCGAAACAACTTTTTTCATCAGATTTGACACATAAATGGTATGTTAAGTTGAAAAATTGCATAAATACATATTGCTGCCTTAAAAATTAAGGTTCATAGAGTGAAGAGATTATGTAGAAAAATTGTTCGGATATAAATATAGATCACATTTGCAAATTTCTTATGTAAAATATATGAAACTTTAGTAAAATCTTATATTTGAGCATAAAATTATATGACGGTTTATTAAAATGGACAAGAAAATGTTTGCGCATCAACTTTTTTCATCAGTTTTGACACATTAAGGTAGTACAGTGGTATAACACTGAGCATCTTTTCTGAGCATGTTACCAAATTTAAGCAAAGGCAAAAACATTGCTATTTAACTGTATGAAGATGGTTAGTATTATAAATTATTCAAGAAAAAATAACTTTGAAACAAAATATAACTGTTATATTCATTTTATAACATTTCCCGTACTTTTTCCAAGGGAGATAATTTGTATGAAATGTGTAGGGAAAATTCAGTTTTTTTCCAATTTATTTTCAGAAAACCAACGGTGACCCCATGATAATATACCTCATTTTCAAAGAACTAACAAAAATTGATGTTTTGACAAAAAATGACAAAAATCTATCCCGTGAAATTCGAAAAAATAATTTAAACCATTTTTCCCTATATAATCTATATAAAAATAGCCAAATTTGAACGGTTTTTGATCAATTTTCTACAATAATTAAGCGTGGTGACCTATCCTTTTTATTTTATTTTTCAAACATATGCACATAGATACTTCTTATGACAAAATTTTAAAAAATTCTATCCAACCGATTTTTTACTATTGTACTACCTTAATGCTAAGATAAGTTGAAAAGTTGCATAACTACATATTGCTGACTTAAAAAATAAGGTTCAAAAAGTTAAGAGACTTTGAAGAAAATTTGTTCGCAAAGGAATATAGATCACATTTGCAAATTTCTTATGTAAAATATATGAAACTATAGAAAAATCTTCTATTTGAGCATAAAATTATATGACGGTTTATTAAAATTATCAAGAAAATGTTTGCGCATCAACTTTTTTCATCAGTTTTGACACATTAATGCTAAGATAAGTTGAAAAGTTGCATAACTACATATTGCTGATTTAAAAAATAAGGTTCATAAAGTTAAGAGATTATGAAGAAAATTTGTTCGCAAAGGAATATAGATCACATTTGCAAATTTCTTATGTAAAATATATGAAACTATAGTAAAATCTTCTATTTGAGCATAAAATTATATGACTGTTTAATAAAATTGCCAAGAAAATGTTTGCGAAACAACTTTTTTCATCAGGTTTGACACATTAATGCTAAGATAAGTTGAAAAGTTGCATAACTACATATTGCTGACTTAAAAAATAAGGTTCATAAAGTTAAGAGATTATGAAGAAAATTTGTTCGCAAAGGAATATAGATCACATTTGCAAATTTCTTATGTAAAATATATGAAACTATAGTAAAATCTTCTATTTGAGCATAAAATTATATGACGGTTTAATAAAATTGCCAATAAATGTTTGCGAAACAACTTTTTTCATCAGGTTTGACACATTAATCCTAAGATAAGTTGAAAAGTTGCATAACTACATATTGCTGACTTAAAAAATAAGGTTCATATAGTAAAGAGACAATAAAGAAAATTTGTTCGCAAAGGAATATAGATCACATTTGCAAATTTCTTATGTAAAATATCTGAAACTATAGTAAAATCTTTTATTTGAGCATAAAATTATATGACGGTTGAATAAAGTTTACATGAAATTGTTTGCGAAACAACTATTTTCATCAGATTTGACACATAAATGCTATAATATTTTAAAAGCTTGAATAACTTCATCTTTTTTTAACTTTAATAAAAATAAGGTTCATATTTTACCAGTTTTAAGAGATGATAAGGAAAATTTATTTCCATTATAGAATTGTTAAGACCAAACATTTCTTTATATGCAAGCTACACATGTATAAGAAATAAAAAAATCTGATGTTTGAGCCTAATATGTATGATGGTTTTATAACAATCACAAAAAACTGTTTTCAAAATAACTTTATGACAAGATTTTAAATGAGTTATTTTAAAATATAATATATTTGACATAAAAAATCGTATGAATTTTCGCATTTTAAAACAGAAATGTGTCAGTATGTCTTTACATTAAAGTTAGACTTTAATATTTCATGTATTTATTTAAGCACAATTCGGCTGTGCTTTGTAATATTCTATGTTTAATTATTGATATAAAACGCGTCTAATGTCCCGATTTTACATTTATTTATATAAATTTCTATTTTATTCAAAGATTTTATTCATTCGATCAAGGAGTCACGTGATACAATAAGCGAAACGAACTTTAAAATTCCGTAATTTAGATTGAATTGACGCGTGACGGATTGGTAAATTGCATCATGGGATGCATTTGACGGATAGGATCGGACGGATTGGTGATCTATGACTGATCGATGACGGATTGGTGACTGATTGATGACGGATCGGTGAATGATTGAGACCGGATCGATGACTGATTGGTGACTGATTGATGACGCGTGACGGATCGCAAAAACTGTTGCATTTATCGGTTCAAGTACTGTACTTGTCTTTTGATGTTTTCTGTTCCTTGTTTAAGAATGAGGTCTATTTGTGACTATTATAGGACTTAATTTTGATTCTTATTTTGACCATGGACCAATAGCAGAACCGCAAACAGCGCCTACTGGCCTCGTTGAAGGCTGCTGGTTGTTGTCCATTGTTGTTTTTTCTGAATTGTCGCTTGATTGTGGGTTGTGTCGCGTACACTTACTCCACATTTCATTATATTCTATTATTTAGTAATTAAGACACTTTAAAGCAGATATGATAAATTTTCGGATTAGCAAAACACCATTTGTTAAATATTCTTTTTTGATAGATATGAAGGAAGGTTATAGAAAAAATAGAAAAAAATCGTTACTATTATCTGTATTAGTTTGTCCTAAGCGCAATTTTTACTCTCCAAAAAGGATTTATACTACTGTTTTCGAATAATATTTCTCTAATATTATTCAATGCAAGAGATAGGATTTTAGAAATATTAGTGAGCGAACATTAACTTGAAGCAGATATGAAACGAGATTAATAAGAATTTTGTGTAATTTAGGGTTCATTGTAGGTAGATTAGTGTATGCTGTGTTTACCTTTTACGCTATTGCATCAAAATGAAAGAGAAAAAGAGGCACAAATGAGGCATTCTGGTGTCAAAAGTCCGAAAGGGAAACGATGAAACCAGTAAACACGAAAAAAACAACAAGAACAAATATAAATCACAACATCAACCGAACGGAAATCAACAACGTGAACTCATGTCGTTATAAGGGTGAACTTGTGTGCTTTGGAAGAGTAAGCGGTTCCTGCTTGCTTTTGCACACTTGTCGAGTTACCAATGTCCAATTCAGCGTGTCAAATCCGGTAAACGAAGACAAATACAAATTCTACGACAAATCAACATCATTCTACACTCATTTGAGAGATACAAGTCCAATATTTGTCTATGAGTGCATGTTGTCTACCGTAAATGTTCATGAGTGAAGACATTCATCGAGGAACCTTACAATTACTTTGGTATTTTACTTAATCGATTTTAAATTTATTGTTATTATTAATCATTGGATAACAAGTTTGCTCAGATTGATTTGAATGATCATTTAATTAACACACACGCATTCGTAAATTAACTCGGTACTACCGATCCTCGGAAACCCAGAGTTTCTTCTCTCGCTTACTCATTCATCACCCATGGGATATAACGCAAGAAAAAAAACTCGTTTATGATGGTTTTGTATCGCGCTTTCTGATTGGTCGCTTTAGATTTATCCAATGCGATTTAAACTTGTTTCTATATACAAATAACATCAAGTTCAAGATCAGATCCTGAACTCGAAACGAACAAATTCATACCAAATGTCACAGGGGTGATGAAAGAGTAGACGAGAGAAGAACCTCTGGTTTTCCGAGGATGGGTACTACCTAGATTTTATTTTATTATTTTATTATGTTTATTTCATCCATATACAGATTAGTCCTTTAGTCAGTATAAACTATAGATTATGAATCACGATTCATATCATGTAAATACAGGTAATAAAGAATTACATTTCTTGATCAATCTCAATATCAAAGACAACAGACAAAACATGGAAGATATAACGAAACATAAATTATAAAAAGAGCTTAGTATAATGCTGTGTATAGCTTAAACTGACAATAAGTGGGCATACTTGATTTTGGGTCCATTATTCTCGATTAATTTACATAAACAATTTATATAAACATGTTCCATATATTTTTGGTCCTTATTAATTCATAAGCTTAAATATTTGGATTCGTTATTAGCAATACTTTCAATATTCGATTTTTAATTTTCCTGAATAGCATTTTGGTGTGTTTAAATTAGACTTCTTAATTATTAAAATACAAAACCCGAATATCAATATTTAAAGACTTTATAAAATATCCAGAACGTATTTCATAAAATTTAAAACAAATAGACAAACTCGGAAGGGATCAATCTCGATGTCTAAGAGAAAAGACAAAACATGTAAGACACTACAGAATAGATGTAGATCGCAATGCTCCTGACTTGAAGAAGATATTTTAAATGAAATGGTGGACTTAACCAGATGTTTTTGGTTCGCAAAATCTAAATCTTCCATTGCAATCTAAGGAATCGCTAGTAACACTCAACGCAACACGGTTGTGAAGATATGATAGGGTTTATCAGATGATCATCTCAGTACAACAAATGCATTTTTAAAATCAGGTTTTTCTTATCGTTTTGTTGTTTTTCGTAAAGAACTGTTCCGTCTAAAATATTATAACATTAAGAGAAATAATGTTAGATTCATATAGTCTTATCTATTGCGTTTTTGTTAACATATGATAACAAGATTTTGATACAGTATTTCCAAATCAGATGATATTACGCTACTTTTACCATAGGGTAATATTTTTTGCTAAAATGCAAGATGAAAAAGTTGCAATATTGATCTGTATTTATTATGGAAAAATCTAGTGAAGTATAATAAAATGTGCCATTGTTTCAGAAATGAACATCACTATTAGCGTTTGTTTTGTCATCATGCTCCTGATTCTTCCAGTAAAATTACAGGTAACATACCTTTTTAGGCATTATAAGGTCCATGTGAGCTATTGCCATCACTTGGCGTCCGTCGTCGTCCGTCGTCGTCCGTCGTCGTCCGTCGTCCGTCGTCGTTAACATTTTTCAAACGTTAACTCCTCTAACACCATAAGTCCAATGGCTTTTAAATTTGGCAAAGTTGTTAATAAGCATAGGTAGTATAAAACTAGCGTGGGGATTTTTGATTCGTTGAAAAACATGGCCGCCATGGCTAAAAATAGAACATAGGGGTAAATTGCAGTTTTTTGCAAATTACTCAAAAACGGTTACAGATATCAAAATTCTGGCAAGGGGTAAAAGTGATCAGCACCTCAAGATCTACCTGCCCAGAAATTTTCAAGAAGATCCAACAACTGATGTAGGAGGTATTGCCCTTTTTCTGGATTTTTTCAAAATTTTGCACTTATTTAGCCCTATATCTTGAAAACTATACAATATATTTTAAAAATTCAAATTGCATATGATTAAGCACATCAAGATCTATATTTCATGTAATTAGGTCAAAGCTGTAGAACCATTTCTTTTAGGAGTTATGGCCCTTAAAGCGTCAAAATTTACCATTTTTCATTACTTTTACCAAGAATTTCAAAGATTAACTTGTCTGACACCATACATCAAACTTCAACCAAACTTGGCACAGTAGTTTAATAGCATTATTGCTACAATTCTATCGTTTGGATTTTTGATTCCTAAAAAAATATGGCCTCCATGGCTTAAAATAGAACATAGGGGTCAAATTACAGTTTTTTGCAAATAACTCAAAAACGGTAACAGATATCAAAATTCTGATTGGGGACAAAAGTGATCAGCATCTCAAGATCTACCTGCTCTGAAATTTTCAGGAAGATCCAACAAAGGACATAGGAGTTATTGCCCTTTTTCTGGATTTTTTCAAAAATTCAGCCCTATATCTTGAAAACTATACAAGATATTTCAAAAATTCAAATTGCATATGATTAAACACATCAAGATCTACAATTCATGTAATTAGGTCACAGCTGTAGAACCATTTCTTTTAGGAGTTATGGCCCTTAAAGCATCAATATTTAACGTTGTTCTTTACTTCCCCCCCCCCCCGACTTGTCTGAAACAGTAAGACAAACTGCATCTTAACATGGCACACTGTTTGATAGCTTATATGCTACAACTTTATCGTTCAGATTTTTGATTCGTAAAAAAACATGGCCACCATGGATAAAAATAGAACGTAGGGGCAAATTGCATTTTTTTGCTAATAACTCAAAACTGGTTTCAGATATCAAAATTGTGCAAGAATCAAAAGTGATCAGCATAATAAGATCTTCCTGTCCTGAAATTTCGGAAAAGATCTGACTGCTGATGTGGGAGTTATTGTTCTTTTTCCTAATTTTTGCCAAATTTGCACTTATTACGCCCAATGTCTTGAAAACTAACCAAGATATTTCAAAAATTTAAATCGCATATGGTTAAGCACAATAATATCTACAAATATATGTATCTGTGTAGTTCAGGTGAGCGATTCAGGCTCTTGGGAGTCTCTTGTTTTTATATCACACCTGTTAGACTTTTTACATACATTTATACATATGTTTTAATAAACGACTAAAATAAGATGATAAAAATGTTTAATCGGTGATCAGCGGCTTTTCCGCTGATCTTATATGCCACGTATGAGTATCATGGACAGTTCGTGATATTGATATATATCAGGTTGGAACAATTTTTTTTCTTTGACGTCATGTTATGAAAAGTGACGATATTTGTAACGTCATATGCATTTATTGTAAAAACACTTGTTAAAAATATTTATTTCATTGCTAATAAAAGATTTTTAAATGTACTTTTCTTTTCGTAGTATCAAAATAAAAAGTACATAATATTTTATATCATATAATATGATTGTATCCAAATTTTTAAACATCATCAAAAAATCAAATTCATAAAAAAAGACCAAAGTACATAATATTAAACAAAACGGAAGAATGAAAATGTAAATAGGCTTAGCATGTCATAAAAAGAAATCAAATCAACATCCATTGGTAAAAGAATGCAAAACAACACAAGAACAAAAAACATTAAACATGTCACTAATAAAAACAAAAACAAAATAATAAAGAGTTATTGTGTCTTAATCTCTGAAATAATTTTATGAATTAATATGATTTTAATTTCAGTGTTCGTTCAATGCCTTAGGTAAGTTAACATGATAAAAAGACTAGAGATTGGCAATTTTTTAAGACTGTATGTGTGCTTAAATAAGGTATCATATAGACAGAAGTTTATTTGATATATTTAGTTCTTGAAATTAAACAGTTCGCCAAAACTACCCAAAAGATATGAAGTTATATAATAGGGAAATTTTACCCGAAACATCCTTATTCTTTCTAAGGTGAATTCACGTTAAAAAGTTTTGGTAAATATATGTTGTTTTTATGTCTTAAATTTCAAAACAAACAAATATAAAACATAATCCAACCTCGAGAAAAAGACAGATAAATTAAAATGCCTTAACAGCACCAGCTGGACTTTACTATCGAAAAACTGTGTTGTCCTCCCGTGACCTCTTTACAACTGAGGCTTACCAAGTGGGATCCTATTTCTAAATCACCTGCATAGGGTGGGTTTGCATATTCAACAACACATTTATGTGTCATATACAGGACTTGTACATCTTAGTTTTTAATTTTACTACATTACATTTTCTTTTGGGGCTTTGGTGGCCGAGTTGTCTTAGGAAATGTTTTAGATGTCACAATTTTGATCAATAGCAGATGTTGAATGCGTTGAGTTTCGCTTGTATCGGACTAACACACTTGTATGTTATAAGGTATGTTAGTTACCTGCCCAAGATTGGTGGTTTTCTCAAGGAATCCCTATTTACTACACCAATAAAACTGACCCTCCTGACCTAAGGGCGCCAATAAAGTACTTAAAACACAAACACACACACCCACACGCACATAAACACACACATACACACACAATTATTTTCTATGGAAATTTGAATTAAAAAAAAATGAAACAATTGTATAAGATAAAGCTGCTTTTTACTTTGTTATATTTATTTGTTTACGATTACTGTTTTGAACATGACTAAAACACTACGTCCTTAACAGATATTGCTGATAACGAAGGATGTTGGAGTGAGGAAAACAATGCAATGTACTCATATGTTTACGGCAGCTTCGGGAACATGACATTAGATTGGTGCATTCTCGTGTGTGTAGACGAAGGATTTGGTTATGCTGGACTTCAGGTATCTTTTTATCAATATCTTTTTATTTAAAAACGGAACTGCAACAAAACACTTAATTCTAAAGTGATTCAAAATTCAGAACTATCGACAAGAGATGTTTTACCTACTGTAAGATGTGTGATTTTAAATTTTACTCCATTTTGGAAAACTGCTCATACATTAAAAACTTTTCTCGCTTTCGTCTTCAGTTTGTACATATTTCCCAACACACAGAAGACATACAATGGACAATCTTTTGATGCTGTGTAATTTCATATCATTGAAGTGAATCCGAAATTCAAATTCAATGCAAAGGAATTTAAAATTAATGATGAATAAGCTCCGTACCTTATATATATTCAAGATAATTTCTGCAGTTATTTTAGGAAAAATAACAAAAAATGCTCTAGTATGAAGCATACTAAACAATTTTAGCTATGGACCTGACTATGAAATTCAAAATGTTGGCTCTTTTTTCCAGATAACCGCCTGGTGAAATTTGAAAATTAAGAAAATCATCAATATAAATTTTAAGAATATTTTAAAAAGTAACTTTAAAGAAAAAAAGCATCAAGTTGTGTCTATAATTATAAGCATGCAGTGCCAAATATTCTTAACAAAATAATTGAAATTGTTGTTTTATATTTGAAAATTGCTGTCTTTTCATGGATGACCGCCTCAACTATAGAATAAATATCTACAATATGAGATCATTTTATTTAAGAATATTATGACCAAAATATAAATGCATAGTAAATACATGTAGATGTTTTCTAAATTAAAATAGATTTCTCAGCAGATACTACAAGATTGGATTAAAGGCAAATTATACAGTGTACAAGTTTAATTTGTTAGTGCAAAAACTTGAAAAAGAAAAGCAAAGCTTAAGTCGGACTACCAAGCTGGAGGCAAGAGGTTAAGAGTAGTGTAAAAACGATTTTTAAAAATGACAGTGTATATGCATCAATGGCAGACATAGCATCAGAACAACATAATACAATACTTAACAAAATAACAAGAGCTAAAAGTGAAATTTTTTTTTTTAATTGGCACAACGGTTACAGACAAAAATGAGAACACCTTTACCTTAATAGACAAACAAAGGCAGAGATGAGCAAACATTTTACTGAACTAATTAACCGGGAAGCACTTGAAACAGTGAAACATAATGTTCCTGTTGCAAACGACATTGACGCTTCAGTGCCATACTGACAAATTATCAAACCCATAAAAAACCTGAAAACTGGTATATCATCATACCTAAGCTTGAAGCCAGATCTTCCAAAAACAGCAAAAAATTATCAAACATATGAGAAACAATAAAACTCCCATAAGACTGGAAAAGGATACAACATTTAAGTTCCTATAAAGTAAACTTCATCCAATGAAAGAAATATAGAGGCATGATTCTACAAAATCCTTATCAGAAAAGTTCTAGATCGTATAAAAACTTTAAACTGCAAGAAAAATAGATCTTGCATTGGCCAATACTTTTACACATGCTAACCAAGTACTAGATAATTAATGAAAAGGCTCCCCTGATGTCATTTCTATCGACTTTCAGAAATATTTTAATATACATAGCTTTGATAGAGAAATTCTGTTGTTACTCTGGTATTCGTAACAAAATCATTACTATAAAAACAAGACCAATCGATGTCTGGCCCTGCGTCGCACGGCAAAATGTTGAACCCTGTACGTTCTAGGCCCAATATGGACAGTCAAAATATTTTGACACTAGCATCCTATGGTGGACTTACAAAGCATATTTGTCACATGCCACCCAATATTGTAAAAATAGACAAAAAAAATAGTTTCTATTTTTTCCCCTTTTGGTCCCCTTATTGCTAAACAGAAAAGGTGGGTCAAGAAAAAATTGTATTCTCCATTTTATATTCAATATATATGAACAAAATCAACTTAAAAAAAAATAAATTCTAAATCGGACCATAAATAAAAAATGTCACATTTTTGCCCCTTTTGGGCCCTTCGTTCCTAAACAAAAAGATAGGGGACCCAAAAATCATCCCCACCCTTTAATTTATGGTGAGTAACACTACTGAAAAGTGTCATAGCATTTGGTCAACCAAAACAAGTTATTGTGGAAACAAATAAAAAAGTTGCTTTTTTGGCCCCTTTAGGGCCCTTAGTTTCTAAACAAAAAAAGAGCCCAACCCTTCCTTTTATGGTAAGTAACATTACTGTAAAGTTTCATAGCATTTGGTAAACCAGAACAAAAGTTATTGTGGAAAAAATTTAAAAAGGCGTTTTTTTTTCCCCCTTTGGGTCTCTAATTTCTTAACGAAAACAGAGGGGACACCCAAAATCAGCCCAACCCTTCCTTTTACGATAAGTATCATTAGTGTAAAATTTCTTAGCATTTGGTCAACCAGAACAAAAGTTATTGTGGAAAAAAATTAAAAAGTCGCTTTTTGGCCCCTTTTGGGCCCCTAATTTCTAAACGAAAAAAGAGGGGACACCCAAAATCAGCCCAACCCTTTCTTTTATGGTAAGTAACATTACTGTAAAGTTTCACAGCATTTGGTCAACCAGAACAAAAGTTATTGTTGAAAAATATTAAAAAGTCGCTTTTTTAGCCCCTTTTGGGCCCCTAATTTCTAAACGAAATTATAAAATGAACCCAAAAGGGGAGGTGCACATCTTCAATATATCTGTAATCACTGTGTAAAATTTCAGAAAGATCTAGTGTTTGGTTTTTGAGATTCAGATTACACAAGACAGGCACCCCATAGCGGGACGGACGGACAGACGGACGGACAGACGGACGGACGGACAGACGGACGGACGGACGGAGTGACCCGACTACTAGACCTGCTTTCGCCTTCGGCGACGCAGGTAAAAATATGTGCACAGATAAATAGAAGATATCACATAGTGGAGATGTAAGTAAAGAGTTAGAAATGCCACCAGGTGTACGAAAGAGTTGTTTACTACATCATTATATTTTATTTTGGGCAATTAATTAGATTATGAGATAATCACACTTAAAAGACGCAGAGGCCCCGACTGGGTATCTTGTTTTTCACACAAATAAATGTATGTATTTTGTTGTTTGCCTTAAGTTTCCTCTTTTTGTAATTAAATAGCGACTCTTAATAGGACCGTCTTACAATTTTCAATTTAGAATTATGAAATTAAAAGTTAGGAGCTAGTAGATCTTCTTTTCTGCTATTCTACATCCGTTTACAGGTTAGTTTGCTTTCAATTTGTAACAGGCCTCTACATGGTGCTTTTGTGGTGGCGACCCTAACCTTACCAGTATAACCAACCCTAAGGTAAACGATTCGGATTGTAATACTCCATGCCCTGGGGATATGGCACAAATGTGTGGCGGTCATTGGCGCATGTCAGTGTTCAAGATTCGTATGTATAACCTCATTATGTTCAGGAGATATGTGTTTTCTTTGTTTGCAAATGTTTTTTTTAGAGATACACAATGATCTTTGCTGCTATTTATCAATTATTTCAATGTACCTTACAAACAATACAAGTAAAACACTCATTGCTCTTTTCAAACACCGATTTTCTTCGATTTAATCGTATTAAACAATAAATTTTCTATCCTGCCGTTCATAATTTATTTTACTTATTATTTTTTTTTTCGTTTAAAAAGCTATTATTTTTTTCATTGAGTGACGAACTCAAAATCGGTGTATTCACTCTTGATGGTGCATTAATTTGATATTAAATAAGTCCTCCGTTTGTTTCACGATAATGTACTTTTTCGCAAAGGTAAGCACATTCTCACCGAGCTGAATGTTCTAATGCACTGTTACGTGCAAATAGTCTACTAATTAATATAGCAAACTATAATAAGGTTTTACAAATGATATAATAAGAATAGTGCATTAAAACAAATTCTGGCAAAAAATATACCATAAAGAGCAACAGTCAGAAAATGTTTAACTGGTTAACTAAACAAGCAGTTTGAGCAAATATCATCAAAAATGCATTTTTCCAAATTATTAACATTCTAATTTTAAGAGTAATTATCCTGTCACACTTTAACGTTTTAGCTTATGTGTGCCGACGATTTAGAATATATTTTGAACACGCTGGTGTGCGTTGTGTCAGTTTTTTGTGAGTTATTGACACGTTACGTTAGCGAACGTCAGCGTGCGTTTGTGAACGTCGAGTTTGTTGCAAAATTTTGAACATGCTTAAAATTTCCGACTTTAGCTTATAGTTAGATTAAAAAATAAGGCGTTTTATCAACTCTTAAATGCCAAAGAAAGATGTCTTTTTGACAGAGAAATACAATTCGAATACAGGAGTCAAAATCAAAAAGCATCAAAGCTCCATTTCAACAAGAAGTCACCTGGTCCTTATGCTAAAACTGCTCTTATCTGACATCTTTGACTAAATGGAGACTTTTGTAGAGATTTTTTGTCTGAAGTCTACATATTAGCAAACAACATCTTTTCTTTATCAGTTAGGGATTTCAATCAGTTATTTTTTTATCTTAAAGGACAATATCCCCTATAAGAGGTTATATCACATATTTAACCCAATAAAAACTTAACTAAAGCTCAATGAGCTGATTTTTAGCAAGCAACAGCTTTTCTCTATGTATAATAGTTTTCATTTTATAAGGCAAAAAAAAATTAACGCTATAATTGACATTTGAAATGCCATAACCCCTATTTTTTTACACCCTCGATGAATGGAGACTTTTGAAGAACTTTGGATGCTGCTAAAGAAAGGTTCATCAGATTTATTTTTTCTTTAATACTTTAATTTTGAAGTCAAAAAGAGTTGTCTGGCGCCTGGTCTCTTTTAGCAAAATAAGCCCGATGTTTTGGACGGATCGAAAAATCAAGGAATCTATCGTACCAAGTTTCATTAAATTCTGTTATTAGTGGTTTCAGAGGAGAAGATTTTTGAAAAAAAAACAGTTCACGAACGATGGCGACGACGGTTGCCAATTAATTGCAAAGGTTCACTTGACTAACCGGTGAGCGAAAAAACGAGATTCAGAGAAAAATTATTGAGAACACTCACAGATAACATCTATCGGCTGATGTAAATCAATCAAGTGCATCTATTTTAATTAATAGCTAATAATATTGATGGTATGTCACCAAATACGGATCTGTGTTTGTTTCTATTTCTCCGCGATTGAATAGCCAACTAAGTGTGTTATTTGATAATCTTGATTTGTAACTTCCTTGTATCCATAATTTCAGATGACCGTAAAAGTGACTCTACCAAAAGAGAATATTCAACAGCCTTTTCTGGACAACTACCAACTATCCATTGAGCACTGAAGTTGTTACCGGATCAGGATTAGAAGCTAGCATAAACTGTGCGCGATCTTGTTCCGAGACACCACAGTGCAAAGCATTTTCACACTCTTCTGCGACGAACATGTGTGTCAAGTTTAAGATCAACAAACTGTGTGACCCTCTCACACCTGATCCCTTTTCTAATATATTTTATTTACTATAAAACATAAGGAACCTGAATAAACAAAAACAAGTCTTAATTGTTATTAACATTGTTGTGACGTGCTTTTTGTGAACATATCACTTGTAGAGAAACTATTACACGTTTGTTAGTTTTTGACGATCCTGATGATACACGTTATTTAGGGTAAATTAAAGAGTTAAAGGGTATCACAAAAAGTGATCATCTTTGTAACATAGCTTATTCTAAACAATGTAATACTTATCTTTATCTTAGAAAAACTTTTGTATGGTTACAAGGAAAAAGAATGTCATAATCAGTACTTGATAACATACGCAACAAATCATATATGCAATGTATATATAATCAAGCAATGTTACTGTAATTTTAACCCTGAGAAGAGCCTAGGATGGTGTAGTGGTTACAACCTCTGTTCTGTTAGCTCGGCGCGTACGCCGTAGATATCCAAAATAATGTGAGTTTGATCCTCCCTGAGGGCACTTAAAAATCAAAATCTGTTTCAGGGTTAAAATTACAGTAATATTGTTCGATTTTGATACTAGACGTTCATATAAATTATAAACATTCGAATAATCTAGCATCCTGCAGTTTCTGTGGAATCCACTGGAGCATGAACGTAAACACGTAAAAGATAACTATAAATAGACCATGTAGAATGTTTATATATATCTGTGTGTTTATCTACTTCTGAACTTTCTGTGTTTTTTCTTTATTTGACGCAAAATTGATATTAAATTGAATTGAATTATTTTGTGTATTTTTTGTTTGACAGAAAAAAGTGAACATTTTCATGTTTGTTTCTACTTTTAAGTTATTGCTACATTCGGGAACGCAAAAGTCGCATTGTACATGTGAATCTTTGCATTAACATATCATAAGTTAACTCTGCATACATTCATGTGATTTATTCAAATTTGATTGCTTCAATCATATTTAGAGTCTTACCCCTCTTATCAAACAAACGTTTACCAATAACGTCACAATACGTCACAACAGTTGTAACCATAATCGAAGTTATACACAAATCTGAGTTTATTGTTTTATCATTTCAAACTACTAAACAGATTTCAACATTTCAAGAACAAAGAAACAAACCACACAACAACACACACCACATCGAATTAAACAGCAATAATCAATGCGTAAAGATGTTGTCCTTTTTTGTGTTGACTGGGTTTTTCGTTTACCTTTATGGATTTGTGACGTTTGAATGTCCAATTGATTCCTTTATTTTTTTTCAAGTATTACCTATGTATCGTTCATTTAATGAAGAAATATTATATGGTATAAGGATTGACAAACAGAACGCGTCACAATTTTATCAAATAAGAAATCGCAGAGTGGTCATAAACGTGTAATTAAAAACAAAATCACAAAACAAAACATACTTATATGAAAAAATATATTGCCTGGACGGAACAAATATACAATAGCTCAAGGAGGGATAGTCAATAATTCCAAATTCATAATTTATTTTTGAATTTAAATCAAATATTCAAAAATTCTTATATACTGCATCAATAGAATATTGAGTTTCTTGGAAACAATTTTCAATACCATCAATATATTCATTTAATATTCTTTTTTTTAATATCATTAGTTGGAAAAATGAGAAGTGTGATTGAATTAATACCAGTAATTATGAACAAATACATTTACGAATTCAAATAGTGTATACTCAAATTCTTTCAATCGAATACAATAAATTATATTTAAACAGTTATAATCATTAAACAATTAAACTTTAATTTTGTTTTGCATGAAAGTAGCTAAGAGGCACTTATGAGGCATTCGTATGTCAAAAGTCCTAAAGGGCATCAACGAAACTGGCAAACAAGAATAGCACGAAGAAAAACTAACAACAAAATTAGCTGCAAATAAAACAATGTCACAACTTGGAAAACATAGTAAAGAACTCGTAATGTAAGTACATTTTGTAACAGATTGGCTTGGCATTTAGTCTATTTAATTATACTAGATCACGCTTTAAAGAGAAGTGACTTCTCTAATACCATATTAAACTAATACAGACAAAAAAGTAACATGATTGTAAAAACTTCACCAATTTCCGTTGACAAATCTTCAGAAATCGTGAAAGCTCGGAAGGAGTCTTAAATAGACCAGCCAATCATATTTCAGAAATTTTAAATTGTGAAAAACGTTTCAACTGGTTATGAAAATGTATAAAACGCTGATAAATTGACAACTATTTCTAAAAACTTAAACCCTAACCCTAATTCTTGCTACTAACTTAATATAATCAAGGCAATTCTTGATGCTTACATTTTAACTTCATATTCTAGACTGGTTAAAACATTTATCGAATGAGCATTATATTTGTAGTTATCCTTAAAAATGACAAATTAGATTTAAAATCTTTGCGTACATATTAAAATTAAAATGTGTACAAAATTTAACACAAAACAGAGAAGATCTCTCTCACATATTACAAAAAATGCGGATGTAATGATAGTATTCTACAAAAGACATATTGTCCTTTAAGTGTACAAAACAGTACATACAGTTTATAGCAAATATGATACGGCTGACCCGTCATCGGATTGAAGTCGATCGCACAGCTTTGCGCTTTTGAATTTATAGCAAATGTTGGATGTCGAGGAAAAGGAAAAAATCTTGCATTGCGAGGTTTTGCTACAAGATTGTGCACAATTGGTGATAGCTCGCATTCCTGTTCCCTTAACTATTTCCGTGCTTAATGGATACGAGGTGATGCTCTTTCCAATATACACTGACATGTATTCTCTTCTTTTGGTAGTATCTATGACGAAAAAACATTTTATGCAATCAAAATATTTTAAATCTTTTTTTCACAGGTTAAACACTTTCCTTTTAAATTCATGACAGAAAAATTAAAAATCCTGTAAATGAAATACACAGATTACCAATTGGCGGATCACGGATAAGAATTGTCTTGATATAAAGTATTTGAATGCCAATGAATCAAAATCATTCATTCAAACAAATAAAACGTACCATCAACACTTCATTTAACTAAACTTTTGCTTACTAGAAAAAAAAATCATCAAATTCATTAAGCATTCAATATCTATTTAATCATCAATTGTTGTTACGTTGTATATCTATAGACAGAGCAGAAAAAATAATCAGAACCACTACATGAAGGTTAAAATGTTTTCATCTATCATTTAAACTATGACGCAAATGGTAAATCAGCTTAACCAATTGTAATAAAATATGGGAAGCGGAATCAAAAGACTTTATCTTTGGATCAAAACTGTTTACATATTATAGAATTGTTTTCTATATTTCTATCAACTTTTTTATGCGTACGAATCTTATATATTGCCAAGAACCAACCATCACCACACATCTGATTATGGTTCCCATCACAAGGGGTGTTACATTCCGTATCAGGGACATTTGGGTAAGATGTAATTGTCAAGTTGGGGTCATAGTTACCACAAAGACACCAGCGAAATGCCTACAATACAAGAAATAGGCTTTAAAGGCTATAGCTTTATTAACCAAACCAACTTTTAACTCATCAACTGTTAAGCTACCACATTATCTAATTTCCATTCTTTACTGAGTCACATGGCACTCTGCTTTCTTCACGAGCAAACACTGATGCAAAAAGAACCAAATTAGTTTTGCTTAAGGGAGTACAAGCCTGAGATTTTTTGTAATTAAAAGTTTTTAGAATAGAAAATTTGGACAGAATAGCTCCGGAGCACCTGAGTTCACTTTTGTTTCGACTGAAGTTCGGGTTGTTGATTGATATTCAGTTATTTTGTGTTTCCATGTTTTACATGTTGTCTGGTTTTGTCCCGTTCTTGTTGGTGTTTACTGGTTTTGTCTCTGCCCTTTCGGACTTTTGATATTCGGATACCCCATTGGTACCTCTGCTTCTTTCAAAATAGCTAGACTTTATGAAAAAAGTTTTCAAAAACATGGAGCCGTTTTCAATTTATAAGCACATAAAAATATGGCGGGAAAAAAAGTTCTCTAGATTTTTCATTGGAAATACATTGAAAGTTCGTCTTCTGTTTTAACATAGAAATTGTAATTAAAATTGAATGCAATTGTTATAAGGTGTCTATTATGACCTTCTCTTTATAGTTCTGAACAAATATTAAGTAAACATGTTGAATTTTTTTTAATGCATTTGAATGGATAAAAGCCAAGGATCTCGAAAATGTTCAATTTCTGAAGCTCGTACTCCCTTTATAAAAAGGTAATGTTAATACTATTCTGGCTTTGACTGTCCTATTGTTCAATTCAAAATTGTTTGATTTTAAACACCATGTTTCATTCCGTGTACTTTACATGGTTGATATCCTTAGTGCTGTATTTCGCTTTTCTGATCGGAGTTTTGGGTTTGAGTACTTTTTTCAACGGCTTTTGACCTTCCGATGTTTTGATATAAATGTTTAAAGAGGTTACTTCTTGCATGCCTTCTAAATAAACATACACAGTATAATTAGATTAGCCGTTTTGTACCTGTTGTGATTGTTGTTTTGTGTAATGGAGCAGAGGCATTATACTTGAACATATCAACGTTCAGTATTCTGCATAATGATCTTAGTTGCTTTGCTTTGGATAATTGTTAGCACGAGGATAACTTTTTCTCCTGAGTATTAGCCTCCCATAGGTGGGAGCACCTCCGTGGAGTTATTGTACTTCATTTCGTTTTTGTTTTTTATATATTTTTGAATATCAATGTACAACACATTATATTTGATTGGACTTATATACAGAGGATTAGATTTTTATAGCATTTCATTTTAATCATTGTACAATATTAAGACTTATGTACAAACTTAAATACGAGAAGTGGGTCATGTTTGATTTTTAGCTTTTGAAGTAGTACTGATATGTGTTGAGTTTTATTATTACTGTGTCACTATTTAAGACACTTTTGGTCATTAACTTATAAATACTATTAAATAATTAAATAAAGCTTTTAAACAAATACAAAATGTTAAAAAGAATGAAATGAAAAAGTAAAAATAGGTTAAAATATAAAATACACAGCTATAGCCCTTTTCAGAAAGGCACCCGGAATTCCGATTCCGATTCTTTTGTTTTCATTTTTGCAAGAGTAGTTTCCCTTTGTGGGTCGGCCTCATGGTGTAAACAACGTTGAGCTAAGGAAAAACATCAATTTATCCCTATCCGATTTTGGTGTAATTTCCCATTCCCGGTTCAAATAAACTGGTTTGGAGTGAAGTCTTGGATGTTAACGTATGCTTTAGTAATTTTAGACTTTGGCAATCAGAATTAAAATGTTTTAACAAGTTGACAAATTTAATTAATTTCAACAGATTTTCAATGGAGAGGCCTACCCGGAAGTCGTTAACCTGTAGTGCATAAGTAAAATATTTCTCAGGTCTGCACGTCCGGAAAATACTTTGTAAAAAGGGCTATTGAACCGTGTAACTTTCCCATTCACACCATACACGATTACACCATACACGATACACGATTGAGCGATACACCATACACCATAGATAGATACACGATACACGATTGAGCGATACACCATACACGATGAACGATACACCATACACGATACACGATAGAAACTTTATATAAAATTCAAGAATGTTTGCTGAAACGAAACTACAATAATCTTTTTAATTATCATATTAAAATCTATATTTATGTGGGGATTGCCACATTTTTCTATGAACTTTCCTCCATTATCTAGATCTGTCTAAATTTAATCGAAATAGACGTCAAATAGTAAATTTTAACGTATTATGAAATTGAATGCCACGCCCGTGTCGCCTTTTTTTCCAATTTTTGCTGAAGGTAATACATTCCAAAATCATGCTTGCACTGGTGCTTTGGTCCATCTAGTTTTAAATTGCTTTTAAATGTACATGTAACCATGTTCTTGCTATTTAGTATATTAAACAAATCTTAACCCGTTTAAGTTTCCTAATTAACGTATAGTTTATTATATTGAAAGAACAATGAAAAAGTTTTTTTTTCTAAATTTGTCATTTCTTGTCCTTGTATAGTGTATTAAAATTCGAAGATCTGCTTTAATCAAAACTAGTCGTGTTAAACGATATTAATCAAAGAAATATGTCATCTTTCAAGATTTTATTTTTAAGTTACATACATGTACAAACATCGAAAGGTTAAGTGTACCCGTTCTACAAACACAGCACGAGATGCATGCATTACGTGTACATGTTGTACATGTACCTTTTCTTATGCATTAAAAACAACACAGAAGGAAAGGGGTCCACCTGAACTCGAATAATTCAAGCTCTTTTCGTCTTCATATACGTCGTCGGAATATAGCGACAATAGGAAGTAAATTATATCCACTATATTATGCACCTATTCCTTTAATATGCCGACGGAACATCCCACTAAGACCTTCCATGTCGTGCATAGAAATTCAAATAGCATACGAATAACAGACAATAAACGCTTCAATGAATATATGCATAGTCTGGCAATATGTGAGACAATTAAATAAGATTAGTCTTTTATTTTTCTCAAGAAAAGTAATCATATACAATTTAAAATGGGAAACTTTATTTAAAAAAAACTTTAATGTCACCATTTCCTTAGTGCGACCTCCCTCTGCAAATAGTAATGTTTTTTTTTCTTTGAGTCAATACACTACTCATTTAAATTCTTTTTTCAATCTTTTTTATCAAAACATTCGTATGATCTATCTTTAAAAAGATGTGCATGCAAAACAAGGGCTAGAAAAAACCTTATCAATCTTAAAAAAATATTCTTTCAGTCCGATGGTCAAGAAATTATTTTAACTATTTTATTTAGTTGTTTCTTTGCCTTTATTATATGATTTCACTCATAAGTGGAACTACCGGGATAGAAATCTGCATTATTCAAATATTGATCTCATATTTTATTTAGGCAAGAAAAACTTTTCTGTTTTTATTTTCGATCATAGGAATTAACGTCACAATATGTTAATATCAAAGTTTCCGTGACACTTTTAAGACCATGCAGTTGGTTATTAATATACTTGGCGAGTGGCGAATTCTGACGACGGGTCTGTGTTAAATAAATAGAGCATTTTCCCTAGGTGGCTAAATGGTGTGGTTTTCGTGCGTCGGGCTTGTCTGGTTATATAATCTGAAACTTAGCTTTACTGATGACTTTATAAGGTCAACGTGCATGGAGAGTACCCTGTTTTGTCCACGTTAAAGAGTCCTTTATTGTCTACATTAAGTGAATTATATACAAGCTAAATTATCCCTCCTATATCCACCCTTCACTTTTCACTTGCAAGCGATCTTATTTTTAATCTATTAATAGTATGATAATGTCATGAATGTGGAGACCGTTTTATCCTTCTTTTTAGATACTTTCATGTTTTACAAATAGTTGTAATAAGTTTGTGTGCAAGCCATAATTATGAAAGATGGAGTATCAGTTAAGCAAGCAAAAGCATTTCTATTGAATTATGATAAAGAAAAACACTTACCCGATCATAGTATTTCTTTAAACATTTATCGAAATAGGTTTTTTCGGGGATGTGGACCTTTTATCCTGTTACTTTAATTCATTATCTTTTACTTAATTTTTTTCTTATTTTTTTTTTCATTAATTTTGAGAAGAAATGTTCTTTGTTTGATGTTTTATTCATTTTAAAATTTCTTGCTTAATTTAGACTAATAACATCTCAACTTTTACACTTTTTTCTCTAAGAAAATGTATAATATGATTTTTCGCAACGAACTTCCAGACCCTCCAGCGGTGCGTCTTTTTACCAAAGAACACCACTGAATACCACAGAACATAACAGAATACCACAGAATGCTATTAAAACACTACAAAACAGTTTGAAATAAATAGAAAAAAAACTAACAAATTCAAAACGGGTTCACGTCTTAATTAGTTATGGGCAATACACAAGTACCACAGAACACATTATCTCTTCACTACCAAAACTGTGTGCATTACTACCATTGACTGCATTGAATTTCATATCTGTATCAGTAATCAATATAGTACGAAATTTACTTGTTAGATGTGCTACGTATTGGATTAAGTAGTCGATTGTTTTTTTTAAAAATCATACATTTTTGTTTTAAATGTGAAAATTTAAAGATAATTTACGTGAAATTGTATGTTGCACACCCGGGGTTGCACAAGTCCTTAACTTATTTTATGATTTATTTCAGTTCTGTGGTGTTCTGTGGTATTCTGTGGTGTTCTGTGGTATTCTGTGGTGTTCTGTGGTAAAAAGACGCACCCCACTTCCAGTCAATTCATTTCACTACGCTCGATGTGCGTTGTCTATTTACGCATCACCAGTGGCCCCTTATTCAACATGCAAAAAGCCAAGCAAAATTTAAATGAAGCAAATGTATACCGATGTGGCAATCGACTGTCATGGGTCAAAAAGACTAAAGATAGAAAAAAATATTTTTGACTATTTTCAATTTTTAAAAATACACGGAAAACATTTTTTTTGGTCCATCTAATACCTACGGAAGCTTATTAGGGACACGCATTAAAAAAAAATTTCTCGCCGCGGCGAGTTACTATCTCGCCCCGGCGACTTATTATCTCGCCCCGGCGAGTTACTATCTCGCCCCGGCGAGTTATTATCTCGCCACGGCGAGTTACTATCTCGCCTCGGCGACTTATTATTTCGCCTCGGCGACTTATTATCTCGCCTCGGCGAGTTACTATCTCACTTACTATCTCGCCTCGGCGAGTTACTACATTGTATCTCGCCCCGGCGACTTACTATCTCGCCCCGGCGACTTACTATCTCGCCCCGGCGACTTACTATCTCGCCCCGGCGACTAACTATCTCGCCCCGGCGAGCTACTATCTCGCCCCGGCGACTCACTATCTCGCCTCGGCGACTTACTATCTCGCCCCGGCGACTTACTATCTCGCCTCGGCGACGGGGGATCATAAGTCGCCGGGTCAAGATAGTAATTTGCCGGGGCGAGATAATAGGTCGCCGAGGCGAGATAGTAAGTCGCCGGGGCGAGATAGTAACTCGCCGGGGCGAGATAATAAGTCGCCGGGGCGAGATAGTAACTCGCCGAGGCGAGATAATAAGTCGCCGAGGCGAGATAGTAAGTGAGATAGTAATTCGCCGAGGCGAGATAATAAGTCGCCGAGGCGAAATAATAAGTCGCCGAGGCGAGATAGTAACAAAGTTCCAGACAATAAATTTTGCTACGCCTGACGCGCGTTTCGTCTATTCAAGACTCATCAGAGGCGCTCTACCAAAAATATTGAAAATGCCAAACACTGTATAAATATGAAGAGCATAGAACAGTATAACCAAAAATACCAAACTGGGGAACCAAATTATTACTAAGATAATTAACCTATGTCTGGGGTAGGAAGAACCTTAGGGTTTAGACAATTTTGAAATTTAGACGGATAATTTAAAGCTTTGATGTATTCTCCAACTCAAAAAGTGTTGGTGCCGGAGCGGGCTAACCTCGGGGAATTTACACTCCACCAGCAGTGCTAACCTTCACGTGTGTTCGAAATACAAATGACAACAAAGTTCCAGACAATAAATTTTGCTACGCCTGACGCGCGTTTCGTCTATTCAAGACTCATCAGAGGCGCTCTACCAAAAATATTGAAAATGCCAAACACTGTATAAATATGAAGAGCATAGAACAGTATAACCAAAAATACCAAACTGGGGAACCAAATTATTACTAAGATAATTAACCTATGTCTGGGGTAGGAAGAACCTTAGGGTTTAGACAATTTTGAAATTTAGACGGATAGTTTAAAGCTTTGATGTATTCTCCAACTCAAAAAGTGTTGGTGCCGGAGCGGGCTAACCTCGGGGAATTTACACTCCACCAGCAGTGCTAACCTTCACGTGTGTTCGAAATACAAATGACAACAAAGTTCCAGACAATAAATTTTGCTACGCCTGACGCGCGTTTCGTCTATTCAAGACTCATCAGAGGCGCTCTACCAAAAATATTGAAAATGCCAAACACTGTATAAATATGAAGAGCATAGAACAGTATAACCAAAAATACCAAACTGGGGAACCAAATTATTACTAAGATAATTAACCTATGTCTGGGGTAGGAAGAACCTTAGGGTTTAGACAATTTTGAAATTTAGACGGATAATTTAAAGCTTTGATGTATTCTCCAACTCAAAAAGTGTTGGTGCCGGAGCGGGCTAACCTCGGGGAATTTACACTCCACCAGCAGTGCTAACCTTCACGTGTGTTCGAAATACAAATGACAACAAAGTTCCAGACAATAAATTTTGCTACGCCTGACGCGCGTTTCGTCTATTCAAGACTCATCAGAGGCGCTCTACCAAAAATATTGAAAATGCCAAACACTGTATAAATATGAAGAGCATAGAACAGTATAACCAAAATTACCAAACTGGGGAACCAAACTATTACTAAGATAATTAACCTATGTCTGGGGTAGGAAGAACCTTAGGGTTTAGACAATTTTGAAATTTAGACGGATAATTTAAAGCTTTGATGTATTCTCCAACTCAAAAAGTGTTGGTGCCGGAGCGGGCTAACCTCGGGGAATTTACACTCCACCAGCAGTGCTAACCTTCACGTGTGTTCGAAATACAAATGACAACAAAGTTCCAGACAATAAATTTTGCTACGCCTGACGCGCGTTTCGTCTATTCAAGACTCATCAGAGGCGCTCTACCAAAAATATTAAAAATGCCAAACACTGTATAAATATGAAGAGCATAGAACAGTATAACCAAAAATACCAAACTGGGGAACCAAATTATTACTAAGATAATTAACCTATGTCTGGGGTAGGAAGAACCTTAGGGTTTAGACAATTTTGAAATTTAGACGGATAATTTAAAGCTTTGATGTATTCTCCAACTCAAAAAGTGTTGGTGCCGGAGCGGGCCGCCTCGGGGAATTTACACTCCACCAGCAGTGCTAACCTTCACGTGTGTTCGAAATACAAATGACAACAAAGTTCCAGACAATAAATTTTGCTACGCCTGACGCGCGTTTCGTCTATTCAAGACTCATCAGAGGCGCTCTACCAAAAATATTGAAAATGCCAAACACTGTATAAATATGAAGAGCATAGAACAGTATAACCAAAAATACCAAACTGGGGAACCAAATTATTACTAAGATAATTAACCTATGTCTGGGGTAGGAAGAACCTTAGGGTTTAGACAATTTTGAAATTTAGACGGATAATTTAAAGCTTTGATGTATTCTCCAACTCAAAAAGTGTTGGTGCCGGAGCGGGCTAACCTCGGGGAATTTACACTCCACCAGCAGTGCTAACCTTCACGTGTGTTCGAAATACAAATGACAACAAAGTTCCAGACAATAAATTTTGCTACGCCTGACGCGCGTTTCGTCTATTCAAGACTCATCAGAGGCGCTCTACCAAAAATATTGAAAATGCCAAACACTGTATAAATATGAAGAGCATAGAACAGTATAACCAAAAATACCAAACTGGGGAACCAAATTATTACTAAGATAATTAACCTATGTCTGGGGTAGGAAGAACCTTAGGGTTTAGACAATTTTGAAATTTAGACGGATAGTTTAAAGCTTTGATGTATTCTCCAACTCAAAAAGTGTTGGTGCCGGAGCGGGCTAACCTCGGGGAATTTACACTCCACCAGCAGTGCTAACCTTCACGTGTGTTCGAAATACAAATGACAACAAAGTTCCAGACAATAAATTTTGCTACGCCTGACGCGCGTTTCGTCTATTCAAGACTCATCAGAGGCGCTCTACCAAAAATATTGAAAATGCCAAACACTGTATAAATATGAAGAGCATAGAACAGTATAACCAAAAATACCAAACTGGGGAACCAAATTATTACTAAGATAATTAACCTATGTCTGGGGTAGGAAGAACCTTAGGGTTTAGACAATTTTGAAATTTAGACGGATAATTTAAAGCTTTGATGTATTCTCCAACTCAAAAAGTGTTGGTGCCGGAGCGGGCTAACCTCGGGGAATTTACACTCCACCAGCAGTGCTAACCTTCACGTGTGTTCGAAATACAAATGACAACAAAGTTCCAGACAATAAATTTTGCTACGCCTGACGCGCGTTTCGTCTATTCAAGACTCATCAGAGGCGCTCTACCAAAAATATTGAAAATGCCAAACACTGTATAAATATGAAGAGCATAGAACAGTATAACCAAAATTACCAAACTGGGGAACCAAACTATTACTAAGATAATTAACCTATGTCTGGGGTAGGAAGAACCTTAGGGTTTAGACAATTTTGAAATTTAGACGGATAATTTAAAGCTTTGATGTATTCTCCAACTCAAAAAGTGTTGGTGCCGGAGCGGGCTAACCTCGGGGAATTTACACTCCACCAGCAGTGCTAACCTTCACGTGTGTTCGAAATACAAATGACAACAAAGTTCCAGACAATAAATTTTGCTACGCCTGACGCGCGTTTCGTCTATTCAAGACTCATCAGAGGCGCTCTACCAAAAATATTAAAAATGCCAAACACTGTATAAATATGAAGAGCATAGAACAGTATAACCAAAAATACCAAACTGGGGAACCAAATTATTACTAAGATAATTAACCTATGTCTGGGGTAGGAAGAACCTTAGGGTTTAGACAATTTTGAAATTTAGACGGATAATTTAAAGCTTTGATGTATTCTCCAACTCAAAAAGTGTTGGTGCCGGAGCGGGCCGCCTCGGGGAATTTACACTCCACCAGCAGTGCTAACCTTCACGTGTGTTCGAAATACAAATGACAACAAAGTTCCAGACAATAAATTTTGCTACGCCTGACGCGCGTTTCGTCTATTCAAGACTCATCAGAGGCGCTCTACCAAAAATATTGAAAATGCCAAACACTGTATAAATATGAAGAGCATAGAACAGTATAACCAAAAATACCAAACTGGGGAACCAAATTATTACTAAGATAATTAACCTATGTCTGGGGTAGGAAGAACCTTAGGGTTTAGACAATTTTGAAATTTAGACGGATAATTTAAAGCTTTGATGTATTCTCCAACTCAAAAAGTGTTGGTGCCGGAGCGGGCTAACCTCGGGGAATTTACATTCCACCAGCAGTGCTAACCTTCACGTGTGTTCGAAATACAAATGACAACAAAGTTCCAGACAATAAATTTTGCTACGCCTGACGCGCGTTTCGTCTATTCAAGACTCATCAGAGGCGCTCTACCAAAAATATTGAAAATGCCAAACACTGTATAAATATGAATAGCATAGAACAGTATAACCAAAAATACCAAACTGGGGAACCAAATTATTACTAAGATAATTAACCTATGTCTGGGGTAGGAAGAACCTTAGGGTTTAGACAATTTTGAAATTTAGACGGATAGTTTAAAGCTTTGATGTATTCTCCAACTCAAAAAGTGTTGGTGCCGGAGCGGGCAAACCTCGGGGAATTTACACTCCACCAGCAGTGCTAACCTTCACGTGTGTTCGAAATACAAATGACAACAAAGTTCCAGACAATAAATTTTGCTACGCCTGACGCGCGTTTCGTCTATTCAAGACTCATCAGAGGCGCTCTACCAAAAATATTGAAAATGCCAAACACTGTATAAATATGAAGAGCATAGAACAGTATAACCAAAAATACCAAACTGGGGAACCAAATTATTACTAAGATAATTAACCTATGTCTGGGGTAGGAAGAACCTTAGGGTTTAGACAATTTTGAAATTTAGACGGATAATTTAAAGCTTTGATGTATTCTCCAACTCAAAAAGTGTTGGTGCCGGAGCGGGCTAACCTCGGGGAATTTACACTCCACCAGCAGTGCTAACCTTCACGTGTGTTCGAAATACAAATGACAACAAAGTTCCAGACAATAAATTTTGCTACGCCTGACGCGCGTTTCGTCTATTCAAGACTCATCAGAGGCGCTCTACCAAAAATATTGAAAATGCCAAACACTGTATAAATATGAAGAGCATAGAACAGTATAACCAAAAATACCAAACTGGGGAACCAAACTATTACTAAGATAATTAACCTATGTCTGGGGTAGGAAGAACCTTAGGGTTTAGACAATTTTGAAATTTAGACGGATAATTTAAAGCTTTGATGTATTCTCCAACTCAAAAAGTGTTGGTGCCGGAGCGGGCTAACCTCGGGGAATTTACACTCCACCAGCAGTGCTAACATTCACGTGTGTTCGAAATACAAATGACAACAAAGTTCCAGACAATAAATTTTGCTACGCCTGACGCGCGTTTCGTCTATTCAAGACTCATCAGAGGCGCTCTACCAAAAATATTAAAAATGCCAAACACTGTATAAATATGAAGAGCATAGAACAGTATAACCAAAAATACCAAACTGGGGAACCAAATTATTACTAAGATAATTAACCTATGTCTGGGGTAGGAAGAACCTTAGGGTTTAGACAATTTTGAAATTTAGACGGATAATTTAAAGCTTTGATGTATTCTCCAACTCAAAAAGTGTTGGTGCCGGAGCGGGCTACCCTCGGGGAATTTACACTCCACCAGCAGTGCTAACCTTCACGTGTGTTCGAAAAACAAATGACAACAAAGTTCCAGACAATAAATTTTGCTACGCCTGACGCGCGTTTCGTCTATTCAAGACTCATCAGAGGCGCTCTACCAAAAATATTGAAAATGCCAAACACTGTATAAATATGAAGAGCATAGAACAGTATAACCAAAAATACCAAACTGGGGAACCAAATTATTACTAAGATAATTAACCTATGTCTGGGGTAGGAAGAACCTTAGGGTTTAGACAATTTTGAAATTTAGACGGATAATTTAAAGCTTTGATGTATTCTCCAACTCAAAAAGTGTTGGTGCCGGAGCGGGCTAACCTCGGGGAATTTACACTCCACCAGCAGTGCTAACCTTCACGTGTGTTCGAAATACAAATGACAACAAAGTTCCAGACAATAAATTTGCTACGCCTGACGCGCGTTTCGTCTATTCAAGACTCATCAGAGGCGCTCAACCAAAAATATTGAAAATGCCAAACACTGTATAAATATGAAGAGCATAGAACAGTATAACCAAAAATACCAAACTGGGGAACCAAATTATTACTAAGATAATTAACCTATGTCTGGGGTAGGAAGAACCTTAGGGTTTAGACAATTTTGAAATTTAGACGGATAATTTAAAGCTTTGATGTATTCTCCAAATCAAAAAGTGTTGGTGCCGGAGCGGGCTCACCTCGGGGAATTTACACTCCACCAGCAGTGCTAACCTTCACGTGTGTTCGAAATACAAATGACAACAAAGTTCCAGACAATAAATTTTGCTACGCCTGACGCGCGTTTCGTCTATTCAAGACTCATCAGAGGCGCTCTACCAAAAATATTGAAAATGCCAAACACTGTATAAATAAGAAGAGCATAGAACAGTATAACCAAAAATACCAAACTGGGGAACCAAATTATTACTAAGATAATTAACCTATGTCTGGGGTAGGAAGAACCTTAGGGTTTAGACAATTTTGAAATTTAGACGGATAATTTAAAGCTTTGATGTATTCTCCAACTCAAAAAGTGTTGGTGCCGGAGCGGGCTAACCTCGGGGAATTTACACTCCACCAGCAGTGCTAACCTTCACGTGTGTTCGAAATACAAATGACAACAAAGTTCCAGACAATAAATTTTGCTACGCCTGACGCGCGTTTCGTCTATTCAAGACTCATCAGAGGCGCTCAACCAAAAATATTGAAAATGCCAAACACTGTATAAATATGAAGAGCATAGAACAGTATAACCAAAAATACCAAACTGGGGAACCAAATTATTACTAAGATAATTAACCTATGTCTGGGGTAGGAAGAACCTTAGGGTTTAGACAATTTTGAAATTTAGACGGATAATTTAAAGCTTTGATGTATTCTCCAACTCAAAAAGTGTTGGTGCCGGAGCGGGCTAACCTCGGGGAATTTACACTCCACCAGCAGTGCTAACCTTCACGTGTGTTCGAAATACAAATGACAACAAAGTTCCAGACAATAAATTTTGCTACGCCTGACGCGTGTTTCGTCTATTCAAGACTCATCAGAGGCGCTCTACCAAAAATATTGAAAATGCCAAACACTGTATAAATATGAAGAGCATAGAACAGTATAACCAAAAATACCAAACTGGGGAACCAAATTATTACTAAGATAATTAACCTATGTCTGGGGTAGGAAGAACCTTAGGGTTTAGACAATTTTGAAATTTAGACGGATAATTTAAAGCTTTGATGTATTCTCCAACTCAAAAAGTGTTGGTGCCGGAGCGGGCTAACCTCGGGGAATTTACACTCCACCAGCAGTGCTAACCTTCACGTGTGTTCGAAATACAAATGACAACAAAGTTCCAGACAATAAATTTTGCTACGCCTGACGCGCGTTTCGTCTATTCAAGACTCATCAGAGGCGCTCTACCAAAAATATTGAAAATGCCAAACACTGTATAAATATGAAGAGCATAGAACAGTATAACCAAAAATACCATACTGGGGAACCAAATTATTACTAAGATAATTAACCTATGTCTGGGGTAGGAAGAACCTTAGGGTTTAGACAATTTTGAAATTTAGACGGATAATTTAAAGCTTTGATGTATTCTCCAACTCAAAAAGTGTTGGTGCCGGAGCGGGCTAACCTCGGGGAATTTACACTCCACCAGCAGTGCTAACCTTCACGTGTGTTCGAAATACAAATGACAACAAAGTTCCAGACAATAAATTTTGCTACGCCTGACGCGCGTTTAAAAATAAAGGTCACAACCAGTATCTGAAGCATGCATTGTGCTAAGAATCACTAGGTGCACCTACCATACCAATATCATTGATGAGGCACTGGTCAGTAAACAGGAATTGACTTTAACCTAAGTCTGTAAGTGGTCGTTGCGGAAAATATAGGTCACAGCCAGCATCCGAAGCATGCATTGTTCTTAGCATCACTAGGTTCACCATCCATACCAATATCATTGATGTGGCACTTGTCAGTAAGCAGGAGTGGACTTTAACCATTCTTCTGTAAGTGGTCATCCATGTGGAAAATATAGGTAACAGCCAGCATCCAAAGCATGCATTGTGCTTATAATCACTAGTTGCACAATCAATATCAATATCACTGATTTGGCACTTGTCAGTAAGCGTTTATGGATCTTAACCATTCTTCTGCGACGCCGACGCCGGGGGTATCACATTATAGCCTCCCTAAATTTCGTGAGGTGAGCTAAATACTAAACCGAACTGCACTCGACTTATTTTGTTGAGTGCTCAACTTAATATGTCGTGCTCTCAACTAATTATAAGTCTTATTATCTCGATTAGTATAAGGCAAACCAAATTATTTAATATGTCGAGCGTTCGACTTAATAAGTCGAGCGCATGACACAATTAGTCAAGCGCTCGTAAAAATTAGTCTAGATAATGATAAACAAAGTTTAGCGCACGGCATAATAAGGAGAGCGTTTGATATAATAAGTTGAGAGTCGAGAGCAGGACATAATAAGTTAAACACTCAAGATAAATTCTAAAAAAGAATTAACTAAAATGAGTGTCCCCAATGTGATATATATATTAGGAATAATTTTATGATAAGTTGAGAAGCTCGGAAAATAAAACGAATTAGTTGTTATATTCCATAAGCTAGAGCAGACCGATTGCTACTACACAGCAAGATCTTGATATATTAAGTTTATTAAAAGTAACAACGATACTCTTTAAGTTGAAAATGAAAAACAAAATCTTTTGTAATTTAATAGAACACTGAACTAAGTGTTTTTTTAAATCTTAAAATTATCCATTGTGGATTTATTTAAAATTCCCGTCTGAATATATGTTTGTTGTGTGGCGCTATTATCTTCCATTTTAAATTTAATTGAGGCTTTAGAATAACTGAATCTTCATTATGATATAGACAACTTGTATCTTCCTTATGTTATAAAAAACTGGTACTTGATAATGTTATGGAAAACTGACATCTTCGTAACGTTATGGGAAACTGGTATTTTGTTAATGTTATGGAAAACTAATATCTTTGTAACGTTATGGAAAAATTGTTTCTTCGTAACGTTATGGAAAACATGTATCTTTGTAATGTTATTGAAAACTGGAATCTTATAAACGTTATGACAAATAATATCTTCTTTAAATGTTAAGAATTGCTTTAATTAAGAATCAGAAAAAAAGTTACATATTGTTACGAAAAACTGATAACCTAACTAGTTTTTTAACCAAACTATTTATGTGTAAACAATCATAAATGCATCATTTGTGATGGATTATCGTGGCTTTTAGTTTTGTTAACAAAAAAAGTTAAAACTGGAAAAACAGTGCTGTTTCGAGGGTCAAAATTTTGTTAACAACATTTGTAAAATATTCACTGCAAGTAGACGCAGTAATGCAAGTCGACAAAATAATGTGTTTAAATAAAACTTCTGAAAAATCACGAAAATTGAATTCTGCGAAAAAGACCTTCCATTTTGCTTGAAATCTGCAATATTTGGCTCCCGCAAAAAGAACTCATTTGATATATTAAATTTCGTGTTTCGAATCTCGAATTTCATAACTTTAATCTCTAATCTCGAATTTCGAATCTCAAATTTCGAATCTGGAATCTCGTATTTCGAATCTGGCATTTCGAATCTCGAATCTTGCATGAGCCTTCTGGGCTTTCGTAGTTTTGCGATAAGTGGAAACTTGAAGTAAATACTAGTACAGCAAAACAAAAGTGATGATGTTTTGTAAACGTAAAATGCAGAGATTACCACAATCTAAACTTAACAATGAATCGCTAAAATTGTCGACAGTTACATTGTATAACTATTTAGGAATTTTATTGAAATATAATTGGTCGTTTATAGATAGAAAAAAAACTTGAGGAACAAGCAGAAATGTCCATGTTTGGTGTATATATTAGAATAAGAAATTTAAAAATTCCTATAGATATTTAACTAAAACTTTTTTTTATTTTATCATTGCTCCTATTTTGTATTCATTTCAGAAGTTTGGGATTTTGAAAATATTAGTGTTATTGAAAAAGTACATTTAAAATTTTGTAAACATATCTTGAATGTTGGAAGAAGTATACCAAACTTTATTGTTTATTGTGAATTGGGGTGATTCCCTTTAGATATTGATGTAAAGCTGAGAATTTTTTCTTTTTATGGAAGGATGATGAAAAATGACAATTAACTAAGTAGTATTATGTTCAACCTGATGTGCAATTGAAACACAAATGGCATAATTATATCATCTTAAATAAATCTATATTCGACTCTTGTGGATTAAGTTTTTTTAGATCAACACTCTATATAATTTTCTATTTATAAGAATTTTAATACTTCCAGATTACTTCATACAAAAGTGGCATGATAGTGATATCAATTCCTCATCTAGGGGGCGTTTTATGGACTAATTAAGACAGATTTTGGTTTAGAAAATTATTTACTTAGACTTCTAGAAAAGTCTAGAATTTGGATTGCAAAATTTAGATCATCTAAATTTTTTAGACTGGCAGGTGGCAAATTACTCCTTAAGCTGATAAAATTTGTTCATTATGTAATGAAGGAATATAAGGGGATGACTTTTTATTTGTAAAAATGAAAGAAATTTAAATTATCGTCAAATATATGTACCGAACTATTACTTTTTTCTATCCATCGATACAAACCTTTCAAGGAAGTTTTAACTGCCATGACTGTGTAATACTAAGTTTCTGCATAAAATTTCCCTCTTTTTAAAAACTTTCTCTCGCCTGTTATAACTTTATCTTTGTGTATTGATATATGTTTTGTAGTTTTCTTCTGTGTACTGTACAATGCTTTTTCGTTATCGTATATAAGTTATGTTCTTTTCCATGTCCATATCTACTTTGTCATGTTTAATGTATTTGTTACCAATTAATGTTACACATAGTTTTTCTGAGTGAAAATAAAGGATCTGAATCTTAATTCATTTGATAGATTGCAAGGAAATGGTTTTTATTGAATTTCTGAGCAAAAAAAACTAACAACTAGAAATTTATTTAACTCGTGAATATGTAGTTTTTACCCGATCAAGTACTGAAATGTTCATTGAACTTTTAATTTACATGTAAAACTAATAGATCTAGATAAGATACATAATTCAATAATTCCTTAAGTCTTAAATTGGCATGATGATAGATTAAAATAAATGTGTAATGCGTAGTACCATGTTAAAATAATCCTTGTACTCCATTATTTTGATAAATAATTAAGAAGTTGTTTTCCGATTGTCAGATTTCTATGTGTCCCAATAATTTAAACATAAAATGGACACGAGGCTTAAAAATAAGATTCATCATACAATATATATTTTTAATAAGTAGTGTCATGTAAACAATTTTATTTTCATATTGTCTACGGTAGATCTATTGCTTGTATTTTGATCTATAATTAAAAAGCAATGTTTTGATGGTCAATCTTTTGCGATAATTAAGACATTAAACTGGCAAAACACATGAAAAGTAAAATTATATATATTTGTATTAAGAAGTGCCATGTAAACAGAATATCATTTTCATATGGTCCAGTTGTTTTTCCGATGTCAGATTTATATTTTTTATTATTTTTCAAACAATAATTGGAACGATAAAAGAAAAAATATTTAGCAATAAATCCTGCTTAGGAATGAAGAGGTTTTTGTATATCGACGCTACTTTAGTGTTCGTGTTCCTCGTTGTCCCAGTGAAATTGCAGGTACGTTTTAGGTACAATTTATTGATTTTTATAAAAATAATCACAAAATCCCATCTTTGCACTGTTCAGCCTAAGACTTTTCCTCATTTTCTGTTCTGTTCAATTAAATATTCAATTTATTTTCATTATTGGAGGTCGTGTTTCACTATCGAGGATATGATTCCATATTATTGTTCAATGTGTCACATAGCAGTATTTCATCTGTAATCAGTATGTTATCTCTTCTTTTTCATTATAGCTGCATGAGCTAGTATACTGTTTATTTACAATGTACTTCTAACTTTGATGTTTGAAATTGTATTCAAATTCTAAGTATTATCTATGGTGTTTCGGACCTTACTGTATTAAATATTTATTAAATTTAAGAATGATCTATGGTCCATCGTCAGTTGTCAAAATCATTCTTCTATACTTTAATACAGCTAGACAACAACAAAACAAGAAAAAAGTTAATATAGTCAGCATGACGTATAGATATGAAAAAAATAGAAACGCTTTTTGCATTGTTTGTATAAATTCTCAGTTTGCATTTTTGAAATCAAAGCATTGAATTGGAGGACACATTCAAAACTAACAACAACAAAAAAAGCAGAAACACAAAAACAATGAAAATAGAAACTTATTAATCAAGATACATTTTATCATCCACGAACTAATTGATATATATATAAAATTTGAATTTCAGTGTTCATTCAATGCCTTGGGTAAGTCTTTAAAAAACGTAGCCCTCATAGTTGTTTCTCGTATAATTGTACCATAGTGATAATACTAGGAAAATACGAGCCTCAGGGTAATTGAATCAAGGTATAATAAATCAAAATGTCAACAGACTATTTATTCTGCTGCACTTGCCGCGCGTTTCGTTCACGCAAGCCCGATCAGATAATCTCTACACAAAAGATTAATCACACATTTTTTTATGAATATGAAAACCATATTAGACCAAAAAAAGCAAGATGTACAAAAGAGTTCTAATTATAACACAGGTAAACATAGAGTAGAACAAAATGTACATGTACTTAGTTCTAGAAGTATTAAGTGAAAATTCGCTATAACTGATCTATACTTCCTTTTCATATTAAAATATTCTGTCTTATTTGTGAAAGAAATTTTATTTGTATGTTGAACAAGTGACAAAGAAATAAATACGATATGTTCAACAAATGTGGCCTAGAACAAATTTGAAAAAATACGTAGAATTAAACATGTTAAAATCATCATAACTTTATTTACATTCACTCCATACGTACAAGAATCTTAAAATGTAAATCACTTGACAATATATGAAATCAAAACAAAAGAAGTCCAATTGGTCATCAATCTTAAATTGCATATCAAATTGTGTTCAATTTTAGACCTTGCTGATTACGAAGGATGCTGGTATGACGATGTCAATAGAAAATATCCATATGTATACAGCAGTTCTGCCTTCGACAATATGACTTTAGATTGGTGCATCCTCTTGTGTGCAGACGAAGGATTCAATTTTGCCGGTATAGAGGTATCTTATTAGCTATTAATTAATATTGCGCTGGAAAGGCAAAACCTTAGATAGGATACCCAAGAAGAAGATCCTGACAGAGTTAAAAAATGAATATTTAACTACCAAACACAATATTATTTTGTTGATCGATTGATACGAGAACTGTAAGTTGCAACAGGCACGAACTGCTAAATTGTCCGGAACATTTGAGTGCACATAACATAAGTGAGTTGGCTTGGCTTATTCCGCTTTGATAACTTTTTGTGATTTTTTTATGTTTTTTTCTGTTTCATTAAGTAATCGCTGTATTGTTTAACCTCTAATCTTAATTTTGCTTTGTTGGTCCTCTGTTATTCTGCAATAAGGTCTACCGGTACGTCTGTAGTTTTTACATGTCTCAAGAAACTACGCTACCCGAATTAACGATTATTAGTCATGATTTTCACAAACAACAATATTTGTATGCATTTGCTTCGATTATCAATAGAAAGTTATTCTACAAACGAAAATCTTGGTTGTTTTTCATATGTCAAATCGCGGTGGTATTTGTGTTGTTTTCCTGGATTTTAAATTTCAGAAATTACAATATAACAATCTATCAAAAATATGATTATACATATAACATACTTTGCTGTTTAAAGATATAACGTAACTTCTTCAGCGCTTTTATTGAAGCTAATAAAATCTAGTTTTCAAAAATATTTCAATAGTTGTTACTTTTCAAATGTTGTCCATTAAATTGACAACTGGTAACATTGAAGGCTGCTGACTATTTTTCATTGCGGATTTTCAAATTTCCATTTATAATGTTGGTTGTGCCGCGTCCACTTATTCTTTAACTAATTATGTTATACCTAAATAATTCAAACAAACTAATGGATATTTTCCACTATGACATTTTCTTCCTATAAAAACCTCAAAACTTGGGTTTATTCACATTCACTTCTAGGAGCACGCAAATCGATCCAGGTAATTTTTACTAAACTCCGAAAAAGATTTCTCTTATAATCAACTGCTTATCAAAGCAAATCGATTGAAATAACTTTTTTTAAAATTCATTGAGGCTGCGCTGCGCTCGTTCAAAATATAAATTGTACGTAAGTCAAATTATTTAATTGTCGAACTCATGGAACTAAAACATTTCCCCATTCACACCATGTGTTAACAAATTGTTAAAGTGGAGATCCACTACGGCTTTCCATACGACATAAAATTAGGGTTATGAAAAAATCTTTACATGTTAGTAAAAATCTTCAGACTCTATTCGCCTTTATAAAGTGTTAGTAAAAATTACCTGGATCGATTTGCGTGTTCCTAGGGGTGACATCATACACTTCAAATTTATATTTGATTATTGTTTGGTCCAATACATTAAAGAATAACCGAAAGGTATATACATATAGAAGCCGATTAAAGGAAGATTTATTGTATTATCCATAATGCGTTTAAGACCAGAAAGTCAACAAAAGATCAGTTCATAGAAATGCTTAACTTTCTTATCGAAAATACATTTATACCGGTTTTTTTTGTAATGCTTTTGGCAGAAAACTGGCAACCCTTTGGATACACTTAGTACTACATTTGATTCTTTATTTTTCCATTCATTTAACAAAGATGAGTTCATATCAAACCATACATTGTTCATGTCCCCTTTAAATATTCATTCGAAGAAGGAACATGAAAATTTACCATTATTCTACTGGATACCTAAACTACACAAAATTTCTACAAAAAAGGTATATTGCTGGATCTTCATCATGTTCAAATACAGAGTTGTCTGTTCAACTTCTATCGATTTGATTTTACTGTGTGTTAGTTTTTGCTTTGTTACTGATCATCAATAAGGGGAAGGTTAGCGCCAAAAAAAAATAGTTTTACCCCGCCACATCTTAATGTGCCTGTCCTAAGCTAGGAATCTTTATCAAAGCTTATGTTTGTATTAATTCGAATTTATGTTAATTGTTTTATGTAAAGAAGGGGGTCTTTCATTGCACTTTAGGATTGGGCTTGAAATACAAATGACAACAAAGTTCCAGACAATAAATTTTGCCACGCCTGACGCGCGTTTCGTCTATTCAAGACTCATCAGAGGCGCTCTACCAAAATTATTGAAAATGCCAAACACTATATGAATATGAAATGCATGAAGTTTAATTTTCAATACAGGGTTTATTGAAAAACATCAAGCAGCGACCACTGGTCATATTGAAGACTGCTGGCTGTATTACATTGTGATTTTCAAATTAACGATTATATTTTAGGTTGTGCCGCGTACACTTACTCCACATCTCATTTCTTTCTATTACTAAGTTCTTTTTAGCTGTCAAACACGGACAAAAAGAATACTATGACACAATTTATAATCGAAGTGGAATCATATGTGGATTTAAAAAAAAACAACAGAAGATTTATAAGATATTTCAAAATACCGGTCATTTTCTGAGATTTATTCTCTGAAAACTTGCAATTTTTCAACTTTATACACCATGTTGGCAAACAAACAAAAAACGTAGTTGTCGCCTAAAAAAACTTCTGCAAAAGGCTTTTTCCAATTCTAGGAGCTTTGTTGTTTTAGAATATAATTCAGCATATTTTTTTCAAGAACATCTTTTAAAGATAAAAATTGTTACACACTGGACAAAGTTTGCAGTATTCTTGATTTCCTAATTAACAACATATTTTTCAAATTTGAAGGAGAGATTTTTCAACAACAAATTGGCATTCCAATGGGCATTATTTTTGCCCTTCTCCTCGCAGTCTTGTCTTTGTACTCTTCCCTTTTTTTCAAGAACACGTTAAGAACAAGAAGATGAAAGAAGCACGGTCCTATAATCTTTCTATCAGATATATTGATGATGTCCTCTCAGTCAACATTGTTTCTGAGAACATTGTTTCGTTTGGTATATGGATAGCTTCGATTTATCATCCAGAGTTTGAGATTAAAGTGTGGTGTTACTACCCTAAAATCACAATGGATGCAGGAGGTTTGTCGCGCCAGAAAATCTGTTTTAAATTATCATTTCGTTTGGAATGCCTATACCAAGTAAGGATCATTGCGATCGGGCTTCAATTTTGTTCCGTTGTGTCTTTCTTATCCCGTAAGTGCGGTTATTTTGTTATTTCCATTATCTTTCATTCAATTTTATACAAAATATATCTTAAACTAGCTTTAACTCTCATGTTTTGTTATATTGATGGTGTTCTTTCACAAACACTCCTAGATTTGGTGATCTAACTATTTACATCTCATATATAATTATAGAAACTTAAGATAAAGGACACTAAATTACAGATTTTAGAAGCTCTCGTTGTTTGTATATGAATTTATATCTCGGATTCAACAATTTTCAATAAAGGTCCATTGTAATAACAAAATTACTGAACTTGGAGGATCAATCTTAAATGGTCAAGAGAAAAGACAAAGCAAGAAAGACATACCAGGGAAAATGAAGATTCCAATGCTCCTGACTTAGTACAGACATTTCAAAAGAACTGATGGGTTAAACCAGGTCATGCAGAGCGTAAGACCTTATTTTCTCTTTTGTGTCGGCATAGTCAGATGGATAAAATAACGTATCACTGGTTTGTTATATCGGAGCTTGTTAAAAATATTTTGATTTTCTTGATAGAGCGTCCGACTCGCAAATAGCTATCACAAGGTTATGTTGCTCTGCAATTTTGTCGTCACTCAAGATATTTTCAGAAGACATCATGTGCAGACTAATATTGGATTTCTATCTCTCCGATGAGGGCTGATCTCGGGGTTTACATAAAGGTCAAGTTGTCCTTTACCGAATTTGATCCATACTAAATCGATCAGAAATTTGACGGGTGTGAATCAACTACTTCTTGAGCAACTGAGTTTTCTTTCGTTTTGACTAGACTTCACGATGCTGATTGAGATTTTGTTGTTTGTGTGTTTATTGGGTTGTTTGCCTTGTTATCTTGATTTTATGTCCTCTGATTTTGTCTTTGTCTTTTCTGATTTATGACATTTGATTGCCCGATTGGAAAAATGTACTTTGTTGCTTCTTCCCTACTATGCAGCATTTGTAGTTAAGAAAAAAGAGTCATTGTTGTTAGTTAGAAGATTAAATTCAATCTGCATGATGTTTAAGGGGGTACAGAACACCTAAGGTAGATAACTCTTAAAAATCCTTTGAACGTTTTGGTTTAATTACATTTAATCAAAGAAATCAAGCTTCTCAGTGATCAAAATAGGAAATGTTGAAACTCCATTATGTTCAACAAAACATTTCCCGAAAAAACTATGGTTCGAATTTCTTAAGATTATGTGATTGATTTTATTTATTCAAAGTGAATATTTTTTGCAAGTTTTGAAAATTAAACGACACAATTTTATTTTAGCCTAAGTGTTGGATACCCCCCTAAACGTAAAAAAAGACTTTCTACAAAATATTTGCAAGGAAATTAAAAGTATCAAAATTGTTTAATGCTGACGAAAAAAAAAACGATAAAGGTTAGACATTTTTTTCTTCTACGACATGAAACAATCGACTTGTAAATGTTAAATGGCTGTGGTGTTGTGTAATGCATATATGCTCTTTGTCCTTTTTAAGATTATTTTGCGAACTTCTATTCAGGCAGATGAATGTCAAAAAGCAAAGTTGTTTTACATACTAATTTATATTTTTTACACAATCCCCAATGAACTGAAATGTGTTATTCTCTAAATCAAACTATATAAATGTTGTATTAAAACACAAAATAATAAAATAAAAATAGATGAAAATAGATAAAACATAATCCCCAAATCCTATATTTGATAAATTCATTCATCAAAATTTCATTACTTTAAGAAGGTTAATTGTTATAACAGATATTCAGTATCTGTATTCTTAGGTCGATGTTGTAGGCTAGTCAGTGGTGCCACTGTGGTGGGGATCCTTACCTTACAAGTATAACCTACCCAAAGGTTGACGATTTAGAATGTAACACCTCTTGCTATGGAAACCCTGAACAAATGTGTGGCGGCCTATGGCGTATGTCAGTGTTTAAAATCCGTATGTATCTCCTTGAAGCAAAACTTTAAGCTGTATGTTTGTAAGGACACAGAACATATCAAGTTTGCACCTGAAAAAACAAAACAAATGAAACACAAAATATAAAAATTATCGAAGACAATGATGTGTGGAATAAGTGTAAGCGACACAACCTACAATTCAAACGACAACGAAAAAAATCCGTAACGAAAATCAGCCAGCAGCCTCCTTAAACTTTTACAATAATCGTCATACAGTACATTCTTGGATTTACATCCGTATTATCCAATTCAAATATGCATGCTTTGACTCACATTTTATTCTTATAACCTTTACTAAACACTACTCAATAAGCACAACATATTCATATGTAAAAGCACAAATACATATATATTGAGAAAAAATGGTTTATTGTTGAACAAAACTAATCAGATTCGAATGCGTTTACAGCTAAGAAAAGATATCGCTTTACCCAGGGCAATCTGTTTTAACAAAAAGATATTTAATGATATTGTACAATATTAATCTTGGCAAAGGTTTAGGCACTACGCAGTGAACATTTCCTGTTCAACTTTTGATAATTTTATAAAGATAAATCAGACAAAAGAAACTTTGAAGTTTCTGATTTTTTGTAATTATTTAAGCAGATTTTGATAAGAAATCAAGTAATACTAATGACCCCTATATGTCGGCCATTTTGAATTTCCCGAAAAAAAATATTTTGCCAAGCTAAGTCTTTCATGAAGGTCATTTAAGTTAACCATATTTTTATAGAAATGAAAATTTTGCTTTTAAACAAAATTGCATAGTTTTCAAGCAGACTGGCACTTGGCACTTAATAGATAATCTTCCTTTCGTATTTTTCTTATATCTTATTTCAGATGGTTTCAAAAGTCACGATAGTAAAAGAGAATACACAACTGCCTTCTTTGGCCAGAGCATTACCAACTATCCCTTGAGCTCAGCAACAGTTGCTGGTTCGGGAATGAAAGCTATCACGAATTGTGCTCAAGCCTGTAACAAAACGCCACGATGCAAAATGTTTTCACACTCTGCTACGACCAACATGTGTCACATGTTTCCTATCAACAAACTTTGCGACCAACTCACACCTGATACATCTTCTTTGATATTGTATTTACTATGAAGCATTGAAAATTGAATCAATCCCCTACCACAAATTCAAGTTTAACATTGTTTCGATTGATCACCTGTGATCATTGCCTATTTGTAAATTATCTTTTGCACTTTCTTTAGTTTATACAATTTTAATGAAAATGAAGATTCCATGAGTCAATAAACGTTGCCAATAATAATGAGATGGCGATTATTAGCACATAGATATCCCTCCATAAAGAATGTAATACTAGCATAAATAGTTAGAATATAGAATGTCATCGGAACTAAAAACATGAGTACCTATCTTAAACGTTGGACAACGTATGTACCCGCTTTTTACTATTTTTGTTTTGTGTTGTCTTGATACCCATATGTAGGTGAATGATGTGTATCTTTCTTCGATAATAAGAATAACCTCTATGTGGTAACATCTTCGTTTGTTTTTACAACTAAAATGGTGAATTTAATCTATTGCATTAACTCTACACATTGATAAAAAACTACAATGATCGTTTAAATAAATAAAACAAAGGAAATCATTACTTTATGTATTCCAGAAATATTTACTATTTGTAAGCTAAAAATAGACACTATTTTACGTTGTATTGCCCTTATTTCAAAATTACAAAATAGCTTTCTTTTAGGCGTATTCATGTTTAAATGCTTAACAATACTTTCATTGAGATTTTGTGAAAATGTAATGATATTTGTAGTAATTCAATGGCCAAACCAATTACGTGAATAAAGTTTCTTTTAATTTATCTCGGACACTCACCTATCGTTATCACTGAGGTAAAGAAGGCAGATGTGACCTTTTTAGCTAACCTGGCCAAAGGCCATGTGATCTTATTATTGCAGTTATTTTTGGAATATTCTTAAAACGGTGACAGATTTTTAAATTCTTATATAAAATTTAAGTGATCAGCACCTCAAAATCTTCCTGCCCTGAATCTTTTTAGAGGATTAATATCCAACAACCCATGAAGCAGTTATTGCCTTTTCCTTGATTTTTAATAAATTTTGCACTTATTATTCTTAATATCTTTAAAACTATACGAGACAATTAAGAAATTAAAATTGCATATTGTTGAGCACATCATGATCTACAAAACATGTAAAGGGTCAATGTTGAAAGCCCATTCCTTTCGAAGTTATATCCCATAGGACGTCAAAATTGAGCGTTATTACATCATTTCCGCATTACATTGAAAACGTTAACTCCTCTGATACCTTAGGCCCAATTGGAACCAAACTTTGTATAGTTGTTTATTAGCATTAAATGTTAAGAACTAAGGCACATGTAAGGAGAGGATTTTTGTTACGTGGTAAAACATGGGCGTCATGGCTAAATATAGAACATAGGTGTAAATTGCTTTTTTGCTAATAAGTTATTCCGCTTAAAAGGATCAATGTTGAATTGTATTAGACAAATAGCCAAGAGTTCAGGCGCATAAGTCAGGTCTTGTTTCATGTTTTTGCTCTATTGAATGAAAACTATTGCCGATAGAGAAAAGCTGATGCTCGCTTATCGCTTAAACCTTCAGCGCATTAAGCTCTACAAAAGTTTGTGTTACCATATGATTTCTTATAGGGGTTTTGGCTCTTTAAGGATCGAAAATAACGGTTTTTCATGGTTTTGCCCCATAGAATGAAAGCCATTGCAGATACAAAAAAAGCTGATGCTTGCTTAAACCTTCAGTTCATTAAGTTCTACATAATTCCGCATTGGGTTGAACTTGTCAGATGATCCCTTTTAGGGGTTACGGCCCTTTAAAGATCGAAAAGGACTTTATTTTCTATTTTTGTACAATAGAAAATAAACTGTTGCAGAAAAGAAAAGCTGATGCTTGCTTAAACCTTCAGCTAATTAGGCTCCACAAAAAATGTTGTCATGTGACCCTTTAAAGGGGTTATGGCTCTTTAAAGATTTAAAATAGCATTTTTTTCATATTTGTGCCCCATAGAATGAAACTTATCGAAAACAGAGAAAAGCTGTTGCCTGCTTAAGTAAAGGTAATAACAAAATTACCGAACTTGGAGAATCAATCTCGAATGTCCTTAGACTAGACAAAACAAGGAAGACATACCGGAAAAATTGAAGACCGCAATGGTCCTGACTTTATACAGGCATTTCAAAAGAAATGGTGGGCTAAACCAGGCCTTAAGGCGCGCCAAACCTCCCTCTTCCATTGCGGTCTTTTGGGTCCGGTATTTACTCTCGTGATGCTAGGGTAATCATCTCGGTACATCAACTAGCCAAACACTAATCAAAGCAAGAACTAACCATTTCGTCTAACATGATATTGAAATTTTCTACCAGTGGCTGATAACGAAGAAAGATTTTTTTACAAATCGTATGAGACGTATTTTCTTATAACCTTGGTCTAATAGTCGGTTACGGAGAAAGCGGTGTCGGATAAAAAATATGAAAAATGTGTACAACCTCTGGTACATATATATCGAGTTATTTGTGAAATATAGACACCGTATGCAGGTGGCGAAGGTATGTTACTTTCATGCATGGCTAGGAAAATTAATAATTTTTAAATTAAAATCGTCTCTTTTATCGGACATATTTGTACTGAGATGACCACCCGGGTCAAATTCGAGATGAAGATCCAAGAATGATGTAAAGCAAGTTGATTCTGTGATTTCTTTAACCTTTAGTTCTGGAGGATACATAGAAGGAATCCGTCTGCAAAACGACAAGTTGTTGACAGAGAGGACGTCATTAATATATCTGAAAGTGAGATTAAATGACCTTGCGTCTTTTATCTTCTTATTATTTACGAGTTCCTGAAGAAAAACAAGTCGGCGAGGAGAGGAGCACAGTTGGTGCCCATTGGAATGCCGACTTGTTGTTGATAAATCTCTCCTCCAAATGTGACAAATATGTTGTCAATAAGGAAATCAAGCATACTGCAAACTTGATCCAAAGTGTAACAACTCTTATCTCTTTAAGATGTTTAGGGAAAAAATGTAGAGTTATAGCCTAAAACATCAAAGTTCCTTGAATTCGAAAAGGCCTTTTCAATAAGCTTATTTCAGTCAATACTTTAGGTTTTTGTGTGGCAATGTGGTGTACAAACCTTCAGCTAATTAAGCTCTACAAAAAATATCCATTGGGTTGTCAGATGACTATTAAAGGGGTTATGGCCATTTAAAGAAAAAAAATGCGGGTTTTTTTTCATGTTTTTGCCCTATAGAATGAAACTTATTGAAGATAGAGAAAAGCTGTTGCTGGCTTAAACCTTAAACCTGGCTTATTTCGACCGCTTCTGTTTCCTCCATCTTAATATATTTGTCATTGATACGAGTCATTCATCTAGGAATGCTTAAGTTACATGATAAGCGAGAAGCAAAGGTTTGTTCATTGATTGGGTTAAGAAGACAGCAAAAATTTAAATCCATACTGCGATTAATAGATAAATAAAATTATTGATAAAACAACCACATTATGGTGTCTGTTGGCCATCATTTTGGCATTCAAATTGTTAAAATTATACAATACAGTAATTGTCTATTCAAATGCAAGAGAGATACCAAGAGGGCATTCGTAAACATCTGAGACAGCAGAGGCAGAATCAGTCAACAAGAACGAGGACATCTCGAAATAGTAGTAAACATAATAAATAAAAATCTAAATGACAAGCAACCAAGAGCGCAAAAATGAAACCGGGAGTGTAAACAGTTCCTGCTTGTTGTAACACACCTGTGCTTTATCTAAGGCAAGCATATCCTCAATAAAAAAAAAGTGATGTTATTTAAACACAAATTATATACCGAAACACAATGTTACGACAAAGGCTGATGTGTTGGTTTCTTCTTTATTGATTCCGGATTGTCAAGCAATAAAATGTAACCTAGTGTCTCTGGGTGGACAATTCAGATACATATCTGGCTGATTATTGGTATCAACTATTGCATTCTGAAAATGTAAGAATTTCTGTCTTAAAAAAAATAAAAATATTTGTATTGATATTTGGTTTATGTACAATTATGCAATGGAATGTTTTATGTGCAACAAACTGGACATTTTAAGGTAAGATCTTACCTCATTGTTGATTTTTATTTGGTTAGTTTTAATCATACAACACTAAGCTCTTTGATTTGATGGCCCGGAATGAACTGATGTTTTTTAATGCATTCGTTTATGCTTATTGGACACAAACTCAACCAATAAAAGTAATAGCCTATCACTCGCGAATTCGCATATCTAGAATATACAATTACCTGTCCTATGGTCCTTTTTCTAGAACGATTAAACGCAGCAGGCAAAATAAAGAATGCAAAAGTTGCAATTGGGATTACCAGTATGAACCCCATCATCCACATTCGGTCTGTGAAGATAGAGAAGAAAATATAAATCAATTACATTATGATAACAATGCATTACTTTAAGTATAAACGATATAAATATTAACTTATACATGGTTACCGGATAAATTATAGAATTCTTCAGTCAAAATTGTCAAGATGGCATTGGTGGCTGATCCTCTTAGTTCGGTAGTTTAGTTATTGCCTTTATTTATTTTCCTATTTTGCTTTTAAAGTCAGGGCCTTGATTGATTGATTAGAAATACCAAAGTATAAGCGATAGAGCAATCCCCATCTTCCAATCAATAGAAAATAAACAATAAAATAAGGTCAGCAAGGCGTTGTCGAAAATATGCCAAATCAACTTTCCTACATGTTTAAAAGAAATTAAGTTTTTGTGTACCTCATGAAAAAAATTATTATTATAAATCTTTTAAAATAGAAATCTGTATATCAACAAATGATAAAAATGTGTTTTGTAATGTGATTATAAAAAAAACCATCGGCGGTAATTTAACTGCCTCCAAAATGATGATCAACAAATGGGTTTATCTAATTTCAAAGTTTGAGCAGTACAATACAAACTTTCAATATAGAAATGATGTTAATTTTTAAAATATATATGTATGCAACACAGTAATTATTCTTATTTTATGGCGCCAAACCTCCCTCTTCCATTGTGATCTTATGATCCGGTAATGACCATAGAACACAACATAGTTGTGAGACACAATAGGGATATTGAGGTGATCATCTCAGTACAGCAGACCAGTCAATCACTAATTAAAACAGTTAATCACCATATCTTTTAACTCAATTTTGAACTTTTCTAGTAGTGGCTGATAACAAAGAAAGAATTTCGTAGGGATCGTATGAGACGTTTTTTTCTTATAGCCCTGCTCCAAAAGTCGGTCACGAAGAAATCGATGTCTGATAAAAAATTCTGTGAAATATGTGCAAGCTCTGACATATTAAATAAGTTGTGAAATTTAAACACCGTATGCAGGGGAAGAGGGTATATTGCTCTGTAGATTAGAAAAATTAATAATTTGAAAATTCAAATCGTCTCTTTTATCGTTATTTTTTGTACTGAGATGACCACCTGGGTAAACGTTTCCCAATTTTTTTGTATTTACCTTTTTGTGAAAGGTAAAATCCATCGTTTTCATCGGTCTTGTCATTATTTCTATTTTCATCAGTTGTGATTTCTTGTCCTGACAAACTTTGTTTTACTTCTAAAAATGTTGCTTGCAAAGGCTCATTTGGAATGGTGATTAAATTATCTATAGTAATTGAGGTTTCATCGATTGTTCCTGTAAATTCTTTAAGCTTTCCAGTTTGTGTCATGTCTGAAGTTTTCTTATTATGGGTGAAAATGTTTTGGGTTGAGAAATCATTCTGTTTTTGAAGTTCAGCAGTGCTGAAAATAAGTAGATTCCTTGTTTGGAATTTGTGTGGTTGCTCAACAGTGCTCAGAGATAAATCTTCACTTGATTGAATTTTTTTTGTATCACTGTTTTCTAAAATCGATTTTGTTGAGATCTTTTCTACAATGTGTGTTGTTCCTTTGTTGTTTATTGCTTCTGATGAGTTTAGTTCTTTTTTATATGTGGTTTGTCTTTCAACCGTGATTGCTTTACGAGTTTCCACTAATTGTTGTCCTTCATTTCGTGTGGTTTGTGCTTCAATGCTGTCGTTTTCGCTTATTATTTTAGTTGAGTGCTGTTCCAGTATTTGTGTAGTCGATACACTATTTTGATTGATTGTTTGTGCATTGCAAATGTCTTCATTGGGAACACTTGGGGTGTTGATTGATTCTTCTTCACAGTAACATTCTGGTTCTTCTTTTCTACGTAAATGTTTCCCATCTGATCATTATTCATTAAAAATGCAACAAAAATATGTAAAAATGAAATCATTAAAACATCTTATTGCAAGTTTGTATATCAAAAAACAATTTTACAACCTATTAACTTATTTTGTTTTGAGTTGAATAATGTAATCGTATGATTTTATACATGGTTTTGCATGAACAATTACTGGGACTTTGTACTTCTTAATACCAAAACAGATTTATAGTGAACATACTTGATTGTTTTACATGTTCGTTAATTAATGTTTTATAAAAGTATAAAGGTTTATTTTGATCACATTGCATATATGGCCAATATCAACTACCTTAATGGCGCTGTTAGCGAATTTACGATATCTGAGGAACGACCTTAACTCTACCTAACTCAACGAAAGGGTGATTTTAAACGTAGAAAATAGCAAGGGAAACTTTCCATACATTGTCCTTCTGAAATTTTAAGATTCATGTTCTCTTTTAATTGAAATCATTTAAATGAATAATTTTAATTTGCAAAAACCTTATTAGAAAACTGAAGACAGCTACCCAAATACCCCCAATAAAAACAATCTACCAGATCAAATTTTAAAGCAAAAGGTGCACATCTATATTTTGTCACAAAGATTGTCTTTAAATATTATGAAGTTTATTGAGTGGTCAAGGAGACGTTGGGGGTAAGAGGTGAATACCCTAAGATGTAATAGAACGACGGACAGCAAGACAAACAATAAACATTGCGTTTGAAAATTAATTCTAGCAGGCCTTTTTTTATTGTAACTTTCGTATTGATCCGCTTTTGCATTGCAACATTTTAAACAAAGCACGCCATTTAAGCTTAATTTAATACGTTATCTAAATTGAGTAATAAAATAACACAAAATGGGCATTCTAATATCAAAGTAAAGAAGACACCGAAGTCACGACACTATGAAGCAACGAACACACTAAAAACTAAATTGAACCGAAATGAAAGCAGTTCCTGCTTAATGCAAACATGTATCCAATAATTGACAGCAGATGACGAAAATGGCTCATATGGTGGAGGGGGTGTTTCGAGGGTTTGATCCCGATCTTTCTGCGGGAAATTTTGTAACGTTCGTGTTGTTTTCAGCAAAACTTTGCCTGGAATTCCCTTTTTGTCCTCAATACACTTAAGACAGACACCCTCCCCTCGCTTTAAAAACTTCCTGGGCCCGCCCCTGTGTAGTCTGGTCTAGTGAATTTCCAGCTACATGTAATAGAGTTATACAGATATTTTTAAAAAAGGAGAAAACAGTCGTAATTCTTGAAAATTACAAATACCAAAAACGCGGGTATAAACGGTTAATTTTGATATGCTATATATCGATATTTCAAGGAGTAACCTCTCATCAGTAGCATTTAAACCAGAACTTTGGAAGGTCAAAATCCAAAACAGTTGAAAACGAAAAGTATTCAAAACCAAAACGTTCGAACAAGGAAGCCAAATCCAGCACCGAGGATATCGACCATGTGCATTACAAGGAAAGAAACCTGGTGTTTTTATCAATTTTGAATTTAACAATCGGAAATTTCAGCGACAATATATTAGAAATTTTATGGTAATTCGTGTCAGACAAGTCTGACTACCAGGCTTGTGATTACCCTCGGGGACCTCTGGTCCACCAGCAGCGGTTATCGCCCAGTGGTTTCAAAATTACAAATACCAAAAACGCGGGTATAAACGGTTAATTTTGATATGCTATATATCGATATTTCAAGGAGTAACCTCTCATCAGTAGCATTTAAACCAGAACTTTGGAAGGTCAAAATCCAAAACAGTTGAAAACGAAAAGTATTCAAAACCAAAACGTTCGAACAAGGAAGCCAAATCCAGCACCGAGGATATCGACCATGTGCATTACAAGGAAAGAAACCTGGTGTTTTTATCAATTTTGAATTTAACAATCGGAAATTTCAGCGACAATATATTAGAAATTTTATGGTAATTCGTGTCAGACAAGTCTGACTACCAGGCTTGTGATTACCCTCGGGGACCTCTGGTCCACCAGCAGCGGTTATCGCCCAGTGGTTTCAAAATTACAAATACCATAAACGCGGGTATAAACGGTTAATTTTGATATGCTATATATCGATATTTCAAGGAGTAACCTCTCATCAGTAGCATTTAAACCAGAACTTTGGAAGGTCAAAATCCAAAACAGTTGAAAACGAAAAGTATTCAAAACCAAAACGTTCGAACAAGGAAGCCAAATCCAGCACCGAGGATATCGACCATGTGCATTACAAGGAAAGAAACCTGGTGTTTTTATCAATTTTGAATTTAACAATCGGAAATTTCAGCGACAATATATTAGAAATTTTATGGTAATTCGTGTCAGACAAGTCTGACTACCAGGCTTGTGATTACCCTCGGGGACCTCTGGTCCACCAGCAGCGGTTATCGCCCAGTGGTTTCAAAATTACAAATACCAAAAACGCGGGTATAAACGGTTAATTTTGATATGCTATATATCGATATTTCAAGGAGTAACCTCTCATCAGTAGCATTTAAACCAGAACTTTGGAAGGTCAAAATCCAAAACAGTTGAAAACGAAAAGTATTCAAAACCAAAACGTTCGAACAAGGAAGCCAAATCCAGCACCGAGGATATCGACCATGTGCATTACAAGGAAAGAAACCTGGTGTTTTTATCAATTTTGAATTTAACAATCGGAAATTTCAGCGACAATATATTAGAAATTTTATGGTAATTCGTGTCAGACAAGTCTGACTACCAGGCTTGTGATTACCCTCGGGGACCTCTGGTCCACCAGCAGCGGTTATCGCCCAGTGGTTTCAAAATTACAAATACCAAAAACGCGGGTATAAACGGTTAATTTTGATATGCTATATATCGATATTTCAAGGAGTAACCTCTCATCAGTAGCATTTAAACCAGAACTTTGGAAGGTCAAAATCCAAAACAGTTGAAAACGAAAAGTATTCAAAACCAAAACGTTCGAACAAGGAAGCCAAATCCAGCACCGAGGATATCGACCATGTGCATTACAAGGAAAGAAACCTGGTGTTTTTATCAATTTTGAATTTAACAATCGGAAATTTCAGCGACAATATATTAGAAATTTTATGGTAATTCGTGTCAGACAAGTCTGACTACCAGGCTTGTGATTACCCTCGGGGACCTCTGGTCCACCAGCAGCGGTTATCGCTGCTGGTGGACCAATTCATCTTATTATGCCAATGGTATTTTTTATTCAAATCGCTTATATTTGCTATACAAAGACTTCTAATCCTTTAAAAATCGCTTATATAAAACATTATTTAAATAACTAAGGAACATTCGTTAATCGTCGGCTGTGAATTGTTCTCCGAGTAGTTACGTTAAATCTTTTCATCAAATCATATTTTAGTACATATACACATATATATAGCCTAACAATTTTAGATATTTGATGTATATAACGTATAAAGTTCCTTACGACTAATTGATATTTAGCGGTTTTTGTATTTCTGTGATTTATACGTTGTCTGTTTTCTGTCATGTCCTTGCTTGTGTTTGCTGGTTTTGTCTCTTCTTCCATGTAACATGTGTAACAAGTGATGCAATTTTGCAGGGTTTTAACCGATTATGTTTTGATCATTTGTAAGTTTACCTGCACAATCTTCAAATTCAATTGTCTGAATTGACTCTGGTTCGAAGTATTCTTTGTTTATTTCCTCTTGACAAGAAGCGATTAAAGTTGCATGTAATGGAAGCCCAGTTCTTGTCCATTCAAGTAAGTCCTTTTGTAGGCAAGAACAATTTAAACACAGCTGACATGCTCTTTTGAAATAAGATATTCACCTTATTAACCATGTTGCTACGGTTAAGTCTTTCCAAGTTACTTAATTAAATGCTTGTAAAATTTTGTTTGTTTGTTTCGGTTTTTTTTTGCAGCAGCTCAAACACACGTACAATCAAATAATCGCAGAAGATATATGTTTCCAAGACTGTTTGTTTCAGTTTGTTCAGTTCAGGCACTCTGTCTCCCAATTGAAATGATTTCGAAATTGCAAAATTCGAATATCGAATGTCGAATGTCAAAAATCTAACACAAAACACAACTGAATGAGAGAAACTAACAACATAACAAACACAAAACTGAACTTAACCTGATGCAGATCCAGAAATTTACAAACATTAGGGCGTTATAAAAAAACCTTCTTGGACCTCTTGTTTCATACAGTTCCTTACCATTTTTTTTGGTAAAACAGAGGGGCGTGCACCCGGTCCATCGGTCCTAGATCTGCCTTTGTAGTTCCTCCTTGTCTTGTTGTTTTCGTACAGTATTCTGTCTTAGGTTTTCTCTTGTTGAATTGAACTTTTGTCGATTGAGTTTTACAGTGTGTTTTATATGTATGCTTTGTGCAAGGTTATCAATAGGGGGAGGTTGGATCCTAGTTTAACCCCGCCACATTTTATATGTGCCTGTCCTAAGCCAGGAAACTTTGCCAAAGCCTTTGTTTGTCCTTGTCATTCTGTGTTAACTGTTTTATGTCAAGAATTGGGTCTTTCGTTGATGATTTAGGGATTGGTTTTGATACTTTTGTATTGTTTTATAAGTCTTGGGCCAATGCAAGACGGTAAGCAGTGACCTATAGTCATGTTGAAGACTGCTTGCTGTTTTCCGTTGTGATTTTTTGAATTGCTGTTTGTTTATGTTTGTTGTGTCGCGTACACTTATTCAACATCTCAATATCGTCTACAGATTAATTAACGATAATGAAGTTTTGTTTCGAGAAAAAGGTTTTGAATTAAAATAGCCCTACTCATCGGCTTGAGGTATCATGAAAAGTTACAAACAACAGCTGCATTTTTTGATACAGAAAGAGTAAATATTAAACGTTTGGCATTCAGTTTTGTTAACTCTCTCAATATTTTCATTAGAACACTTACACATAATTCATGGACACAGGAATCAAAATATTGAGATTTTTCCAGGGGTTTTTACTTAATACCCTACAAATAAAGCAAAATGTGTAATGTAAAAATGTCAGATAATTCTAATTGTTAAAACTCATTTTATTATTTTGTATATAATAGCGCTATAAAAAAATAATTCGTTTTCATTTACAAAGAATAACATTCCTTATGTTTTTTTTGTATTTATAACTGCGATTTCGAATGCTTAAAAGTACCCAACTGATGAAGTTTCATCTTTTTATGAAAATCTTCAGAACGTAGGACCTTCACAAGGACCTACGAGAAGTAATTAAGAAAACAAATGAACAATGCATTTTGTGCAATCTTTTCAATTAATCTGTGCAAACCTTTATATATTTTAACGGAATGTATTTCTATACAATGAATGCAATATTTTGTAGTTTTATTGTTGTGTTTTATTTTTGGACAGTTCTACTCCATGACATATTTGGAACTATTCTAAGCCCTGGCAGTTTTAAGCTGTCTTACGCCCTGACAGCTTTAACCTGTTCTGCGCTCTGACAGTTCTAGGCTCTGACAGTTCTTAGCCCTGACACCCCTTGACTACTCCTGAGAGCTCCTGGCAACTTCTGACAGCTCCTGGTAGTTCTAAACCCTGACAGTTTTGGAACTATTCTGGTTCATTGTCGAAAGTAATACAAGTCGCTATTTCAACAGAAAGCTTATAATTCTTAAAACAGAATTTTAACATAGCTGACAAAACATCATAATAAACCACACATGACGTCATCTAGAACTATCAAGACCTGTCAGAGCCTAGAGCTGTAAGGGCACAGAATTGTCTTTGGCTAGAGGAGTTATAATATTTCAGGAGAACAGTTCTAGAAGTGTCAGGGGCTGGGACAGTTTGTGACAGATCTGCCCCAGAACAGTTAATGACAGTTGGTGTCCTGGGTAAGAACAGTTCTATAATTTCCAGGAGAGCCTAACAGTAAAGATATTAGGACTTATCTCAACTGTACATTTTCTGGAATCCACCTGATGTTTGAATCACCGACAAGTCAGTCAATTCGCTAAATTAACTTTATACACCAATGTTAACAACTTAATACTTTAAATTGGAACTGTGCTTGAAAAAATATCAATTTTGGCAAGCAAAACTTTGAATTTCGAAAAAAAACGGAATGTTTATGATCTCATAAATACACTTGGACAAAAGTTAAGGACCACCAATTTTTAAAATTTTCAACAGTTTTGTTTTCTTATTTTCGTACAGAAGCATATAAATCTGATCAAAAACCTGCATGGTGATAATAGACTAATATATCCGCTAATGTTTAAATGTTGTCATGAACTATTTTTTCAGAAAATAAAATTTTGAAGACTTCAACAACAAAAAAAGACATTTTGATTGAGTTTTTTTAAATTAAACTACATGTAGATAAATTGTGAACGACAGGTTGACACTGTATGAGAATTGTAATACGTTTTTAGCAGAATTGATATACCTCTAGAACTTTTATTTTGCATGCAATTATGTACTGACTTTGTTTTATTTTAAAGACTAGATTAAATGTACCACTATCTTTCCAGTCTCAAAATTGTTCATAGACTAAAATAATTTAAGCCATTGGTAAAGTATCTAATTTTGTGACAAATAGTTTGATTCGTCATTGTTTCATTGAGATTTTGCCATCACAATGCGTCCAGCGTCGTCCATCGTCGTCTGTACACAATTTAAAACATATTTTTTCTTTGAAACTACTGAACCAATTCAACTGGAACTTGGTAGGAATGATATATGACATGTTGGCTACAAACAAATACAATGTAAAAACATGACATCCGTTGCTAAAATTCTAAAATAAGAACAGGAGGGTAAAAAGGTAGATATTTGCAAATAACTGAAAAACTGTGGAAAATATCAACATTCTGGCTAGGTGAAAGTATTCAGCACGTCAAGATCTACCTACATCAAAATTTTGAAGAAATTCCGACAAACCGTGTGGGAGTAACTGTCCCTTTTCTTATTTTCTGCTCTTTGCACTTATGTTGTCTTATATCTCAATAACTACATGTATTTAAAATATTAAAGTTATTTTGAATCGCATATTGTTCAGTTCATTAAGCTCATCAAAATATCCATAATGTCGAAATTGTCAGATTACCCCTTTTAGGAGTTACGGTCCCTTAAACGCCAAAAATAAGCCTTACAGATTAGGAATGTTTGTAGAAAAAGAAAAGGCTTTGCTTGCTAAAATGTTTAGCTAATTGAGCACTCCAAAAGTCACCATAGGGTCGAAGTTGTCAAATGACCCCTTTTAGGGGTTACTGCCCCAAAATTAGCATTCTATCATGTATTGCCTAGAGAATGAAACTATTGCAGATAGATAAAAGCTGATGCTTACTTAAATGTTCAGTTAATTGAGATCTACACAATTGTCCATTAGGTTTAAATTATCATATTACTCTTAAAGGAGTTATGGCCCGTTAAATGACAAAAAAATAGAGTGTACGTATCATTTAGATTGTGTTTCATAATAGACTGTGCTACCCATTTGCTTGCTTAAATGATTAGCTTAATAGAGCTTTCCAATGGTTTCATTGTCATGATAGGGTACTGGCAAAGTAAAATATTGTAACATTAAGTCATTGAAACCAGATGCCGGTAACAGATCACGACCACTGCGCTCTTCCATTTCACCGATGTGCTTATTTTTGTTAATTTGTTTTATCTTTGCTCCTTGGGCAGTCCAGATTGATAATACAGTACAATTTAGTTTTTTTATGTCTTATTTATTCACTGAGTCAGGTTGTACCTTTACTTAAATCGATGCACTTCCAAGGAATTTACAATTTTGTCATTATCTAATCGTTCAAAATAAGATATTCTTCAAAGAATATCTTTAGTTTGCAACTATTAACAAAAAACATCCCACATGGAACTAATATACTGCATTACAAACTCCTCCTTGATAGCCAAGAATATGTTTTAGTGATGCGTTAACTTTTGTCGCAATAGCTATAAAAATGTGCATTTTTGCTTTCAATCATACACAATAGTAAACATTAGGCTAAGCATACAATGTAAATTGAGGTGACTGGCTCACTTATACTTAAAAATTATGTAGTTTTCATATAAGGTATATGAACTAATACATTGTAATATAAAGAGAGGGAGTGGATAATACCCAAACATATAAGTTTTGAAATGAATAGTAAGTACATAATACTTACATATACCTCAATCTAATAGTAAATTCAAATATTCCATGCGGTAAGGATACCAGAAAGTTGTCATCAAGAAATCTGAAAAGTAAAATATATGCGACCAACCAATCGTGTATTATACAACTCTTAGACAAATTCATGGAGGTTTATTATGCTCAATTTCAAAGCTTTAGTTTTTGTTCTCTTAAAGTACAGGTGACAATGATTTAACTTTCCAAAGAAATACGAGGGGTTTGATTATTGCCGCACCTGTTTCCAAAAATATTTTCAAGTGAATGTACGTTTGTCAGAGGGGTAGTAAAACGACAACAAATGTTGTAAACAATTTAAACCACGCGAGACACGTTTTTGTTAGATTCAAGTGAGTCGAATATGAACTATCTGTGTTTATGTCTTATATTTATGTTCTTCAACATCTTTTTGTAACATTTAGCTTTCACAAAGATATCACCACATTAATTATAACAGATGAATCATTTGGATTATAACCCGCAAACAGCAAGACAGAGCATGATCAATTTTAACTACATTACAATATAAGGTGATTATTTGCATTCCGTATAGCATGCATGTTCAAAAAGTAAACATCACTCAATCCAGTAAATGTTTTACTTACAATTGCTGAAGTTCTTTGTTGTTTTTAAATAGGTCCCTTGGTAAACTCTTAAGTCTGTTATTACTTAAGTAGCTGAAACATTATCATTTAGACAGTTTAATGTGATCATATATTTCAAATATCAAATGATAAGATACCAAGCCTTAAACATTAATGACAATTGAAAAATAAAGCATTTTTGTTGAATTTTGCTCATTCTAATAAATTTGTAGATTTGAGTCAGTAACAGCTTACTCTTTTGCAGCATCTTGCTATATTCTTGTTACGTATTGAGTTCGCGTTGTTGATTTCCGTTCGGCTGATTTTGTGTTTTTTTGTTTCTTTGTGCTGATCTTGTTCGTGTTAACCGGTTTTGTCGTTGCCTTTGGGATTTTTGACACTCGAATGTCCAATAAGTTCCTCTTTGCTTCTGTCTACGACTTCAGTGCATTATATGATGATTCTAAAGGAAAAGCTTTATATTAAAGGAAATATGTACTAGGCATGCGTATGTTACTATAACAGTTAAACACGTTTCGAAATTCATGTATTTGTTTTAATGTCGAATTTATGAAGTATTAGACGAAATGAATAGTCACATAGCTAGGCATTAAACAAAAGGCCCATGTAAGTCATAGTGTTTGAACAGTGGAGTAATCAAATTGAAATTAGAATGGTGAACGAATATATGTGGCATACACCAGTTTGATTGCTGGGTCCAATTCTTCCAAACGTAATCATAGTGCACATATATAAAATTAGTACCTTGGTTAAAAAAAGTTCCTTATAGATGAAACACTCCAAAACTTAATAGTTTTATAATAATAATATCGTCAACCCCCCTGCATTTGAACGTTGAACAAAAAATAAAATATCTGTATAATAAACAAGACAAGACAAAACAAGACGCTCTCTGATTAATACCCAGGACTTTTCTTAATCGTGTGTGTGTGTAATTTAAAACTGTTTAATATTATTAATCATTAACCAACCTAGCATTTAATGTTTATCCATTTATTAAACTTACACAGCAAACAACTTTGAATTGTTTTGAAAAATTGTTTCTGGCAACCAAGAAATCATATTCTCCTCTAAGCGACTTGAAAAATAAAAAAGTACAAAGATCTATGCAGTTCATAAAACATGTATTTACAGATGGATCCAGTCCTAACCTGTATACATAACAAACCATAAAAGCTGACCAGAAATTCACTCTGGACAGCTTTCAGCTTTTAGTGGACCATGGTTGGCTTCAAAGTTCACTTTCAAAGCAGACAAGGTCCTAGATCAGGTCTGACAGGACAGGTCTGGTCCGCTCTAAGCAAACCAGATCTCTGGTCAGGTTCACCCGGGGCAGACGTGACCACTGGTCTGGTCAGCTCCAGGTCCGTTTTGGACAGCTTTGGTCAGGTCAAGTTTATGGAACATAATATTTATATATTGACAAGTGTTAACAATAAATGAAAATCTACGATATATTAAACATGTAAAATTAATGTAGAATTACCGTATCAAGTAAATAAAGGTCTAGACTAAAGTTCAAGATTAGTATTGATGGCATACATTCAATTAAGTACCTGGGTCATATATTTTTAGTTGGACATGGTTTTACTGTTTATTTGCTATTTCAAAATAAAACTATTTGTTAACATTATCAATTCAAAATAAAAAAACAGGTTTTAATGTTTTTGTTCTTATTCAATAAATTACAATAAAACTGTGATTTATTACAAGAAAAAAAAAACGTCCAACATTACATGTTTGTAGGTGTACTTCAACTTCAATAAATAAATACTTTAATTAAGTACATGTACATGTACAATAAATAATTAATGAAAAATAAAATTATTTTTTTAAGTGAAAATTATTATAATTTTAACATAAAAATCATATTTTTAATGTTTTGTTTTATTTCAAGTAAACATTTATTAATTAGATAAAAATAATGAAATGAATATTCAAATTGCGAAAATTTATTTGAATTGACAACTGATTAATTTGTATGATCACTGTATAAAAAGCTGTCCAAAGCGGACCTCTCCTCTGGTCAGGTCAGTTCTTGACAGCTCTAGGTCTGCTTCTAGCTGACCACACCGGAGGACACGTCAGGTTTGGGCTGACCTGACTTGTGGTCAGGTTCCTGACTTCTGGTCAGGTCCGTTCTGGTCCATTTTTAAAAGCAGACCTGACCAGAAAAGCGGACCACGGTCTGCGTTGACCTGATCAAAGTTCATTCTATGGACAGCTATAGCTGACCAGAAAAGCGGATCAAAAATTTTCTTTAAGTTCACTTTTGTACAGGGTAGGACCTGACCCATCTGTACTGCAGTAATTTGACGTGTTGGGTCGCATCATAAATCGGAAAACTTGATTTATTTACATCGGTCAATAGTTGCTTCTTAGCTGACCGTCAGTACTAGAGAGTAATCACAAGAGAGTTCCTCTATGGAACGTTTTTCCTGTTGTGTTATTAGTGTGGAATTAGTGTAGGAAGCACAGCTCACATAACAGCGACAATTTAGAAAAAAAACATGATGGGAAACAACAAGCGGCCTTCAACGAGGCTGTGGTTAAAACATCAGGAAATTGAAGGTTACATTATATTTTTTTCGATTAACAACACACCCTGCATCAGTTGAATAAAGTTGATTTTTTAAAAAAATCATATTTTTCTAAATATATTGGAATGCAATCTATGGTAAAAATTATAAATAGTGTTTCTTGTGTTATTTAGTATATTATTTTTAAGCATTTAAATAGTTTACAGGTCCCTAAGAGCATCATTGTAAGCAAGTAGGTCTTCCGGCAGACATTCTATTTCGTTGCGTCTTAAAAATCTGAAAAAAAAGTAATATTTAAAAAAATTGAATTTATGTAAAAGTAAATTCACCAAATACAATATACAATAAAAATTATTCAACCTATCTTAATCTGTTGGAACTTAAACCTGGGTGTTTACAATAAATAAATCCTAACAACATGGACCAATAACATTGAGACTTTTTTCAAACGTGAATTTCCAAGGTAAAAATAAATATTTATTTCTATATCTAGATTTTGTTTTTGAAAAAGAAATAATATCAAAGAGTTAGTGACTTGTATCAATACTCATCACTTATTCAATACAATTGTCCAAAAGCAAAATGAAATAGTAATTCTATTAGCGGCGTGTTTTGTCATTGAAAAAAACATATAACTATTTTATTTTGTGCAAGCTAATAAAATGCATTGATGAAATATTTTCTTTACCTCTTGACAAATGTTTTATTTGAAAAAGGACATGTTATAGGTTTTCTATATTGTAAAAAAGTATTGTTATGAATGTTAGTTTCAATCGTTTTGATCATACTTAGCGTAAATGGACTTAGATTTTGATCCGAATAAATGGATATATGCACATTTTTTAGGTTATTTACAGTAAATATTACAACATGTTAACGAAGATGGGAAATGCATAAACATACAGAGTCATAAGATCTGGATTCTGTTTAAATGCTCCTGAAGATACAGTTTGTAGACCATTAGAGCCTATATCACTGAAAAATAAACAAACAAACACCTAATAATTTCAAATATCATGTTGAAAGTAAGTTTAAGCTGTATTTCGTAAAGTGTACACCTTTTTACATAACAAAGCTGAACGTTTCTATTTAGTTGCTGTTATGATAGCGATGTAAACTATCTTATCATATTTTTGTTAATACTCAGTTCGGAGTTTTCTGTTAACATCTTCTTTCGCAAACCTCGCCTAAATAACAAGTGCTCAAACTTACACAACAAAGGGTGACGTTTCTTACTTACATAGAGTCGACTATCTGATAATCTGCAAAGTCAGAATCTGTTATGGTGCTGATGTTTTGATGACTGAACAAGCTGTAAGATAAATATTTTAACACTACTGCAAAGATGTGATATTTTGTAAACAAATTATAAACCATTTTATTTGAACTAGTATGAATATGTTTTTTTTTCTTTAATCTCAAATTATTATCCGCAAAGAACGCAAAATTATTCATCATTCTTAAATATTGATTTTTATATTTAGCGCTTATGCTTCGGTTTTCATTATTATTTTTTGCCATAATTTTTTTTGGTTTAACAATAATTCGCGTTTCGATCCCATATTTTTTATGCAACAGCATTTGTCAAATGTAATTATGCGGATCATGAAATGATATCTGTTCAATTAAAAAAAATTAAACAACTTGATTAGCTTTCTATAATAACAAATAATGTTTTCCGATCATATGTTTTGAAGCTTTTATACCAATGACAAACATTGCACAGAACTATATGCTAAAAATGTGATAGATTTAATCGTAAACTAAAGGTCTAGAAATATATAATTACATGTATTCCACGTCAATTGGAAGTTTAGGAATACTCGTCAATCCAGTGTCATCACACATATAGTACAGATTATAGTCGGAATCACACTCGCATCCGGCAACCATTTCACAAGATGACACAAGTGTTAAAATACATCGTAAAGCAACAACACATCGGAGAACAAAATGTATACATTTCTGTTTACTGATATGCAAATATCTACTCATCCCTTCTTCTCTGACAATGGGTATATTTTTGAAATGTCAAAACGTATGGAAGATGAAAAAGTGAAACCAATCAATACATTTTTTTAATTCTGAATTTTAGAAACATTCACTTTATCCTGTTTTTACTCATTAATAATAAATTATCATTCTTTGTTTGAAAATAGTCTGGTTTTTTTTTAATTGAAAACTTCGTAGAATTGATTTATTATTTATTCCTAACGTGAAATTATCTTCAAAACAAAACAAAAAAAAAATGGTTTGTTTTTTACAGTTTTTGATATTTTTTTCTAAATTCTGATGTTTGATAATCAATATGGTTTTTGATTTTCATAGTTTTTATTCGAAACAGGATAAAAACATACCATAACACGTATAGTTTTCTCAGCTTACATTAAGTAAACTAGGCTGTCTTGCAAAACATATATACATATTTTTTATCTCTGAGACTCACTTATATACTTTAAAGATATCATGGCGCTTTTCTAATCGCTCGTTCGATTCTAGGTTCAGATTGCATTAAATGTGTCCCGATTGATAATTTAATTGCTGGTATACTACAGATTTGATATATGAAATATTTTCCTTACTCTGATGATGTTCAATCAAATTCCAATTTTCGCTGGTCACCGAAAATATAGTATTTGCTAGTGACTTGAGGTCCATCTATCTGTTATTGTTGATGAGATTAAAGGTAATTATTTAACAAAATTACCAAACTTGGAAGAAATGTGAATCAGTTGAAATAGGGCATATGCACGTAACATGTCCGAACCCGTGCGGGTTCCAGGTGGCGAATAGGCCCACAGCAGCGCTAAGATTGTTGGTAAAAGTCCACTAAAGAGCGCTCAGAAACTTGACATCGGGTCAGGCCGCTTTGCCCACAAAGCGACTGGGATGTGTGCCCCAGGTGGTTGAATGGGGCAGCCCTGACATCGAGAGATGCGGGGTCGTCAGGTGATAATGCGGAAAACCTGACCGCAAACCATAGTGGTGCACCGTTTTGGGATTAATGTCACGTTCCTCGCACGTTAAAGAACCGTGCTGCAGGTCTCGGTAAGAGTAGGACCAGTAGGATCCCATGCAGGAGGCTAATTTTCCCGTCCCTACCCATCACCCCTTTTTCCAGTGGCAGTCAAAACTCTCCTACCCGATTGGCCTCGTGTCCCCATTTCCTCCACTTCATCATCATTTTATGTTCATTGTATCACCACTTTCATGTTCATCTCCCGGATATAGCCGAAATCGTGCTGCTTGGGAGCAAAGGAATAACTAACTAACTAAGTAACGTAACATGTCCGAGGAAAAAAAACAGATGACAACGAAAACAACAAACTGGAATCAATTAACTGAATGCGAGAGCACACTGAAATCTCGGTTCAAACATGAATTACATAACGGTAGGGTAAATTGACATCATCACAGTACAATACCAAATACACTTCAGCTTAACATGTAATGACTCGGTCTCGACGAAAATGACTTTCGTTGATTAAAAAGTCATGGGTTACAATGATTCATACAATATTTGTTTTATAACCTTCGATTATTTTGATATTATCTTTATTTGAAATTTTCTTTTGACCATGTTTAATCAAATAAAAGTAGTTTTTTTCAGCTCAATTCTGTATTTTTTATTCAGCAAACCAACAAAAAAAGCATGATCTAGAAAATGTATAAGCACACGAAGACAAGGAGATATTTAAGAAATCTCTACGATGACAAACACCCTAATTTAGAAAAAGAAACAATAAGACAGAAAACCACACATTTAAACGAACTTTAAGCTCTTTGCTCTCTAAGGTATCTTACAAATTTGCAAGTGAAGGTCAAACCCTTTTTTTCATATAACCTTCTTCAATAAAAATTAAGGATCGTATCAAGATAATATCATCTGTGAAAGTACAGACTCTCCAGCTATTCTTCGTAATTTCCCAGCATGAATACAATAAGATTAGCCATTTTATGACAAAAGTTCTATCAAGTCATTATGATAGAAGCAAAGGTGAACAAATGAAGCAATCGAGTTTTGTAAAGGAAACAATTCCAAGACTAAATTAGTAGACATAAACTCATCACAAAAACAACTATATAAACTAAAAACATATAACAACCAAATGGCAATAATAAGGTAAGCTCAAGCTGAAAAAAGAGTAAATTTAACTCATTTGGAAATTTAAGCCAATCTTTCACATTTTCAACTATCGATTGGGTATTGCTTTAATCCGGAGAACAACGACATTACTGAAACTGTATTTTCAACCAACATCTGTGGTCATCTGAGAGACAGAGATCTAGTATTTATCAACATGCTCTAGACTTTTCCGTTAAAGTTCTTGGGTGACGACAACAAACATGGAACAACGTAACGCTGTACATTGTACTATATCAAGGAAATACTATATTCCCAAACAACATAACGATGCTTTAGTAAAAGATCCCAACTCACAATAATATTTTTATCATTAACTACAAAGTATGCTGTTGTGACCCTGGCAAACAATTTGTACGAAAATAAAAATGTTATAGTTTTACTACTTGTAAAATTTGCCAACAATACAAAATAATGAAAGTTAGAGCGCCATATCTTTTTGCTTAATACGATAAAAAGACAAGAATTTTTCAATTTACAACTAGTTTACAATCACTTTTCACGGGTTTACATAGCCAAACTATGCAATATCATCATGTCTAAGTCGCACATCCTTAAAGTAAGTAAAAAATAGTAGAATCTGCATCGGAATTAAGTGAATCACAAAGTTTCGCACCTTTAAAGGTAAAGCACATGTTTGAAGATGAAGAAAATGAAAACACCTTGCAGTGTGCTGTCTCGGTACATGATTGTGCACAATTATAGATTGCTCGTAGTCCTGTGCCTCTAACCAGTTTGGTGCTTAGGGGGTCGGTGGTAATACTCTTTCCAAGAAAAACCGATGCATACTGTCTCATGTTTATTTCACTTTTTGGTTCATCTAAAATAGTAGATGGAAAGAAATATACATTTATTGAAAGATAGTAACAACAATTCCATACAGCATCTTTTCAATATCAACAAAATCTAACGATTCACATTATTTGCATTCACAGGCGGGTATTAGCCGATTGGTAGAGTAAACAAAAATTCGTTACAGCACCTATAGAAAAAAACCACGCCATTACAAGGCTCACTGTCAGTTGATCTAAAATTCCAAAATATGAAACAACTTACAGGAAAAGCAAATAAACTTTTCACTATTATTTTTTAATAATAGCTTATGCAAGAAGCAAATAGGCACCAATGGGGGCTGTGAGTGTTAAAAGTCCGAACGGTCAACGACAAAACCAGTAAACACGAACACGAACAGCAAGAAGAAACACAAAACACAAAATCGATCAATTTTATGGAGGTTTATCAAAAAGCAAAGCAAAAACTCGTCGCGAGATTTTAACAAAATCACAATTCATGTTTTACAACTACTGTTATTTCTCACCCGGAGCACCTGAGTTCTTTCTTGTTTCAACAAGAGTTCACGTTGCTTATTGTGGTCTTGTTGTTTATTGTGTTTTTATGTTTATTTTGTTGTGATTATTTTGTCTTTGTCTTTTCAGATTAAAGATATTTTATTACTCCTTTGGTACACCTTTTCTTGTCTTGTGATAACGTTAAATAAAGATTAACTTCGAAATGTTTTTTTTTTCAAGTATATACGTACGGATCTTGTAAATTGACATGCGCCAGGGACCACCACACAACTGATTTGAATTTCCAATGCATGGTTGGTTACACTCTGTTTGGTCAACTTTTGGATAAGTACCAATTGATAGGTAAGGATCATGGCCACAAAAACAAAATTCTGATGCCTAAAAATGCATTAGCATATATCAGTTATTTACCACACTTCACTTTATTTATGAAGTTAGTTTTTTATACTTGGTAATTGTGTTTTTGTCTACGTTTAGATGTTTCGAGAATTCGTTGGTTGGTATTTTCCTATTTGTAATTTTATTGACATTGATTGTATGTGTTTGTGTCTGTGTTTGTTATGTTTTGATTATTTGTTCTTTCTTTTAACGTAGGATTCGAATACCTTTGTCTTTTAAGTATGTCTTTTTTGCTTCGTCTTTTACTAACTTGTATCATTTTAAAGTATTTCCTTAAAAATATGGAGTTTTACATACATACATACATGTACATATCTTTTATCAAATGTTTAAAGGCATATTGTGTACCAAAATCACAAATATTTTTCGTCCCCAATTTTCTAATGTCATTTTGACCAAAATCTAGTAAAAGAAAACTTTGCATATCAATTTGAAACCTAATTTGCCATTAACTTTTTCGAACATGTTGATTGATTTTTTGTTAACATTCGTTACGACAGGTATAAATTAAGTGTTTTAAATGCGGCCATCGATCGGGATCTCGGATGTTTTGTTCCCGAAGACTTTAATATGGTGAAAGAATTTAATCAATACGATGTGAACTATCTAGATCATCTTCATTTATCATATACGAGTCATAAAAATCATTTTCTTTGTTTGGCAACTTTGGCGTTTTCATCGCCGTGAATATTTCCACCGTCTTAAGCCTCGAGATACAGCTTACTGGCCGCGATTTGAACAAACAAAGTTTATAAACAAATTAAAAACATTGTGCATGCTTAAGGTGGGATGAAGCTCATGAATATGAATTTTTTGTTAAGCTTTACAAATAGTATTCATTGATCATTGTTTTTTCGATCTTTAAATTAATAAGGTACCATAGCCGTATGTTTGTTGTTCATATGCTTAAAATTTGTCAAAACAAGTTGTCTGTTGGCCTTTTTTTGTTAGTTAAGAATATGTTTCCCTAGACAATATGCCTTTAAACACATTTCATACAAACCAAAACATTGTGTACACGACGTTTGCTTTATTTCAACGTGGAGGCTTAAAATTTTAAACTTCAAAGATCATTTCAAAGTAAGTATCAACTGTTCTATATCACTTAATCATTTCTATACTTTAGAACATATTCTTAAAAATAACAAATAAATAAATACCTCTACAGCGGCGTATTCAAATCCATCATCCGCACACCCAAGTATGCAATAATCTATCGTCAGATTAACTAAGTGCCCATACGAATATGGATATTTCCTGTTGATATCGTCCACGAAACAGCCTTCATAAACCACAAGGTCTTAAATACAAATGACAACAAAGTTCCAGACAATAAATTTTGCTACGCCTGACGCGCGTTTCGTCTATTCAAGACTCATCAGAGGCGCTCTACCAAAAATATTGAAAATGCCAAACACTGTATAAATATGAAGAGCATAGAACAGTATAACCAAAAATACCAAAACTGGGGAACCAAATTATTACTAAGATAATCAACCTATGTCTGGGGTAGGAAGCACCTTAGGGTTTAGACACTTTTTGAAATTTAGACGGATAATTTAAAGCTTTGATGTATTCTCCAACTCAAAAAGTGTTGGTGCCGGAGCGGGCTAACCTCGGGGAATTTACACTCCACCAGCAGTGCTAACCTTCACGTGTGTTCGAAATACAAATGACAACAAAGTTCCAGACAATAAATTTTGCTACGCCTGACGCGCGTTTCGTCTATTCAAGACTCATCAGAGGCGCTCTACCAAAAATATTGAAAATGCCAAACACTGTATAAATATGAAGAGCATAGAACAGTATAACCAAAAATACCAAAACTGGGGAACCAAATTATTACTAAGATAATCAACCTATGTCTGGGGTAGGAAGCACCTTAGGGTTTAGACACTTTTTGAAATTTAGACGGATAATTTAAAGCTTTGATGTATTCTCCAACTCAAAAAGTGTTGGTGCCGGAAAAAGAGATTTTATGGTATTGGCTTATACAAAAAATATCTGGGAGATCCCCAACTTAACAGCGGTTTCTGCCAGAACAGAACACAGCAGTATAAAAGACCAAAATAATGATGATGTGCCAGTATTATTGGTTTATTAACATGATTGATATGTTTGCACTTCATTCAATATTAAGTTCAAACTGCTTAAAATAGCATTTTTAGAAAAACATGATGTTTTGTCTTTAGTGTGTTTAGTTTTTGTGATTTTTCTTGGAATATTGATAGGGGGAGGTTGGGCCCAAAAAAATAGTTTAACCCCGCCACATATTACATGTGCCTGTCCTAAGCCAGAAAATTTTGACAAAGCTTTCGTTTGCACTTGTCGTTTTGATGTTTTCTGTTCCTTGTTTTAAAAAGGGGGTCTATCTGTGACAATTTCAGGGCTAGATATGAATTATATGCATTTTATTTAAACCATGGGCCAATTGCAGAACCGCGAGCAGTGCCAAAATGGCCTCGTTGAAGGCTGCTGGTGGTTGTTGTCCCTTGTGTTTTTTTTAAATTGCCGATTAATTGTGGGTTGTGTCGCGTACACTTATTCCACATCTCATTATTTACTATTTTTTGATAAGTTTTATATTTATATTTATATTTTCAAAAAATTTACGGATTGTTTGTTTCTTTTTTATAACAATTCGGTTATATGTTCCAACTATAAAGTACAACATATTGTTTGCACTTTCAAAACCTAGACAATTTTATGCAATGGTCTCTAAAGCAGAAAGTAAAAAAATACGGAAGTTACATTTTCTCATTTTTTAAAATCAATTTACAGGTACCTGTAAACCTATATACATACCTAGTGCTTGGAATGAACACTGAAAATATATTTAAAGTTGTAGTTTTAAACATGTATTAAATTATGTTCTTATCTTTTTGTTAAGTAGTTGAAGGGTTAACAATAAAACTTCTACTTCGAATGAATAATATATTTCAAGATTACGGAAAAATTGTTTAAAATTCGAAAGAACTTTTTTGTTATATACATACAGTTCGTGCTGATCACTAAAACGTTTAAATTCTAGGATTTAAAAAGATTTGAAACCAAACTGCACATAATATGACATAGTTTTACCAGAATGAATCGTTTCATGACCAGACCTTGAGATCTCAATAGAAGAATAAAATTTTGCAACATAATCCAACATTCTTTTTAGATGCCTGTAGTAAGTCACGGCCCTTTTGATGTTTATTTTCTCTCATTTGTCGTTACCTTGTTTTTTCTTCTTTCTCAGTTGAGAGTGGTCATCAGAGTTCCGTAGTTTTGTTTTGAGCTTCATAACGATTATACATGACTTATCGTTAATTTATTAAAGCAGAAGTATGTTTCCTTGTGTTTTAATATAAATTGTTATTTAATTGATATATATGCATGTGTTCGTTTTTTAATGTGAATCTAATGACACGAATTAAAAAAAAGATAAATAGAAATGCATATCATTTTATTATATTGAAGAGTAAAGTTGTCATATTGCACAGATACATGTATATACCTGTAAGGTGACTGTTTTGAACAGCAGTGATAAGATTATATCTGAGATGAAATGCATTTCTAAAAAAGAAGGTTAAAAGTATAGTCATGAAGTCTTATTTGCAAATGTTATGTAATTTTCTTTTTTAAAAAAATGATATAAATATTAACAACATATAAACATGATAAATGAAGTACCAAGTCAGGACCATTGCGATCCACCGATATTCCGGTATGACTGATTCGTTTTTGTCATTTTCTCTGGACTATGAGATTGATCATTGAAGTTCGATAGTTTTGTTATTACCTTTATTCAAATAAAGAAACATGAGTTCAATAAAAAAAATCAAGTACAAATATATATATGAAAAAAATATCTTTGTTATATAAGTTTTCATGGAATTTTTTTATTTTGATATATGTTCGATAAGCCGCATCTGGAAATGGAATAACAAAGGGGGTCACTGTGATCGTTTTTGTTTGTAATTGTTAAGCTGCTTTCTAACATGATATATGAATACACATGTGTTTATGTAAGGATTTTTTTTTTGGAATTGACCCTTGATTTAAAATAGAATGCGTATGATTGACGCTAAAGAATGTATATAAACGTCCTACCTTATGTCTAATGTGATGCTTTAGGTAATTTGATACAGAACTTGCAACGAGGTTGAATAATACAAAAACAAAAACAATTAAATGGTGAGGTATTTGAAAGCTTTTTAATGATCCATCATGTCAACGAAAATTAATAGACAAAAACTTCTTAATCTATTATTGATAAAATTGTCAAAAGAATCGTTAATATATTGTCATGGTTTACTCTTCATTGAAAAGTCAATTAAACAGACTAATTAGTTTTGTTCTACTTTAATCATTAACAGTTGAAATCTGATCTTGTGTTGTTGTTAACTTCAATCTATTTGTTCGGAGTCTGAGTTAAGTAGTGCACGATAGCAAAAACTGGCATTAATGTATTCGTTGAATGCGATATCTACGTAGATTTCATCAATTTTTCATTATTATTAATACAAGCATCATTTAAAACACCAACGATTGGATAAAGAATCGGTTGGGCAACCATACATCATATTGGTCGCGTTTCCAACGGTAAACCTATTTCTTCAATCTTTTGAAGGACGAAAATAAGAATCTGAGTTAAGTAGTGCACGACAGAAAAACTGGCATTAATGTATGCGTTGAATACGATATCTACGTAGATTTTATCAATTTTTCATTATTATTAATACAAGCATCATTTAAAAAAACAATGATTGGATAAAGAATCGGTTGGGCAACCATACATTCATATTGGTCGCGTTTCCAACGGTAAAGCTATTTCTTCAATCTTTTGAAGGACGAAAATAAGAATCATGATGATAATTCAGTTTTACTTTAATTATTAAGTCTAAATCAAACTGTACAGAAGCAAAGAAGCAACATTGGGGCATCCGAGTGTCAAAAGTCCGACAGGGCAACGACAAAACCAGTAAATTTAACAAAAAACATAAAAGCACATAATATACAAAAACTGAAATAAACAACGCTTAACCAATCATTTATTTTCAAATGCCAGTTGCTAGTGAGAACAATTGCGATCTTATTTTTTCCCAGTACGTCTTCCTTGTTTCGTGTTTTCACTTGGAATAAGCAGAGGTACCATTTGTGCATCCGAGGGTCAAATGGAAATTTGAGATTGATCCTCAAAGGTCAATAATTTCGTTATTAACTTTATTTACTTATTTTTAATCAAATATATTATTCATTTTTCACTTAAGATGTCAAGAATTTTTCAATGCTTAAATGAGCCGTTACAATTTAATAGAATGTAGTTTACCGGAGTAACGTTTATCATAATGTCCAAAAGCTATAAGGTATTTAATACATTTAACTTGAAATCTTTTAGGGAGACGTACGTTATATTATTGGTTAAATAAAGCCATACAACGAATATAAATTTACACAACAGATAAAGTCTCAACCCCTTTAACAGTAAAACATAAAGGTCACTTACAAGTGATTAAGTCTGCTTTTAAGCTTTTTTCTTCTAAAAAATCAATTAAAAAATGAAAAAGTCAACAACAGTTTATTGCTGGTACCGACACTTAATGTTTTAAGTAATCAACAGGAATTTTACTTTTCAATATATAATTTCATGTGCTAACAAATTCATACAAAAGATATGTTCGTCTCCTATGGGGTAAATACGTATTTCTGATATTTAACTTATATATTTTGGTATACTGGCAAACAAATGTTTATGTATTAAACAATTGGAATATTTGCCTAAGTTTTGGCATGTTGTTTGATAATTATTTCTCTTTGTATAGCTTCAAAAAATGCTTATGGGGCAAATCAAGCTAAATAGATCGACCTTTAAAATCGTATCATTCTTTAATTTCATCCAACGACTTTCTTTATTTACGTCAGTTGTTCACAGTCCCAATGCCTTGCGATGCATCTTTCTATTAAGAAGGCACCATTTCAAGATTTTAAACGGCGCTAGTTGTTGCGATGTTTTTGTATTATAGTAAGATAGTATACCGTATACATGGTATAAGCTGTTTTTTTTCACGGGTATCTAATTATCGACTTTTTCGCGGTAGTTTGCAACTTGCGAAAATTCTTACCTGCGAAAATAACATCTTTTATTAGTATATGTATGTAAAAAAATATTATATTCCACGATAAATACATCTCTCATTTTTAAAGAAATCCGCGATATTTTGCTCTCGCAAAAAAAAACAACTGATACGGTATTATCTCATCATTCTTTAACTGTAGCAATTGTTGTTTAAATTATAAGAAAGAAGATTGATGTAACTTTTCTGTAAACGTGTCTATGGTGACAAATAAGATGTCGACTGTTGGTGCCACAGTTGTTTATCTTCAATGATACACGCAAGTCAACCAGCTGCACCAACCATCAAAATAAAATTGAGAAAAGGCCATGATCGCGACTTATCAATGAAAACTGTAAGCGTTGTGTCTAATACAGACGCTGAAGCCAAACGTTCAATTATCTAGAATATAAAAAAAAAACGGAAAGTTATACACGCACAAGCCATTAATCTTAAAAGAAGATTAGGGTTACATGTACTAATTCTTGTGCCCATGCCGACATACACAAGCTGTTATAAAATACAATGTATTGTTTTGAAATTGTTTTGATTTGCATTAAACGTACGGGAAATTTTCTATCTATGCGTAACTTTTTTGAAGAGTATATGTCAACTCGCAAGAATTCGCAGAACGCGTGTTATATGGTCTTAGCATAGTGCCGGCTACATAAAAGCTTGACAGGGAATTAGGACCGTTAACATATTGCACATGAAAAAAACACGCGACGAGTAAGAAGTGAAGTACTGCTTCATTTCAAATTTCGTTCAATATGTTTGCTTTGGCGGCCAAAATAAAATACACAGAGGAACCGAAATTGACACTTAACAGCATGCACCAACTTATGTTAATATCTAATCGATCAATCAATAGCACTTAATTATAGTATTGTAAGATCTAAGGAACGCTGTGAATTTATTAACATTTCAACTCCAATAATTTCAAATTGGCATTTTACTTTGGTAAAATACTTCTTTACTGTTTTAGTCTACATACCTTCAATTAAGTTGGGCCCTTAGTTCATGTTATTTTGACTTTTCGTTTTAATATTTGTTCACACTACAACGCGACGGAGAATTTTGTTATGGTTGTCCGCATGTAACGCTTTTGTGGAGAATTTACAAGTACAATTACAAGACTTTTTTACATTATCCCTACCTTGTCATAGGGATGCAGTTTTACTGGCGGAAACCCGCATAACCAAATCATATTTTAACTGTAGCATCTATACGTATGATATAGATTCAAGCCTCGTTAACTGTTTTTAATGAAATAATGAATTAAAGAATAAAATGATGTCTCTGAAATTCATGAAACTTTAAAAATTGTTTGATGCGTAAACAAGATATTTGATTCCTTTTTTGTTCTTTTCGTTCTCTGTAATTTAGCAAATTAAGCGATTTACATCAGAGAAACATTAGATTGAAATGCATAAGCCATTAAAATAACTTTTGGTATTGAGTACTTTTCGTTCAACTTTTGATGTTTGAATTTCCAATGTTTTGATTCAAAAGCTGCTGGTGAGGGATTACTCCTTGAAATATGCCTTTACAGCATAACAGCATATACGCGTTTTGTATTTGTATTTCGCTCAAGTAAATCTTGTGATGCATGATTAATATTAAAATTATAATTATAAGAACATATTATTAACAGCATATACGCGTTTTGTATTTGTATTTCGCTCAAGTAAATCTTGTGATGCTAGATTAATATTAAAATTATAATTATAAGAACATATTATTGATATGATTGGTTGGCATTATTTGTAGATTAAAACACCGAACCAATTTTACTTCAATATGCCCGACTTTATTGCCGTTTATATTGGTGTGGAGAAATTAAGCAGTACATTTGGATGACACATTGTTAACAATTAAGAAGTCGTGTTTCCGGTACTCAGATTTATGGCAAATTCATTCATTTGAACTTTAAAGTGTCAAAGACCTTCAATGGAAAATTCATTATATGTCTTTGTAACAAGTGAGATACGGTTTATCATCCCTTAGAAATGAACACAATCTGGTACATTGATGCTGATTTTTTTGTTTCTCCCCTAGAAAACTTGCATGTATGTTGACAGAGTTTGTTCGGACAAACTTTTATCAATTATTTGATAAAAAGTGTGAGACCAACTGTTTTATGTTCTTCCTTTTTAGTCAAAAATAGGACCAGAGCAAGGAACCCCCATATTTAGTCATGTTAGTACGCAAATACTGTAAAAGGGGAAATTTTTTCAAGGTTTTTTTTCGCCTATTTTGCAATCATAACAAATTCGGGAAAATATTCCCTCGCGTAAATTACATTAACAAGGGCCTAATATTCCATGATCTAATAAAACGCGAACTAAAAATCTCACAAATTCATTTTGGTACTGAAACCACGCGAAATTATTCCCCCTACAATATCAAAATTGGTTTGTTTTACTGCAAAATTTGTGAATTTATAGCTGGGTAACAGTGTTGAATTAAGGTAATAACAAAATTACCGAACTTGGAGGATCCATCTATATGTCCAAGAGAAAAAAACAAAACATGGAAGTCACACCAGAATAGCTATATATCGCAATGGTTCTGACTTGGTACAGGCATTTCAAATGAAATGGTGGGTTAAACCAGGTTTAATGGCGCGTCAAACCTCCCTCTTCCATTGCGATTTTTTTGAACCGGTAGTTACACAACGCAACACGATTGTGGAGACATAATAGGGATAATAAGATTTCAGTTCAACAATCAGCAAAACACTAATCGAATCAAACACTAACCAATACGTTCAGCTTAATTTTGAATTTTTTCACCAGTGGCTGATAACGAAGGATTGATATTTTTAAAACCGTATGAGACGCATTTTCTTATAACCTTGGTTTCGATTATTAAGAAATCATAAATTCTGTCAAAAACGCAATAATTTTTTATCAATCACCAGTTATACATCTTCTATACATCTTATCAATGATAGTATCAAAGCTATTGATATAATTACAAAGAATAAAGAATTTACTTTTAATGGAAGAACATTTAAACAAAAACTCAGAAACTTATGGGCGCGGCAGCATCTGCAGGATTGGCTTATACAGTACTCGTATGGTAAAAGCTTCCCTCTCTCCCCATTTACCATTGTACGATATACCATCCCCATACACCATATACTATCCCCATCCCCATACACCATTTACCATCCCAAGCCCCATCCCCATACACTATTTACCATCCCCATCCCCATTTACCATGCCATTCCCCATGCACAATAATTTTCCCCAAACCCACAATGTTTATTATCAACAATCTTATTTAATCTACTTATTGATATATTTATAAACAAATTATAAAGAAATATTCAAATATATACAGTGTTTATTTTTATTTATTCATTAAATATTTAATTTAAAAGGAGTTGTATTTCATTTATTCTAGAATAATTAATAATATATCAAAATAATGTAAGCAATTTCAATAAAGATCTTGTGCCGCAATTTAAAACAACATACATGTACGTCTTTGAATTTGATCCTGAACTTTCTGCACAGTCTGTTTATATTTTTATCAGCCAGTATCAATGATCAATTATTAAAGAAATATTAAAAAAAGTGTTTATTTTTATCAATTTATTTAATATTTAATTTAAGGAGTTGTATTTCATTAATTCTAGAATTATTTATAATATATAAGAATAATATAAGCAAATTACAAAGAGATCAACGGCCATAGTTGAAAACAACATACATGTACGTCATTTAATTTGATCCTGAACTTTCTGGTACATGTAACTAGTGCACAGTCTATTTATATTTTTATCAGCCAGTTCTATAAACAATTAAGAAAGAAATATTAAAATTTAAGTGTTTATTTTTATTTATTTATTTAATATTTAATTAAAGGAGCTGTATTTCATTTATTGTAGAATCATTAGTAATACATGAAAATAATGTAAGCAATTTCCATAGAGCTCTTGGGCCGTACCTTAAAACAACATACATGTACGTCATTTAATTTGATCCTGAACTTTGCGGTAACTTGTGCAGAGTCTATTTATATTGTTTTATTAGCCAGTATCTACATATTAATTCCTTACAATAAAATATTTTTTTTATTAAAAATATTGAAAGATTTATATTGTCATTTCCAATATTAGTAAACTTTTTTAAAAAATGAGTAATCAAATTCGAAATAACATTTACCATCCCCATTCCCCATTTACCATTCAATGGACCAATCAAATTCGAGATACCATTTACCATCCCCATTCCCCATTTACCATTCATATTTACTATCCCCATCCCCATACACGATACCATTCCCCATGTACCATGTACTATTCACCATCCCTATCCCCATCCCCATTCCCCATCCCCCATATACTATAGATTGGGAAGCGTTTACTATACAGGGACTGTATAAGAATGTTTGAAATCTTTAGAAATTCCAATATAGAAATAAGATAGTTCTTTACAAAAAATATGATGGAATAATTCTATTCAATGGTAATAAATGCAAACAAAACCCATGTATATCTTGAATTTACCCATGAAATATCTACAAAAAGATCGTATATTAAGACTCAGAGGTTCATAAAGCAAATAGATTCCTATCATCAAGGTTTTGTATATCAAAACATATAGAAGGCTTACTGAAACTTTTCAATAATTAGACAGAAAAAGTTATCATCCTAAAACAATATTTATCAAAAGGAAAATACTTAGAAACATCAGAAACACGAGCGATGATCGTATTAAAAATAAGTTATTTCAATCATTTAAAGATAATCTGTTATGCAGACATTATAAAAACAATGAAATTGACAGATTTTAGAGACACTGCAGATTTTAAGCGGAATGATTTACTAATAGATAAGAAAAGAAAAAAAGGAGGAGCTATAGTATTTGTTACAAAATACAACCCATCGATAGAACAATTTAAAATATATGTCATAAAACATTTGTATTTACTAACAATTGCATTTACTAGAGGAAAGCAGAATAACATCAAGTATACTAGCATTTCATGAAAAAACAATTATAGACAATCAAAGAGACAAGAATTTTCAAGAAAAACTTACAAGAGCTGAGAGCTGATAAATCTTATTTTACATGTAGCGTTAGTCAAATCATTTTGACACGTAAAACATATATATTAAAGCATATTTATAATCCGGTGTACGGTCCAGTATTATAATAAAGAGCATAAATAAGTGCATGGAGACCGCTGACGATCACCGCCACTATAAAAATAAGGAGTGAAACACCGATTGATAATATGATAAAAAATATAAAGAAATTAAAAGACAAGAATATATATCTAATCAATTAGAAATTTGAAGTCTATAGCGATCTTTAAAATATCATAGCCTATAGTATTGACCTGGGTGGGTTTAGGTAACTTTTACTCATTCTTATATACATGTCTAATTAACAAAAATAATAATACCTTAAACTTCTTCGGTACTTCTTATTGAAACAAGTAAACGTCCTACCTAATGTCTCATGCGGATATGTTTTAGGTTATTTGATACAGGACTTGTAATGAGGTTGAATATTAAAAAAAACAATGAAATGGTTTAGTGTTTGAAAGCTTTTTAATGGTGCATCATGTCAATGAAAGTATAGACACAAGCTTCTTAATCTATTATTGATAAAAATTGTAAAAGAATCGTTGATACATTGTCATTTTGTTTATTCTCCAATGAAAAGCCAATTAAACAGACTAATTAGTTTTGTTCCTACTTTAATCATTTCCATTTGAAATCTTATCTTAATGTGTTGATGTTGGCTTCAATAGTTTAGTTCGAAGTCTGAGTTAAGTAGTGCACGACAGCAAAAATCGACATTAATGTGTGCGTTGAATAGGATGCCTACGTCGATTTTATCAATTTTTCATTATTATTAATACAAACATCATTTAGAAAACCAGTGATTGGATAAAGAATCGGTTGGGCAACCATACATTCATTTCGGTCGAGTTGCCAACGGTTCAATCTTCTGAAGGACGAAAATAAGAATTTTTGATGACAATTTTACTTGGTTATTTAGTCTAAATCAAACTGTACAGAAGCAAAGAAGCAACAATGGGGCATCCGAGTGTCAAAAGTCCGACAGGGCAACGACAAAACCAGACAATTTAACAAAAATCATAAAAGCACATAATATACAAAAACTTAAATAAACAACGCGTACAGAATTAATGACTTAACCCATCATTCATTTTCAAATGCCATTTGCTAGGGATGACTATTGCGATCTTATTTTTCCCAGTACGTCTTCCTTGTTTCGTGTTTTCACTTGGAATAACCAGAGGTACCATTTGGGCATCCGAGTGTTAAATGGAAAGGATGGGTTGGGATAAGGGTCTATTTGGCCCATCTATTGGTGAAAAATAAAAAGAATTTATATCCTGTTACTTTATACCTTATTTTGTAGCAAAATGATTGTACTGTTGTAAAAGACTACTTTTAAATGCTTTTCCACGAACACAGCTTCAAAAATCGGGTTCGAAATTCACCAATTGTTAATGAAAATTTCATTTTGATTTAAAGAAAATTTCTAGGAAGGGCTTCAATAAATTGAAATGGTGTGCTTACATGTAAATACTTGAAACCGGTGATTACAATTCTATTTAAGATCCATCATATATATACATTACTTTAAACAACAATTTTGAAATTGAAATGACCGCTTATCTCAAGAAAAACGAAGAAAACGGAGAGATTTTGCACATTTTTTTCTACTGACAACAAGTTCAAAAATTATAGTCTTATTTTCAGTATGTCTTGCTCGCAGAACCTGCTTGAAACTTTCAAAAAAGATGAGTTTTAGTAATACAAATTTTTGAAAAAAAATGGAGCTGGTTCTGAATGCAAGGCTATACCTCCGGGAAGGATGTATATAAATCATTTGCGCCACTTTCCCATAGACACACGGTTAAAATCATTTGCAGTGGTTCATTTCAATCACTATTTACTAAAAAATAAAGTAAGCTTTTTATCTACAGACGTTTTTTTAAACAAAATAGAACTATTAACCACCGAATCAAATTGCTTCACGTCTTTCTTGGATTTGCACCTCGAATTTTACCCAGGTGGTCATCTCAGTACCAAAATTTACGATAAACGAGACTATTTTAATTTTCAAATTAATAATTTTCCTAATCTACAGAGCAATATACCTTCTTCCCCTGCATACGGTGTTTATATTTCACAACTTATTCGATATGCCAGAGCTTGCACACATTTCACAGATTTTTTGATCAGACACCGATTTCTTCGTGACCAACTGTTGGAGCAGGGCTATAAGAAAATACGTCTCATACGATCCCTAAAAATATCTTTCTTCGTTATCAGCCGCTAGTAGAAAAGTCCAAAATTGACTTAAAAGATATGATAGTTAATTGTTTTGATAAGTGTTTGACTGGTCTGCTGTATTGAGATGATCACCTCAATATCCCTATTGTGTCTCACAAATATGTTGCGTTCTATGGTCATTACCGGATCCTAAGATCGCAATGGAAGAGGGAGGTTTGGCGCCATAAAACATAGTTTAACCCACCATTTCGTTTGAAATGCCTGTACCAAGTCAGGACCATTGCGATCCACCAATTCTCCTGTATGACTGATTCGGTTTTTTTTTCATTTTCTCTGGACTATGAGATTGATCATTCAAGTTCGGTAGTTTTGTTATTACCTTTATTTCCAACAAGACTTTTTGTGATAGATTTCACTTAATTTTAATATTGACTTTCGCAGTGGGTTGAAATGGGGTCTTATCGCAACCCATCCTTTGAGATTGAACCTCAAAGGTCAATAATTTTGTTATAACCTTTATTTAATCAAATATATTATTCATTTTTAAGTTAAAATGTGCATCACGAATGCTTTATTGTGTTTTTTATGTCTACCGTCTTAACGGATAAACGATATTTAATTACACATTTGGAACACCTTTGCTTCTCAATTGCTGTCGAATATGATAAGGGCAGATAACTGGAATTATTTTTTTCAACACAGAGAATATTATCCGAGGTCATTTATCTTTGTATGCTTCTCAACCAGTATTGCTTGTTTTGTCTTACATAATATTTTGGTAATTGCGATGGTGGTGTGTAACCAGAACGCCTACTCCCAAAGCAAACGTTAGATTAGGTACATGCATTTATTGATTAAGGAGCCTTTCTAAAGAACAGCCTCTTAACCATCAAAATTGTGGATGACACAATGGTAAAAGCGGGTATAAAAATGGGTAATTTGGTTTACTGTATGTGCATATTTCAAGGAGTAACCTCTCATCAGCAGCATTTAAGTCATAAGATTGGAAGGTCAAAGACCAATAGTATGGAACGAAAACTTTTTAAAATATAGAAGTGGCCTCCTTTTCCGTAAAAATTTTGACGTCATATATTTGCAAACGAGCACATGGACCTATTATTTTCATTTTGTTTTTTATGAAGTGGACACTTAGTTATTCTTTCCATCACATCCTTGATATTAAAAAAATTCTGAAGTGACGAACTTTAGAGACAAATATGGTAAGTTTAAAGACTCAAGGAAGTGCAAATTGTGCATTCGAGTGTCAAAAGTCCGAAAGGGCAACGACAGAACCATTAAAAAAACACTGAAACACAAAAACCACTGAATATCGATTAAAACACCAACTCTAGTCCTAATGAAAGTGAACTCAGGTGCTCCGAAAGAATAAGCGGTTCCTGCCTGCTATAGCACATCCGTCATATACAAAGCACGCAATGTATTCTAAAATGAAGATTAATAAAAATCCGAACTATGATGATTGGTCTCAAATACCATAGAAAAATACAAAACAAGGCAAGGACACACTGGAGAAATAGAAAAGACCGCAATAGTGGTCTTTCGGGTTACGTTACTTCTCTAAGGTGGAGGGCAGATAAGTACACTTTCTTGAAAAAAAATCCACTAGGATACTTCCGGTAGCGTCGTCAACGTCAACAATATGGCTTCTATCCAAAGTTTCGATGCTGCCGATTTCAAATATATGCATGTGCCAGTTTTAAAAGATTTTTTGATGAAACGGGGTGTCACCTGCAGCATTTATAAAAAAGCTCACCTTGTACGATTATGCGAACTTGCCGTGGAACTGGATTTAGAGGTGATTGAGAGTGAAACACAGGACGACTACCGCGACATGGATGTGTTAAGGAGAACAATCAATCATGATGATGTTTGTTTTCGTGCTACCAGAAGTAACCACGATTGAAGACTGGACCGCGGACCTAACACAACTACCCTTTGTTGAGTCGTATGACATTCTCATATATCTTATTCAAGTTTGTCAGTGGAATGAGTCCAGTATGTCTAATTACAAGTCTGACCACGGCTATTGACTGTTTACTGCTAATCACATACAAGATGTGTATATACACAAGACTAATATTACTGACTATTTTTATGTTAAATCTATTTGCGTACCAGGAACAAGACAGTCAGAAAAACCATACAGTACTTGGATAATTATAATAGGAGATGGTCATATAAAAAGTGGAGGATGTACATGTGTTGTGTAAGTTGAAATATTGTTAAATGTGTATTTATATGGTGACCAAAATACATTTTATTACATTTATATGGTGACAAAAATACATTTCATTATATTTTTTTTAGCATCAACATTTTTCTTAGTTTTTTTTTCCCTAAAATTTGCAAATCTTATATTTTTAAAAACTCTGAAAATATTTTTTTCCAGATACATAAATTTATTTTTACTGTATTGAATTAGAATATTGGAAGAATTAATTCTTAGTGAGTGTCTTAAAATAATAATTGAAACTAGTAATAAATAAAAAAAAGTTTTTAAAAATCAAAATATTTATGAGCTAGGATTAAGCATGTGTTAGAACATTTATCATATTTTACTTACAACTAACTTTTTTTAAAAATTCTGAAAATATTTTTTTTTATTTTTAAGACTTCAAGATTTAAATTTATTATTTTTTAACAGAGACAATGGAACCTGCAAACACATAACAGCTCTATTGTTTTCTTTGGAGAACTTTTCTAACAGACATAGAGACAGGAATACTGAAGTTGGAACTGATGTGCCATGTGTATGGGATAAGGCCAGAAAAACAACAGAGCCATCAGTTGTTAATAAAATAATAATTCGCAACTCAATTGCAACCATCAATATTGAACCAAGCACTGATCATTACACACCTTCAAAGAAATTAAATATTAGTAGACATGAAATTGAAAAGCGAGTGTATAACTTGTGCAGGAAAAACAATGCTGTATTTTTGCATACTCTAGTAAACTCATCTGATGATGAAACTGATGATGAAAATGAAACCGTTCCTCTTTCCCTGACACAGTTAGGTCAGCAAGTTAGAGATGAAAGTAAATTTTGTAATTTAATTCTTTCATACCACACTGAGGAGATATTATCAAAAATTGAGGAATTAACCCGTGGACAATCAGAAAATGAAAAATGGTATTTGTATAGGAAAGGTAGAATTACTGCTTCAAACTTTCATTCTGTAATGTATTTCGAATTCGGTGATGGTGAGAACAATTATATTTTGAAAAATATATTACAGGAGTCCAAATCAGTTAAAACTGAAGCTTTGGAATATGGAAAACTATGTGAACCCATAGCTAGACATCAGTACTTTGAAAGATACAAAATGAAACACAAATGTGCCAAGCTTAAATCAACTGGATTGTTTGTATCCAAGACAATACCATATATTGGTGCATCCCCTGATGGGATGGTTAGTTGTAAATGTTGTGGTGTTGGTGTAATAGAAATTAAATGTAGCTTTTCTTTTGAGAATTTGACTCCAAAAGAAATTTGTAAAAACAAGTATCATGTGTACCTTGATGAAAACCAAAATGTTTGTCTCAGAACTGATAGCCCATGGTATTCTCAAATTCAGGGGCAGATGGGAATTTGTAACCTAAACTGGTGTGATTTTATTTTGTATACAAACAAATCTATTTCTGTAGAAAGAATTAATTTTGATGTAAATTACTTCTTGGAAATGGTTACCAAATGTGAACAGTTTTTCCATAAGTATATTAAAAAAGCTCTTTGCACATAACATTTTTTTTCATTTCTGTCAATTGTTGTTAATAAAATAATACATCAAATATTACATTTTGCATATAATCAATGTTTATCGATACTTTGTCAATATTTATGATAGCTTTTGAGTTTTAGTGATCACAAAAGGGATTGACATTGGTGATGCAGAATCCTACTTATTCTTCATGTAGGTAACAACAAATATACCGAATGAAGGGGGTACATATTTTTGTACTCAAATGTATGTGTGGTTCAAGAAGAATAGCAGACAAATTTATAAAGGGCAAAACTGTTGACAACAATTTTTGTGACTAGGTTTACAGTTTCCAATGGAGAGTTTGAAAATCACAATGGCCAACAAAGCCTCACTTGGGCCGTTTAATGTACATTTAGATTCTTATACATGTATACTGAATTCTGTGTTTACAATTTTTAAATAAGGCTTTTGGACTACAACATAAAAATATTTTATTTCACTGCAAAAACAGGTCGTAGGCAAATGAAGGTCAAGTGGTGATGCTGTTTGTTTTATGCATAGAAGATAACAAGATGCGGAATAAGTGTTCGTTTGTATGCAACACATGCTAGTGTTTACTATATGTTACATGTGCAACATCAAGTTAATTAACTCATCAACCTATGTTGAACATACTGAATACAAAATATCTGTATTTTTAAGACTATTGATAAATACAAATACCAAAACCGGTAAAATGTAATTTGATTTATATGCTGTATATGCATATTTCAAAGAGTAACTTCTCATCAGCAGCATTTGAATCAAAACATTGGAAGGTCAAAAACCAAAAGTATTGAATGAAAAGTACTCAAAACCAAAAAAGTTTGAACAGGAAAGCCAAATCCAGCACTGAGATATTTACTATGTGCAGACAGTACAAGGATAGAAGTCTGATGTTTTAAACAATTTTGTTGAAGTAATTTTCAACAACAACAAAAGAAAAACATTTTGTTAGTAAATTTGTCTGAAAAGTAAGTCAAATTATCTTGCCTGAATTATGTCTGACATCTCTATATGAAGTACTTCCTTCATGTAAAGTTTCATCAAAATCCATCAAGCAGTTTAGGAGGAGTTGTGCTTACGAGGTATGTGGATAGACAGACGGACACACAGGGTGATTCCTATATACCCTCCAGCAAACAATGTTTAAAGGTATAAAAACATATTTTATTAAACTTGGTCTGCAGTGATGATAAGATAAGTTTTTCACTTGTTGACTAATGGTTTGTCTAAGTTGCAGAAAAATCCACACACTTTCACAATTTGGTTTGCTAATGGCTTATATTTGATGTCCATTACTTAGGATAACATGAATTCCCCTTTCAACATGAATTCTTTGTTTCGCTGTATTTTTGGTTTTCTTAACATCTGAACTTGTGAGTCGTTTACCTTTACTACATTTACATTTTTTTGTGAATGGTGGTATAACAAGAGTTGCCCTTCTCTCCATTAACAAATCTCTAATTGTAAAGCCACGATCAGCCATTATTTCATCACCTGGTCGTACATGTTCAAGGAATCCACTGTTCTCTGTTATGAATCTATCAGAAGCATTTCCTCCCCAAAGATCTGATATAAATGAAAAAGCACCAGTAGGTGTAACACAAACTAGAAAGGACAAGGTACACTAAGGCTCATATTTGGCCCCCTATATGATTCAAAATTACAAAGTTGATATGGAAAAGATTTCTTATGCTATTTAGAAGTTGAAGTGAATAAACAAACTTGTTCTAATAATTTTTTAAGCGTAGCATCTGATATTGGTGAAAAAAAGGATGTCAAAACAAACCAAATATGTAAGATTCCTGTCAAATTGGCTGAAAATGGACGAATTTTGGGTCATTTTTTCAATTTTTGGATGCCTCCGCCTTCTTGACCCAGACATTTTGTAAATTAACTTTAAAACTGACTTCAATTAAAGTCTAAATCGGTTAAGAAATCTCTTGGTCACGTAGGCGGAGGCCTTTGAAAATAACAATGTAAGCTCTAAAAATCTGTATTTTTCTCGATTTTGTTGATTTTACTCTGTTTCAGGTCTCTATAAAATTGAAAATCGAACAGATTATTGAAAATTGAAAGCATACTCATAAATTTGATCCATCTTACTCCATATATAAAGTGCATTTTAATAAATTACGTAAGATTTATTTTTTCATAAAATAGGGGGCCAAATATGGCTCTTACCGTACCATGTCCTTTAAAAGTATTGTGTGATTTATATAGACTGTATGTAATAGATTGGGCTGTTGGTGACTTTGGCTTTTGAATAAACAATTCTGTACAATCAATTATTCCTGTTGTTTTTGGAAAACTGTGCTTGAAAGATTTTGGCATAAATTTCTGAACTTGTTGTCGTGTTGGCCATTTTATACATGGGCTGAAAACAGTATGCATAAGATTAACCCAAGTAGTGAATATCTGGGACACTCTTGATTCAGACACTGCGAATAAGTCACTTAACACAAATAACAACATTGCAAGTCTAAGTTTCATCAATGTCAGGATATATTCATGGAACTTGGGCAGTTTCCTTTTAGGGTCACTTTTTCCTACATCTTCATTTTCATATCCGACATTGTCTGCAGAATGCCTTCCTGACCAGTACTTAATTTCTGGGGCAGCATCCTCCAATACATCTGAAAAATTTAAAAGTTAAGCATGATCATAAAAAATCAAAATGAATAAAATAAATTTGCTGAAAGGCATCAAGCAGAAACCAATAAAATAAAATGAAAAAGGGATGTACAAGTTTTTTGGATATTATGAAACAATTACAGTTGCACATGAAAACATTGAGTCCAACTCATGTTTACAGAATCATAATGGATGCCATGAGCCTCTGGTTATTGTCCAAATAGGCAAAGAAATCAGTAGACATAAAAAACAATCAACCACTAACCTAACTAATCTTAAATTTGGCACTTAAATAATACTACATGTATTAATTAATTTATTTATTTAGGTGAATATTTATTAAAATAAACATACAGAATTTCAACATAAAGTGTAAAATTTCATATGTCTTCCTTGGGATAACATATACTTTAATGAAAGACAACCATGTCATATTTTGTCTTAACTTGTACAATTTATCTGTAATTGTTGCAAGATGTACAATATTGCAACTTGTACACAACATATATATACTTGGTGCTTCAAAAGGTTAGGTAGTTTGTGCTTGTGTTATACATGTAACACAAGTGGCTCATCAGAGATATATAATCCCATATTTGTTAGCGACGCATGGTGTCTTATCTAATCTTAAATTTCTCTAGTGCCGACAACAAATGGAACAAATTAATAATTTTCTTGACTCGATAAACGCAAGGTGACTTGCTCAAGGAATATGCATAAATAACATCTAATTATATTATCTTACCAAACAAGCCATGAAGTTGTGATTTAGATGGTATTCCCGTATACTTTTTGACACTTATATCATCTTTGGTTACAATGCCAACTATACTTTCAAGCAAAAATACATCTTTTTCTTGATTTCTAAGATTGTACAGTTCTTCAATATCATGGCCTGTAAGGGTTGTCTGACATGATTGGTCTACGAATTCAGGTATCTCTTTACATTCTTTAGTCACATTTTTGCTGTAAGAATGGTCACTGCTAACTGTAGGCGTCTGTTCAGCTGAAAATAAATGTTATAATAGAACTACCAATCTAGTTCTCAAATGTATAAAGAGAAAAACACAACAAGGTACAAAATGTAAATACACATAAAAGAAATTGAATTCGAAGATCCCAATGGTCCTGATTTGGTACAGGCATTTCAGAAAAGATGTGACAAAATTAGTACGGTAATTTTACCCCCACAATCATGCAATTTTTCATGGATTAGACAAACTACACACAAGTTGCTTTATGACATGCCACTATGACCTTGATCTGTTAATAAGCTTGCATATTGACATTTATTAACAAAAGACATCCGGTTGAGTTAGGGTGTAACTAATGTAACACAGTTTTAATATTTTCTGAATGCACAAAACTAACATTTAATACTGTTGATGACAAAAAAGTTTTCATTTCATAGATGGATATTGGTTACGCAATCGTTTGTAATTGCTTTCAATATTGTTTGGGATTTATGATATATGTACATGTACATGTATGCTTATAATTAACTTACATGTACCTTCAACAAAGTCAAGATGACAGAAGTTCTTACTTCTAGCTTTGGTGGGTGTTGATGTTAGTGTTACTGTAACTTCCCTTGTTGCTACTGGTGGATATTTCACAACATGATCTGCAATAGAGTATTTAACAAACATGTTTTAATATTATATACAACAATGTACATGTACAAGTGTTCATGCATATGAAACAGTAAGAAGTTTACTACAGATACATTATTTATAATTTTATTTAACATATTATTAGTGCCCAAAATTGAGCGGTACAATCAATGAAATAATAAAAAAATACATTGATTAAGTATAAAAAATGAATGAAGTATTCATATACACATATACATTAGATATACATGTGTTACACAACCACTGGTCCGACTGAAGACTTCGGGCTGTTTTTCATTTTGGATTTTTAAAATTGCTGTTTGTTTGTGTAGGTTGACACTTACTAGTACATGTACATGTCTACTTATTCCACATACATTCATGTGTCATTGTTCATTCGTGTGATTAGTCTAATGACTCTTTACGGATTTTTGCTGTAGATGTAGATGTGATGTGCATGATGTACAAATGTATATGGACAACCTTTTGCTTAACCACATCCATTCTATATTATATCTTTTGCTTAAACATTGTTAAACACATGTACTATATACAAACCTAATAATGGAAAATCAGTATCTAAACGGAGATGCCTGTGACTGTACCCTGGATTTCTCCAATTTTGACAAAGTTGTTGATGTCTGACACAGTGGTTGTGTTCCGTACTTGGTGGTTATATTCCGATAGTTATTGTATGCAAACAGCTCTGGGCAGGGGTGTTCTGGTGCGGGTTTGCCATCCACAAAGTGAAGGGAACATACTCTTTGTTTAAAATTGGGCTCAAAATATTTTTCATCACGCCGAAGCAACTTCAACCATTTTTGCCGCAATTTTAGATTCTTTTTAGCTGTCGGAAACGGGTAGAAAGTAACATTTTGCATGTAGGGATATTTCGCCCTTTTTCTATCATCTGAGGTGCAACCCTCGGCTGCGCAATGGTACCATTTAGTAACTCTTGGCTAGACATTAAAACCGGAAGTAAGTGTGTGGAAAAAAATACCAAAATCACGTGACTTTGGCGTGTGTAATTTTAGAAAAATTTCCGTTTGACAACGACCCGAAAGACAACTACATTTGTATTATGGTCGTTTGTGAATACAATCAATGAAATCAATCTAATACTAAATATTATAGAACGGCAATAGAAGCGCTTCGAAAGAAAAAACATTCAAAATCTAAAAGTTTTTTTTCTGTTTCTTATGCAATAAAGCATTAAGATATTTAGTATAGGCTAAGTTTGTATGAGTATAATAACGGAAAGGACAAACTTTGTACAAATACCCATTTGCGCACCAGGTTATTAAGCATACAGTAAACATACATGCTCGATAGTTCATTTGATAATAAATAAATACAGTATAAATACTACTTTTGATTGTCTGTAGTGCAAAATTTCAAAAAATGTTTAAACTTTAATGCTTTTAAGAGCCGTCAAAATTTAAAAGAATGTACTTTACCGGAGTTACAATTATTATAATGTCTATAAGCTATAAGGTATTTAAAACATTTAACTTGAAATCTTTTAGGGAGACGTACATTATGTTATTGGTTAACAAAGCCATACAAAGACCCCTCTAACAGTAAAAAATAAAGGTCACTTACAAGTGATTCAGTCTGCCTTTAAGCCTTTTTACTACCTATTATAAAGAAAAAGGCAGCGATACCCCAATTAGGTCGTTTGTTTCCGTCGTTTTTATATTTACAAAAGCTCTTTGCAATGTACATACTTTCACTTTTCACTCGGGGGTTATATTCGGATTCTCAATCTTCGGATTTCCATCAAGACAATATGGCCGCGACCAGTAGATTATGTGTTCCGCTTCGGATTATATTTTAGTCAGTGTAGCATATCTTGCGTAGCTTTAGCGTAATGGATATTTGATTTTGGATTGCGAAAATTTACTTAATTGAATAAAGTTTAAGGGACAAAAATACTATTCGGACACCAAAAATAAGTTAAATCTTGCAAAAAAGTTGTACACAGCATCTTCGTTTTTCATGCTTTTATGTGGCGGTGTTTTAAAGCAACAATGCGATTCAACTAGATCATGTAGCGTACATGGCGTAGTCACTTTATCAGGTTGTGCATGTTTAAGCGTACTTTCTTATAAATTTTTGGCTGCAAAATACTAATTCATTGAATAAAGTTTATTATCACAGACAGAAATAGTGCTTATGCAAAATAGGTCAATCAGACACACACAATTCAAGCATTTTATTGATTTTTAGAAAATGACAAAATAGCCACATTGGGTCATTCGTCTGTCTTGATCTAGGTCATTTTAATAAGGATAATTAATTTTATCTATTTCTCACAAAGCTATTGCGGGATCCGGAAAAATAAACTTATTTGTCACAAGTTTGGTTGTTCGAAAATGTTATCGATGCTTGATAATTTTGTCGATTCACCACACAGAGACCAATGTCGCCACAACTACAAACGTGTCAGAAAATAATTTTAACTGTGCAACCACAGGTGCTTGGATTATAGAGTAGGGGGGGGGGGCGACTTAAATGACCAGAATCCAAGCCCCTGTGTGCGGAACATGGATTGCAACGTTCGTGTATAAGTTTGCTTTAGTCTATATCATTAAGGAAGGGACAATCTTTGAATAGGTGACAATCAAAAATATTTGAGCAGTGGCGGATCGGGGGGGGGGGGGGTCCGAGATTGGAATTTTCCTCCTTTCCGACAAAAATTTCGCAAGTAACGTCTAGAACCACCCCCTTTTCGTCCTTCGTCCACAGCGGAATTTATGTGGACCAACCCCTTTCAAACATTTCTGGATCTGGCCCCGTTTGAGTTATAATATAATTTATTGCTATTACACGTAAAAAATTTAAAGGCATACATGTACATTGCAAATGTTCATGAAGAGATCTACAATTGGGTTTAAACTTATTTCATATAATATTATATACTTCAAAATCATAGGCTGATCTGACAAATGATAACCATTAAAGTAGACGATAATTAGATGTGGAATAATTGTACGCCACACAGCCAACATAAAGAAACGTGAATTTTAAAAATCACAATGGAAAACAGCCAACAGTCTTCAGCATGACCATAAGTCGCTGCTTGCCGTCTTGCATTGGCCCAAGACTAAAAATACAAAAGAGGATGAGTCCAGTTTCCTTTTTGGTCACACTTAGAAAAAAGTCAAAATAACAATGTACAATTTTTTTTACATCTCCGCATGCTTGGAATGCAACTAAATGTTGAAAATAATAATATTATAAAACGAAAATTATAAAAATTTCTAGGCGCAAAATATATGTTTGATTTTCTTCTTCGGTATTCCCAGAATCCCGTTGGTAGCTTTTGTTCTCAGAATAATTTGAAGATTGAAACCTTTTTAAACTTTAACATTAAGCTGATTTAAAAGTATATATGAACAACAGACTGTGACATCTTTGATCCAATGGAGACTTTTGTACAGCTCGATGAGCTGAAGGTTTAAGCAAGCAACAGCTTTTCTCTATCTGCAATAGTTTCCTATTTTCTCCACTAACATAACCAAACTTTGATGCAGTTATTTTAAACTAAATAGGAAATAGTACAATGCTTATACTGGATCTAAAAACAAATAATGTTTAGGATAAACACTTACATGACTTAGATTCATCGACATGGCTTAATTTTAGATCGATTTTATAGTATGTGTACAGCAAAGGCTACATATAGAATTCAACAATAAACCTTAGCAGGACCTAGAAATAATAAATTCTTTTTTATGTTACTAAAGCAGACCTTTGCTTTTTGTGTCCATAGCGGCTTGCTAGGCAATATACATTAGAGTCCACACTTGTTTCTTCTAAAAAAATAATTAGAAAATAAAAAAGTCAATAAATGTTAATTGCTGGAACCGACACTTATTGTTTAAAGTAATCAACAAGAACTTTACCTTTCAATATACAATTTCATGTGCTAACAAATTCATACAAAAGAGATGTTGGTCTCCTGTAGGGTAAATACGTACTTCTGATATTTAACTTATATATTTTGGTATACTGGCAAACAAATGTTTATGTTTTAAACAATTGGAATATTTGCCTAAGTGTTGACATGTTGTTTGATAATTATTTTTCTTTGTCTAGCTGCAAAAAATACTAATGGGGCAAATCAAGCTTAATAGATCGACCTTCAAATTCGTATCATTCTTTAATTTCATCCAACATGTCCAACGAATTTCTTTATTAGCGTCAGTCGTTCACAGTGCCGATGCCTTGCAATGCATCTTTTTATTAAAAAAGGCACCATTTCAAGATTGTAAAACACGATTTTTGCTAACGACGCTAGTTGTTGCGATGTTTTTGTATTATAGTAAGATAGTATACCGTATAAGCTTGGTTTTTTTTCACGGGTATCTAATTTTCGACTTTTTTGCGGTAGTTTGCAACTTGCGAAAATTCTTACCCGCGAAAATAACATCTTTTATTAGTATATGTATGTAAAAAAATATTATATTCCACGATAAAAACATCTCTCATTTTTAAAGAAATCCACGATATTTTGCTCCCGCAAAAAAAACCCAACTGATACGGTATTATCTTATCATTCTTTAACTGTAGCAATTGTTGTTTAAATTATAAGAAAGAAGATTTATGTAACTTTTCTGTAAACGTGTCTATGGTGACAAATAAGATGTCGACTGTTGGTGCAAGAGTTGTTTATCTTCAATGATACACGAAAGTCAACCAGCTGCACCAAGCATCAAAATAAATTTGAGAAAAGTTCCTGGTCGCGACTTATCAATGAAAACTGTAAGCGTTGTGTCTAATGCAGACGCTGAAGCCAAACGTTCAATAATCTAGAATATAAAACAACCGGAAAAGCCATTAATCTTAAAAGAAGATTAGGGTTACTATCAAGTTGCGCCCATGCCGACATACACAAGCTGTTATAAGATATTGTTCTGAAATTGTTTTGATTTGCATTTAACGTACGTGAAATTTTCTATCTATGCGTAACTTTTTTGAAGAGTATATGTCAACTCGCAAGAATTTGCAGAACGCGTGTTATATGGTCTTAGCATAGTGCCGGCTACATAAAAGCTTGACAGGGAATTAGGACCGTTAACATATTGCACATTCAAAGAAAAAACAGGCGATGAGTAAGAAGTGAAGTACTGCTTCATTTCAAATTTCGTTCAATATGTTTGCTTTGGCGGCCAAAATAAAATACACAGAGGAACCAAAATTGACACTTAACAGCATGCACCAACTTATGTTAATATCTTATCGATCAATCAATATCACTTAATTATAGTATTGTAAGATCTAAGGAACGCTGTGAATTTATTAACATTTCAACTCCAATAATTTCAAATTGGCATTTTACTTTGGTAAAATACTTCTTTACTGTTTTAGTCTACATACCTTCAATTAAGTTGGGCCCTTAATTCATGTTATTTTGACTTTTCGTTTTAATATTTGTTCACACTACAACGCGACGGAGAATTTTGTTATGGTTGTCCGCATGTAACGCTTTTGTGGAGAATTTACAAGTACAATTACAAGACTTTTTTACATTATCCCTATCTTGTCATAGGGATGCAGTTTTACTGGCGGAAACCCGCATAACCAAATCATATTTTAACTGTAGCATCTATACGTATGATATAGATTCAAGCCTCGTTAACTGTTTTTAATGAAATAATGAATTAAAGAATAAAATGATGTCTCTGAAATTCATGAAACTTTAAAAATTGTTTGATGCGTAAACAAGATATTTGATTCCTTTTTGTTCTTTTCGTTCTCTGTAATTTAGCAAATTAAGCGATTTACATCAGAGAAACATTAGATTGAAATGCATAAGCCATTAAAATAACGTTTGGTATTGAGTACTTTTCGTTCAACTTTTGATGTTTGAATTTCCAATGTTTTGATTCAAAAGCTGCTGGTGAGGGATTACTCCTTGAAATATGCCTTTACAGCATAACATCATATACGCGTTTTGTATTTCTATTTCGCTCAAGTAAATCTTGTGATGCATGATTAATATTAAAATTATAATTATAAGAACATATTATTAACAGCATATACGCGTTTTGTATTTGTATTTCGCTCAAGTAAATCTTGTGATGCTAGATTAATATTAAAATTATAATTATAAGAACATATTATTGATATGATTGGTTGGCATTATTTGTAGATTAAAACACCGAACCAATTTTACTTCAATATGCCCGACTTTATTGCCGTTTATATTGGTGTGGAGAAATCAAGCAGTACATTTGGATGACACATTGTTAACAATTAAGAAGTCGTGTTTCCGGTACTCAGATTTATGGCAAATTCATTCATTTGAACTTTAAAGTGGCAAAGACCTTCAATGGAAAATTCATTATATGTCTTTGTAACAAGTGATACTATTTATCATCCCTTAGAAATGAACACAATCTGGTACATTGATGCTGATTTTTTTGTTTCTCCCCTAGAAAACTTGCATGTATGTTGACAGATTTTTTTTCGAACAAACTTTTATATATTATTTAATAAAAAGTGTGAGACCAACTGTTTTATGTTCTTCGTTTTAAGTCAAGAAAAGGATCAGAACAAGAAACCCCCATATTTGGTCATGTTAGTACGCAAATACTGAAAAGGAAAAAAAATCGCGATGGGTTTATTTTCGCGTATTTCGCGATTATAACAAATTTGCGAAACTATCCCCTCGCGTAAATTACATTAAGAAGGGCACAATATTCCATGATCTAATAAAACGCGAACTTAAAACCTCGCGAATTTATTTTGGTACTGAAAACGCGAAATTTAATCCCCTTTTACAGTATCAAAATTGGTTTGTTTTACTGCAAAATTGGTGTATTTATAGCTGTGTAACAGTGTTAAATAAAGGTAAAAACAAAATTACCGAACTTGGAGGATCAATTTATATGTCGAAGAGAAAAGACAAAACATGGAAGACACACCAGAATAGTTATAGATCGCAATGGTTCTGACTTGGTACAGACATTTCAAATGAAATGATGCGTTAAACCAGGTGTTATGGCGCGTTAAACCCCCCTCTTCCATTGCGATCTTATGGACCGGTAGTAACACAACGCAACAGGATTGTGGAGACATAATAGGGATACTAAGATGATCATCTCAGTACAACAATCAGCAAAAAACTAATCAAAACAAACACTGACCAATAAGTTCATCTTAATTTTGAATTTTTCTACCAGTGGCTGATAGCGAAGGAATGATTTTTTTATGGACCGTATGAGACGCATTTTCTTGTAACCTTTGCCAAAGAGTCGATCACGGAGACAGCGGTGTCGTATGAAAACAATAGAAAAAATTGTACAAGCCCTGGCATATCACATAAGTTGTGAAATATAAACACCGTAAGCAGGTGAGAAAGGTATGTTGCTTTCAAAAGGGAAATTAATAATTTGAAAATTATCTGGTCTCTTTTATCGTATTTTTTGTACTGAGATGACCATCCTTGTCATATTTGAGATGCAATTCCAAGAACGATGTGAAGCAATTTGATTCGGTTGTTTCCTTAATCTCTTAATCTGGAAGATATATCAAAAGAATCAATCTACCAAACGAAGCGTTGTTTAGAGCGAGGACATTGTCGATATATCTGAAAGTGAGATTAAAGGAACTTGCCTCTTTCATTTTATTGTTCTTTATGAGTTCTTGAAGAAATTCAGTCTCGTAAGAGTATAAAATCAAATCGGCAATGAGAGGAGCACAATTTTTTGGACATTGGAATGCCAATTTGTTGTTTAAAAATTTCTCCTCCAAATGTGACAAATATGTTGTCAATAAGGAAATCAAGCATACTGCAAACTTGGTCCAATGTGTAACAGATTTTATCTTTTTTAAATGTTTTAGAATATGTAGAATGGAAACTTATAATAACAAAGATCCTAGACTTAGAAAAAGCCTTTTCGGGAAGTTTTTTTAGGCGACACTTTAGCTTCTCATGTTGCAATGTAATGTACAAAATTGAAAAATTCAAAGTTTTCAAAGAATGAATCTCGGAAAATGACCGAGATTTGAAATTATCCAATAAATCTTTTGAGATCTTAAAAATCTACATGTGGTTTATTCTACTATGATTATAAATAGTGTCACAGTATGCCTGTTGTCCTTCTTTGACAGCAGACAAAACCTAAGTAAGTTGACCAGACAGCTCTGTGGTTGAAGATGATGAAGATCAAGCTATATACCTTTCTTTGTACGGATTTTTGTGAAGTTTAGGTATCCAATACAAATATGGTAATTTTTCATGAATATTTAAAGAGGACTTGAAAGAGTTAAAGTTGGCTATGATCTCATCTTTGTCATTGAAGTCCGAGTGTATGTAACACTAGCAGAGTTACTTTCAATGAGAAATGAGTTGTTATTGGTGTATTGTTCAATTCAATGGCAACCTGACGCTTCAAAATAGTCTAAATTGGCAATGTTTTTACTTTTAGGCAAAAATAACCCGTTTGTAAATGACAATTAAACATGTATGTGATTTTCGATGTGGCGCCACCACTTGCCGATCGAAATTTATGTTGAAATACAAATTACAACAAAGTTCCAGACAATAAATTTTGCTACGCCTGACGCGCGTTTTGTCTCTTCAATACTCTTTAGAAACGCTCTATCAAAAATTGAAAATGCCAAAGACTATATAAATATGAAGAGAACAGTAAAACTAAAAATGTCGAACAAGAAACCAAATTATGACTAAGACCAACCTATAACTAAGGTAGGACGGACTTTGTGTTTTTGATTATTAACAAATTGAAACGGATAACTTATGGCTTTGGTGCGTCAATAACACGAAAGTGTTAACGCCGGGGCGGGCTAACCTCTGGTAATTAAAACTCTACCAGAAGCGCTAATATAAAAGGATAATTTATGTTGAAACATGAATCATGTGTGTGTAAACGTTCAGCAAAAATATTTTTGGGCGAGGGCTAGAGCCATTGTTATTTTCACAAATAAGTAAGTCAAAATGGCAAAAATCTGCTGAAATTAGTATATTTTCAATTTCAGTTTCACAATATGACGTCATTGCAACGTCATAAATGCAGATATCTTAAAATAACCTTCTACTTTTTTAAAGAATAATGTAAATGAAAAAATACAATACCAAAACGGGTATAAAAACGGTTCATATAGGCCATTTAGTGTATATCAATATTTCAAGGAATAACATATCATCAGTAGCATTTAAATCAAAACATTGGAAGGTCAAATTTCAAAACTGTTGAAAACAAAAAGTACTCAAAACCAAACCGTTCGAATAAGGAAGCAAATTCCAGCACCTAGGATATCGACCATGTGCATTACAAGGAAAGAAACCTGGTGTTTTAAAAATTTTTGAATTGAAAAATCAGAAATTTCAACGACAAATATATTAGAAATATAATGTTTAATCTGTGTCAGACAAGTCTGACGATCAGGCTTGTAATTAACCTGCAGCGGTTATCGCCCAATGGTTTCAAAATTACACATAGAGCGTCCAAATCACAAAAGTCCAAAATGAAAATGTGAAGACAAAACCATTTTTTTATAAAAGATTTAATGATTTGTGATGGAAATGATAGATAATTGTTCACTTAATCAAATGACAGAAAGAAAACTATAGGTCATTGTGCTCGTTCCCATTATATATGACGTTGAAAATTTTGCGGGAAACCAGACTACTCTATATTTTATATAATATTGACAATGTGATGTTTTTGGCATTTAAAACCAAGAAGTTGCATCAAGAATTTCTTACAATTGTATATACAGCAGAACATGATATGTGGAATAAGTATACGCGACACAACCTACAATATAAACATAAAAAACACAATATAAAACAGCCAGCAGCCTTCAATGTGACCAGCGGTCGCTGCTCTCTGTTTTTCAATTGGCCCCTGGATAGAAAATAAACTACAAATGATTCAAGCTTAATCCTAAAGTGCGATGAAAGACCAACTTTTTGACAAAAAACAATTAACATAAATTCGACTAAATACAAACATAAGCTTTGATAACGATTCCTGTCTTAGGACAGGCACATTAAAATGTGGCAAGGTTAAATTAGTTTTTTGGCGCCGTTCTACCCTCTATTGATAATCAATAACAAAGCACAAACTAACACACAGTAAAAATCAAATCGATAGAAGTTAAATTCAACAAGAGGGTATCTGAGACAAAAGGACATCAAGTAATTGACGGGACGTAGGGGTACTGTGTTGAGTACACTCGAAGTTACTGACAGCTAGTTAAGAAGCATCAATCGTTTGATGTAAAAAATCGAGTATGTTGATTTAAAATCCGACACAACACGTCAAACAATTCATGATTTGATGATGTATTATCACACAAAACCGACACATTTGACCGCTGTAATGCTCATAAATGACATAAGTATAAAAAGCATAAAAAGACAATTAACATTTTAAAGAAAGTACACGTATCAACTTATCAATATTTTCACATAAGAAGACTAAATTCAAAGATTTTACTAAAATTTCTATTTCATTACCTTTATTAAGTAAAGTTTTATGCCAATTTCTCATTCCTAAAGGATTGTTTTTGAATTTACATGAATTTGCTTTATAAACAAAATTACCGTGAAAATCGGGATGGGATATTCTCTTTACATTCAAAATTCGACGTGTACAGTTAAATTTTCCAATAAGGTATAGATATTTATGATAAAACTTTGTAAACGACTTCGCTAATATGTGGTAACGATATCCTTGTTATAGTAATTTCTTTGTACATGTAATACACCGGTTTTTATCATTGAAAACAGACACACCACTGAATATCCGAGTAAATCTTACCAACTGTGAAATATATTCTCCGTAAGACGGAGCAATTGGTACATCTCCCTCTAGAAAAGGACAATTTTAAATAGGAAATGAAAAGTCATCCCGTTTATCAAATATTTTAGTGTGTAATTTTCCATTGATAATACTTAAATCTAAATCTAAAAATGGCTATACAGTTGTCTTTAAAGGTCTATATAATCAGAAAATGTCTTAAAAAAAACGGGTTAGTGTGCAAAAAATGTCTTCAGTATTTATAGTCTTGAAGAGTTCCGAAAACAGACTAAAACTCTGAAACGTGAAGAGTGACCATCCTTAAAAACCAACATCTGCACTCATCTGAGAGATAGAAAACCAACACTGGTATATAGACAATAAAGAGATGTGGAATAAGTGTACGCGACACAACGAACATTAAAGAAACGGCAATTTAAAAAATCACAATGGAAACCAGCCAACAGTCTTCAACATGACCAGAGGTCACTGCTCGCCGTCATGCATTGGCCCAAGACTAAAAATACAATATATGAGATTCAAACAAATCCCAGAATATCATAGAAAGACCCATTTCTGGACATAAACAAAAAAAACAGACAGTAGACAAGGACAAACAAAAGCTTTGACAAGGATTCCTGGCTTAGGACAGGCACATATGAAATGTGGCGGGGTTAAACTAGTTTTTTGGGCCCAACCTTCCCCCTTTTGTTTATCTTGTACAAAGCACAAAAAATAACACACGTTAAAAATCAAATCGATAAAATTTCAATTCACCAAGAGAGAACCTGAGACACGAGTACTATACGAGAACAACGAAACGTAAAGGAACTCCCTTGAGAACACTCGCAGTTACTGACAGCTAGCTAAGAAGCATTTATCGATTGATGTAAAAAAAATCAAACATATATGCACGGATGACCTCTTCTATAAAACCTCGTAATTGAAGACAATCAGTTTAAGTCTCACATTCTCTGGAATAACGAATCATGTGTGAGCCTATACACATAAGCTCTAGTGGACAGAGTGTTGCTACACAAGAAAAAAAATGACGATTAAAAGTTGAATTCATCAAGATTGTCATAAAGCTTTGGTAAAAGTCTTTTATTCAACATAACATTGACAGAATGCGTGCTCAATAGACAAAAGATTCACGCTGTTTTCACCAGGAAAAAGAACTGTAAACATAATAGTAAAAACCTGTGTTGAATAACAAAAAAAATGGCATGACTTCTACGGTCGATCTAAAGATTTAATGTTTAATTGCGCCGGAAATATTTAACTGAAGATAAAAATGGATGTTAAACAACGTGCACAAACTTAAGTTAATATTTATTTTCTTTAATTATAAAATTTGTACCTTGTTAAAAATACAAAAGTTAAATATCGCAAGTATTTCCCTACCCTGCAGGAAGAAACACTTTCTTTGTGAGACTTTATTAATATTTAATACCTGATTATTTAACATTGACATTTTAATTTGGTAAATTATTTCGTAATTCTTCAAGTCTACATATATTCAATTAACGTCGGTCTTCAATTCAATTCGTGTTGACTTAATTTTGATATTGATTATTTAAGCAGAATAAAACAACGTCTTTTCAATTCTTTATACATTTTTTGCCCTTTTCACTGTAAAAAGTGTTAAGCATTTTTGGTGAGTAAAATATTATATTTAATGCCTTATAACTTTGTTTTTTTTTAATTCAATGCGCCTTAAATATGTAAATAAGCTATAATGCGATTTGAGCAAGTTTTATCAAAACAGCATTAACATCTTTCATTAACGTACGAATTACTATGTTTCTAAATATATCAAATAATTGTTGCTTATCGATGTATCAAAAGGTTAAAAAATCATATGTTGCATTACCTGCAATAGTTCAAATTATCTTTGTTGAATAATTTAATGTTGAGTTATCTTTAAAATATTTTTTGTATTCATTTATGGAATAAAAAATTGTAAAACTGTTAAATGTGCGTCCCAACATATTTATTGAAAGTTTAAATGAAAAATATCGGGCAGTGGGCCGATTGGGGATTTTTTTTAATATCCACATCTACTTTTTATCAGTCCACTTAACACTTATTATTTAATGCACAAATATATTTCAATTTACGAAGCAGTTATTGTTTTAATTTGCTTTTTGTAATGATTTTTTTTTATTAATTCGAGGTTCTTATAAGATAGCCACTGACGTAATTTCCTTAGAAAGAACGTACAGTGATCATTTAACTTTAGTATATTCTACATACTGAACTTTTGTTTCTGAATTGAAATTTGAGATAAAAAGATACAAATTTAACTATTTGATAAGTAAAAATGCATCGTCAAATCAAGACTTAACCTCTATATGCGAATTTATAAATTAATTCATTATGATTATTTTATTTTAATTTGTTTCATTTTCACTGGGCCCCATTACTTGTATTTTGATAAATACTTCACAAGTCGTGATTCCGATTCTCAGATCTTTATTGATTGCAATCATTTGAAAAATAAGAAGGTTCTTATTACTTCAAATGCTGATTTTGAAATGTTTGTTAGAAATATTATTTTTAATTATTGTTCTAGAAATGAACCTATTCTGCTATAGTGGCGCTAGTGTTGTGTTTATGTTCCTAGTTGTTCCAGTAAAATTGCAGGTATGTTGGCAGAATGTTATGATAGAAAATTGTATATTTTTCTTTTCAGTAAAAGATGATGTATTTAAGAACAATGTACATGAAATAAGTCAAAGAAGCAAAGAGGCACCAATGGGGCATTCGAATGTCAAAAGTCCGAAAGGACAACGACAAAAACGGTAAACACGAACAAGAACAGCACGAATAAACAAAAAAACACAAAAGCAACCGAACGGAAATCAACAACGCGAATGAGTGAACTCAGGTGCTCCGGAAGAGTATGCGGTTCCTGCCTGCTATAGCACACCCGTCGTGTTTTGTAAATTAGTTTAAATATATTTATTTATCCTGGATTGGGAAACAAGCTTAATGCTTATGTAAATCCCTCTCCAGCTAGCAGTTTGCGCGTGTGGCCTTTGCAGCGGCCCCCATTGAGCCTACTCTTATCGAACTCTACAAAGGGGTCTTTAACGTGCATGGGGTATTGCTCTCGACATACACGGGACAACCTTTTTTCGTCCCTTCCGAAGGACTAGCATAGTGTTTTGTAAATAATATTAAAAGGAATGTACTTTACAACACATATGTAAAATGTAGATTAAATCAACGTGATCAATACCAACACGAAAAATCTAAAATATTCAAAACAAACACAAAGAATATTAATTGATATTAAATATGAATAATTAAAAACTAAGAAGAAATTCAAAAGAAAAATATAGACACAGATAAATCAAGAGCACAATACAGCGTATACAATTTTATTACTTGAGAGATAGTTTGTTTCTGAAATAATTCTGAGATTGATTTTTAAATATCATTTAAATTTCAGTGTTCGTTTAATGCCTTGGGTAAGTCTTAGAAAAGCAATGTAATCCAAAGTTGTTCCACTCGTTTATGTAGTACGTGTTATTTTGAATGACCTCAGTATAAAAAAAGATAATGAAAGATGAAACTATTTCAACTCTCAAATTATTACATAGAAACTAGGAAAACAAAATAAAAATTAAATGAAAGAAATTAAAATACGTAATGCACAAAGCATCAAGCGTACTTTATAATTAAATAGTAGCACGTTCTTTAACACTCAGATTTACAATTTTATTAGATTGTTTTTGTTACAAGAGATTCAAAGATTTTGACCTTTTTTCAACAAAAAAACTGTTTTATTTTAATTTCATGTGCCGTTTAGAGTGATCAAATATAATCATCATGTATGCATGTATATTTTATAGGAAACATTGTTGAAGTTTCAAATAATGTATGAATGCACGATATCTTTTTAAAAGTAGAAACAAGTACAAGGCTTATAATTTGTACAGATGTTTTATTTTATTAAACTTTGGGCATTTTATTGAAAAATAAAATATTTAGCAAATCTGTTTTTATATAAAGATAGAAGAACATACGATAAGGAAATGATCTAAAATAAATGATTAAAACAACTTTTTAAAAATATTGAGAAAAATGACCTAAACCATACTGAAAAGCGAGAAATGTACGCACCGGTGTTATTTCGCGAAAGGACGACTGAATTTTTCTTCGCGCCGTGATGTTTTTGTCAATTAACTTCAATGAAACAGAAAACTAGTCGCGTTGTTTAATTTTCTTGCTATCAATGGCAACGCAAAAATCGCAAATAAAAAACTGTGCAAAACGTTCCCGGTATTCTGTATTTCAAAAAGGAAAAGACAAAATCAGAAATTCCAAACACAAGATAATTTTAAGATCTGTGTTATCGTGACTAATTTCATACCATACCATCAGCTATTGGGGCAGACATCTCCATTCCTCACCATATACCAACTTACACATAGAAAAAAAAAGCAAATAAGAGTATGATATTTTTTTATTTAATTTATTTTTGCGTGTACAATTGTGCATATTTAATCCCATTCTTTAAGACCTCGCTGATTACGAAGGCTGCTGGATTGATGACAGTAGTAGAAAATACCCTTATGTTTACGGAGATATTGGCTTCGGAAATCTGACATTAGACTGGTGCATTCTCTTGTGTGCTGACGAAGGATTTGAATTTGCTGCAATCGAGGTATCATATTTCAACTTTTGTCTTTATCAATTATATTAAAGAACAACTATAATAACAAAGGTAAATTGTTTTTACCATGACTGAGCTCCGTTCCATCTCAACATTGTAATATAGCCAGAATGCCAAACAGAGGACAATGATTGATTCCAATTAATTGATTTGCATTTCATTTCAATATTTGAGTTTTGCTTCCCGTTCTTCCGACAAAGTGCCAAGTTTGTATATAATTGCTACTTATATTTTTATCGAATGTATTTACTTCTCAAAATTATGATTAGTAAGCTTTTTGTTGATGTCATGCAATAGAAACAATAAAATGACATTCCAGCTACTTGAAAAGCATTTTCTATAGCTAAGATTATATTATGGTTTTATTTTTATAATTGAAATAAAAAATGAACATCATTTACTATTTTATTTTGAGATTAAGGCAACTTGTTACTTTTATGTATAATTTTACCAACGCCCTTCGTCTTTCAAACCTCTGGTTTTAGTGACGCATACCTATACATGCATTTTTATGGTAAAAAATGGCTTTATTTGAATATTTTAGGCCCATCAGTGGTGTCATTGTGGAGGCGATCCCTATCTTACAAGTTTAACTCATCCAAAGGTTGATGATTCGGAGTGTAACCGCCCATGCTATGGGAACTCGGAACAAATGTGCGGTGGAGACTGGCGTATGTCAGTGTTCAAAATTCGTATGTATAACGTTTAGGATAAGAAAAGTTCATTGTCCTTCTGCTTCGAGTACATTATATGATTTACTCTCTTTTGCTTTCATGTTTAATTAAAATTTACCACCATTATTAGGAAGATTTGTTAAATAACGCAAAACATGACAAAATTTTCTTTGGAATCGCCATTTGGTCATTGAGTTTAGTTCTTAAATGTAAACAGTTAAGTTATTTACATAACAACGACCGATATTCTGTTTGCAAAAATTAAATGAAAAATCGCCGCACTATTTACAACTCAAAGGCTAAAATAATTATTGAACAAGTTTTAGTCAGTGCATGAAGAAAAACTTTGGAAAAAGGTAACTCATTTTGTGTCTCAATATAAATATATATAACCTTTCTCTTGCTGTTATGTGTGTTTTTTTAAAAACCACCATTCTTTGTCTATTTGTTTCTTCATTTAAATGAAGCAGACTACTTACAATTTTAGACAAAATGATTCCAGACTCTCTTAATCCTTAATATCACATTTCGTTGGGTTTTTTTTATTCATACCTAAGCAATGTTCCTTAAAATTTAATTGAAGAACTGCTCGACTAGCACTAATTTAATGTTGATAGAACACTAATCTAATGTACAATTAGCATAGTGACGTAAGTTCAATGTTATAATTTTAATGCAATGTTAAACATTATCGTTAAGCTTTTCAACATGTTAAAATCATATTTGACGTGATTGAACTTAAGTTCGGGTTGTTGATTGCCATTCATTTATTCTTTTCTTATGTTTTGTGTTTCTTTCACCCCATTGATACAACTTTGCTTTATAAAGGGGATTCTCTACTGTATCTAAAACTAAAATGGTTAGAATTTAATCTTTATATTTTACAGAGCATGAAAAATGGTCAAAATAAGCAAGAAAAAAGGATAAAAGCCCATGTGCTAGTTTTATGCTATAAAAGTTTATAATATTGGCGGGTGAATTATTTTCTCTAAATTTTTCATTATTTTTGCAATTGCCGCCGATGGGCATATTTCAAAAATTATTACTGAATATTCAGTTGACCAAATTTTGAATGATATAAATAAAATAGGGAGTTAAAAGGCAACCCAATTCAAGCGGTATAAATTGACAAATCCCATGGATCTCGATAATCTTACAAAAATCAAACATATGAGACGCGAACTTCCATAGATGCTCGACTTTCACTAATTAAACTATAACCTTAAGCGTTTCCATAACGTTAACAACATTAACCTATATGTATTAAGCGGAATTTACAATCACGTCTAGACAAAACGATCGCTTGATCCTGAACAATTCTCGATTTGGTGATTGTTTACATCTCATATATCCCCAGGAACTTCAGAAACGTGTTAAGAACACTACAGATTCTAGGAGGTCTGCTTCATACTCATGTTTCATATTTCAACATAATATATGGTTTCTAACTTTTTAAAGTAATAATAAAGCAGTTTTTGGAAAAAAATTGCAATATAAAAATAATCACTTAACTGTTGAATAATCATATAATTAAAGCTTTCGCGCTTTTATGAAGACGAAAATTTTAATAATGTGCGTGTACCGGCTAGAAATTTAGCTGATTTTTGTAAGAAGTTTGATACCAATGGCCACTTATTAACTTTCGTGAACAACATTCCGATTTTCACCGAACATATCAAAACAAACAAAATTTTATTTTGAAGTAAGAGCATGTAAAGCTCTGGGTTTAATATAATTTTATGCTTCTTCTTTATTTGACAAGTAAAACCTTTCCGCTATTAAGAAATACAGATTAAAAAGTGATTAGCATGTAAATAATAACAACACACACGTACCTGCTTTCCTTTTATCGTGCTATATATTAACCAGGCCTATTTCATTGAAAACTCGATTAATTCAATGACATAAGATTCTCATGGGGGAATTTCTAAACCACTTTCTCTTGTTATTGGTACCATTTTAAAGGGGAACAGGGTAAGGAAAAAGCAAAACCGTTACAAAAGCCATATGCAGAACATACCTTTTCAGACCACGTTTGTTTACATCCATTTCCTAATGTATTTTAGATGGGTTTGCGCGGGCACTTCCGAGTGAGTTCAAACTTGGGTCGTATGCATCTAGTTTGCATAATACAACTCGGGAAGCAAATGATTGTTAAAGACATTTTGTGTTAAATTCTGCAAAAATCCCACTGTTTTATGGACTTTTTGTAGCTTTAATAAAAGTTTTTATTAACAATTTATATTTTTAAAGCTTAAAAAGACTGTTAAAATTTTTATAATTTTTTGGTTTATTATTATAAAGATAAGATTTGTTACACTTTGTATCAAGGATGCAGTATGATTGATTTCCTTACTGACAACATATTCATCACATTTGGAGGAGAGATTTTTTCAACAACAAGTCGGCATTCCAATGGGCACAAACTGTGCTCCTCTCCTTGCCGACTTGTTTTTATACTCTTACGAGAATTTCTTCAGAAACTCGTAAAGAACAAGAAGATGAAAGAGGCAAGGTCATTTAATCTCACTTTCAGATATATTGATGACGTTCTCTCTGTCAACAACTCGTCGTTTTGCAGATGGATTCCTTCAATATATCCTCCAGAGCTAGAGATTAAAGACACCACCGTAGGTTTGGCGCGCCTTAAAATCCGATTTAACCCAACATTTCTACAAAATGCCTGTACCAAGTCAGGGCCATTTCAATATTCAATTTTTCCGATATGTATTCCTTGTTTTGTCTCGTCTTTTAAACTTTTGAGATTGATTCGCCAATTTCGGTAATTTTGTAAATACCTTTATTTATATACATGTGGCTACTGCTTTTGATTTTGTCTTTGTGTATACTTTATTAATTGATCATTTTCCTTCCGTAACTTTTTGTATACCTTTTTTACAGATAAACTAAAAAGTAACACTATCAAAAGAGAATACACAACAGCCTTCTTCGGACAGAGCATTACAAGCTATCCCTTAGGCACAGAAGTAGTTGCAGGAACAGGATTAGAAGCTATTGTGAATTGTGCCCGATCCTGTTCCAACACACCACAATGCAAGGCTTTTTCACACTCTGCTACAACAAACATGTGTCACAAGCTAATGTCAAACAAACTTTGCGACCCACTCACACCTGATGTCTCTTCGAAAGTATTTTATTTACTATAGAGTATTGACACACATAGTGACTGCAACCGCATGACATTTTAATGATAAGCATGGTTTCATGTGACAAATGTAGAGTATTTATTTCACTTTTTCAGCTTTTTTCAACGTCGTGCAACAAAAGTTCCAGTATTTCAACATGATTAAATCTCGATTTAAAAGGAGTTACGCTATTCTCTCGTCTGCAACAGCTGTTGCGATGGCTTAACGAAGAATATCGCTACTCAACTGAAAAGTAATACAAATGTACACGAAATGAACTGCTCCGTGTTTTGTGTGATTTTGACTCTTAAATGAACTGTATGTATTTGTGTGTAACTTAATTTTTTTTTAAAGAATAATCTTGTTTAGTTTATATCATTCTTTCTGTTATAAGCTAAGGTAACATAATGAGAATTACAAATTTCAAAAAACAAGTAAAATCAATACATGTACAACAGCAAAACGAAAACGGAAAACGAAAAGAGAACAGAAAAGCGAAAATAAAACAGATACAAAACAAAAGCAAGTTTAAACAACGAAACAAACACAAAAACAGAATCATTAACTTGAAAACTTAACTTTTTTGCTGTACATTAATGCTTTTTATTAGCATATGACCCAAGTTTGAACTTGTTCGGAAGCATCTAAAAATACGTTGGGAAATGGATGTAAACGTCATGGTCCGAAAATGTACTGCACATTATTTTTGTAACTGTTTTGCTTTTTCCTTACTCCTTCCCCCCTAAAAATGATACATGTACAAACAACCATGGGTTATTAATTTCCCCATTACCTGTCTAATGTCATTGAATTAATTCAGTTTTCACTTGAATAGGCCCGGTAAATATATAGCACGATTAAGGGAAAACAGGAATGGATGTATTGTTTACGAAAGACCGGTAGTGCCATTGGTTCTGTCCTGAAGTTTTTCGTTAATTTTATTACAAACTACCAAATTAGTTGAAATAACTTTCACAAATGAAAGTTAGACAGTGATGTGATTATAAATTTCATGTCCGTGGAAGAACCGCCCAGGAACGCATTAATAGCAATTTTATAGTCGTGACTGAATGCTAGAAGCCTATGCAGGGACTGAGCCGTCCAGCTTTTAATTTACTACCGCAAAGTCTCGATATATTTTTATCTGAACTTTTGTTTCAATTCTAGAAATGTTTTGCTACATTTAACAGTTTTTTTTTCTTTGACTGTGGTATTAGTGGCCAGTTCAAGATCAAGGGTAAAAGAAAGTACCCCTGACATGACCTCATAAATTATTTTTATTTTGCGATATTTATCATTTGTTAAATATGAGAAAGTAGTATTTGTATTTGTTGTTTGAACTGAGTTTTTAAACTTGGTGGATTTTATCAAATAGCTACTGATCTTTTTACTTTAGTGCAGTTAACATTGAGCTTAAGCATGTTAAGCATATTCTTAAAAACATGTTAATTTTATTTTAAATTAAACCTATCAAAAATAATTACAAATTCTAAGTAATTATAAAAAGACTACCAAAGCACGCCGAACGTCCATGCGTGTATTTCAAAATCAGCAAATTATTTTTATTAAGGTCTTTCCCTTCCACAGAAGGAAAGACCTTACTGTATTTTTTATGATTATTATTATTATTATTTTTTTTTTCTGCCGCAGATGTCAAAAAAGTGTCGCGACTTATCATTACGAAACTTAGTACTATTAATCGACACTACCAGGGCTCGACTTGAGTTGGCCTGCGAAACCGATCTATTTTTAGTAACGGAGTTATCTGCCCGGAACCCAAAAACCTTGTCTGCAGATAAAGTCAGAAACCGTAACCGTTATCAAAAATCTGAAGCAGGGAAAATGTTGCTAGACTCCTGGTCATCATTCGTCACGCAAAAAAAAAATTTTCGATCAACTTCCTGGTTACGCGTTTTTGACCCGAAAAGTGTCACGACACGTCAAATTTTTTTTCTTCAAAACGTTTTGTCCTAGAGACTTGGGACCTTCACCAATCATCCTAGGTGACATATGTTACATCTAAAAATGTCAAGGTCAAAGGTCAAATCTCAAGGTCAGAGGTCATGGTACACCTTGTCTGCAGTATAGCTCAAAAACCATACAAAATGGAAGCAGACATGTAATGAGGAAAATACTCGTCTCATTTAGACCTTTATTTGATATAAAGGGTCGAACACTGTACGACAAACCGTTTTCGAGTTATGGCCCTTGACGCGTTTCGGCTTATTCGTTTTTGGCTTATAACTTTTAAACCATCAAAGATAATATAGTAAACATATGGGTTTTTTGTGACCGTCATTAAGAGTTCTTCAATTTAAGACCAAAGTCGAATGGTTATAGGCAGCCATTTTCAAAATGGCCAACACCGTAAACAGTTTTTAAGAAATAACACCTAAACCATACAAAATTGAAGCGGACAATACATGGGAAATGTGTTCGCCATGTCGAGATCTACAAAAAGTGTTTCAGGTGCGAAAGCGTAAAACTTGTTGTTTTTGAGTTATCGCCCTTGATTCGTATTTTTAAAATGATTTTTGTTTATAACTTTTTAACCATAAAAGATGGTGAATAAAACATAGGGTTTATTTGAAAGAGAATTGAATTACCTACAATTTGAACCCAAACAGTACATGATTCGGTTGAACGGTTTCAAAATGGCGGCCAAAACAAGTTTCACGAAACACGTTTTTTGCCCATAACTTGAAAACCATAACAAATAGTATAGTAAACATGTATACTTAAATGAATCAGAATGCAAAGAGCTACAATTTGAGTCAGAGGTCAAAGGTCATGGGTCAAGGTCATTCCCTAGCAACAAGTTAACCTTAATGAAAAGTCCATAGCAACCATACATATTCTTAAACAAGACTACTTTCTGAGTTTAGATGTAAGTTTTTGCAACCGGAAGTGACATTTAGTCCATAGCAACCAACATAAAAGTCCTTAGCAACCATACTTTTTCTGACTGTAGGCCCCCTTATCTTCATTCTGGAGCCTATATCACAATAATTGGCAACATCTTGTCATAAACAAAGTGACTCAAATGTCTTTAGTACTTGTATAAAATACCATAACAAAAACATAAGACAGGGAAAGACCTCACATTTGTTCTCTGAACAAATGACTTTTTAATTTTTATTTTATTTCTTTTTTATTTCTGGTATTTTGATTATTAATTGAAAGATCGTGTTTCCGATACTCAGATTTATGTCAAATGGAAAAATTTAAGCAATAAATTGACACAATACTTCTAACAAATGTTGATATTACTTAAGATAAGTTAAGATAAGAAGTACTGTGTATTATTGAGATTAGTCTAGAGATGAACAGATTCTGGAATATTGACGCTATTTATTTATTCATTATCTGTGTTGTCCAAGTAAAATTACAGGTATGCTGACAGAATTTTCTTATGAATAATCTATTATTTTTCTTTCTCCTCTTTAAGAGATTTATTTATAAAACAAATACCAAAAATCAGAACGGTTAGTTTGGTTATTTTGTATATCGATATTTGAAGAAGAAACCTCTGATCATCAGCATTTGAATCAAAACATTGGAAGATTAAACCCCAAAAGTATTGAACGGAAAGTACTCAAATCGATCAAAAACTTCGAACCAGCACCTAGGTTATCGACCATGATTGTGCAGTAAAAGGAAAGAAACATTAAGTTTTAAACAATTTTGATTCTACCAATCGGAAATTTCAATGACAAAAAGATTAGAAAATATTAATAAAATCATGAAAAGTCTGATGACCAGGCTTGTAATTACCTTTGGGGACCACTGGTCCACCAGCAGAGATTATCCACCCAGTGGTGTTTCAAAACAAATACCAAAAAATGGTATAAACCAGTTCATTTGGTTATGCTGTATATCGATATTTCAAAGACTAACCTCTCATCAGCAGCATTTGAATCAAAATATTAAAGTTTAATGAATTGAAGAAGTAAGGCACACAAATGGGACAATCTACAAGCAAATAAATCAAAAATACACACACACACACACACACACACACACACACACAAAGCACATAAAATGTCTTACTAACGAGATAATGCGTTATTATTCAATTTTGAATACAATTTAAATTTCAGTGTTCGTTTAATGCCTCGGGTAAGTAAAAGATAAAGTAATTCGCTTGATTCATTTCAAGAACACCCGTTTAAGAAGTACGTGTAATTCTAAAATTAATCAATACCATATATCAAACACAAAAGAGGCTTTTCATTTTTAGCTCACCTGGACCGAAGGTCCATGTGAGCTATTACCATCACTTGGCGTCCGTCGTCGTCGTCGTCGTCGTCGTCTGTCGTCTGTCGTCGTCGTCGTCGTCTGTTAACAATTTTTCAAAAATCTTCTCCTCTTAAACTACCGAACAGAATTTAATGAAACTTGGTATGAATGATCCTTAGGGTGTCCTGCACCAAACTTGTGTTTTGATTTTTGATCCGTTAAAAAACATGGCCGCCGTTACTAAAAATAGACTAGGGGGGTCAGACTACTGTTTTTGGCTTATAAATCAAAAAGTATAAGAGATAAAGGAAATCTGAGGCACGCTACTGATTCAGCATCAAAAGCTCTACAAAAGTCTCCATTTGGTCAAAGTTGTCAGATGACCCCTTATAGGGGTTACGGCCCCTTGAAGGTGAAAAATAGCATTTTTTCATGTTTTTGGCCTACAGAATGAAAACTATTGCAGATAGAGATTAGCTGTTGCTTGCTTAAATGTTCAGCTCATTTAACTCTACAAAAGTCTCGATATGGTCGAAGTTGTCAGATGACCTCTTATAGGGGTTACGGCCCCTTAAAGGTGAAAAATAGCCATTTTTCATGTTTTTGGCCTACAGAATGAAAACTATTGCAGATAGAGATTAGCTGTTGCTTGCTTAAATGTTTAGCTCATTAAGCTCTACAAAAGTCTCCATAGGGTCAAAGTTGTCAGATAACCCCTTATAGGGGTTACAGCCCCTGAAAAATAGCGTTTTTTCATGTTTTTGTCCTACAGAATGAAAACTATTGCAGATAGAGATGAGCTGTTGCTTGCTTAAATGTTCAGCTCATTTAGCTCTACAAAATTTTCCATAGGGTCGAAGTTGTCAGATGACCCCTTATAGGGGTTTCGGCCCTTGAAAAATAGCGTTTTTTCATGTTTTTGGCCTACAGAATGAAAACTATTGCAAATAGAGATTAGCTGTTGCTTGCTTAAATGTTCAGCTCATTTAGCTCTACAAAATTCTCCATAGGGTCGAAGTTGTCAGATGACCCCTTATAGGGGTTACGGCCCTTGAAAAATAGCGATTTTTCATGTTTTTGGCCTACAGAATGAAAACTATTGCAGATAGAGATTAGCTGTTGCTTGCTTAAATGTTCAGCTCATTTAGCTCTACAAAATTCTCCATAGGGTCGAAGTTGTCAGGTGACCCCTTTTAGGGGTTACGGCCTCTGAAAAGCGATTTTTCATGTTTTTGGCCTACAGAATGAAAACTATTGCAGATAGAGATTAGCTGTTGCTTGCTTAAATGTTCAGCTCATTTAGCTCTACAAAAGTCTCCATAGGGTCGAAGTTGTCAGATGACTCCTTATAGGGGTTATGGCCCCTTATAGGTGAAAAATGGTGTTTTTGGCCTATAGAATGAAAAATATTGCAGGTAGAGAAAAGCTGTTGCTTGCTTAGATGTTCAGCTCATATAGCTCTACAAAAGTATAGGGTCAACATCAAGACCAGGTGAGCGATTCAGGCTCCTGGGAGCCTCTTGTTTTAATTATAAGCTTGGAGACTAAAAACAATTCAAAATTGCATGAGAGAACAGTACTCATAGAATAAAGCATCACACGTTCTTTTAAATACTAGTGCGTTCATGCGCATTCATGATTTAACATTTTATTACCTGTTTTTTTTTACTAAAACATTTTGCACCTTTTTATCCCCGATCCCAACGTAGTTGTAGAGTTGATATAGCGTTTTGGCAATTATTTTCGAACGTAAGTGCGTATGTACGTACGTGATGGTTTTTGTTTTGTCAATAACTAAGGAACTTCACATCATAGAACCCTCGGTGATGATATTTGGTCAGTGGGCACATCTTAAATGGTAGCCAGCATCAGTATAATAATAAGGTGACCTTGATCTTTATTTTCTGCATAAATGACTCAGGTAAAAGTTTTATTTTAGGTCGTCCATATCTAAGTAGCTTCAAGTGTTAGAAAGATGTTATTCGGTCAGTGGGTACATCTTGGATAGTACATGTAACCATCATTCGTATCAAATACAAATGACAACAAAGTTCCAGACAATAAATTTTGCTACGCCTGACGCGCGTTTCGTCTATTCAAGACTCATCAGAGGGGCTCTACCAAAAAAATTGAAAATGCCAAACACTGTATGAATATGAAGAGCATAGAACAGTATAACCAAAAATACCAAACTGGGGAACCAAATTATTACTAAGATATTCAACTTATGTCTGGGGTAGGAAGAACCTTAGGGTTTAGACAATTTTGAAATTTAGACGTTACATTAAGGTTACATTCACCAATATCTTCCTCATGAATGACCCATGATAAAGTTTTGGTTAGGTTAAATATTTCGGGAACTGCAAGTAAAAGAGAGATGATATAGGGTCAGTATGTGCATTTTAGATAGTAACCAGCATCCGTATACGAGTTAGGTCACATTGCCCTATATTTTCCGCATGAATGTCTCGGGTTAAAGATTTGTTTAGATCCATTCCTCAGCAACTGCAAGTGATAGAGAGATGATTTTGGGTCAGTGGGTACGTCATTGATAGTAACCAGTACCTGCACCAAAACTAAGTCACCTTGTCTTTTATTTCAATGTAACGGGCAAGGGGATTAGCTGTTGTGTGCTTCGAATCCATTTCTTTATTTCATTTAAATTTTAGGGACGCAAAGAGAACTCATATACAATCGATATGCGTGCATATTTTAAAGGCAACCATAGTATTGCGTTTTGCGTTTTTTTAACACTGTTTTTATCCTTTTCTTTTTGTGATACCAGACAATGATAAAATAGATAATGCTTTATATAGACAGTTGAACCTTATCAATATCAATCATTATCAACTTTGGCGATATAGCGGGCAGAGAATTTAAAAATAAGAGCTTACCAGCAACAATTACATGTAACAAACAAAATTTCAAAGAGAAAAAGAAAAGTATAGAAAAGAAATCGATTGGAATGAGCTTCACTCATTACACATCTCACTATCCTCTCTTGGCACAACAATCCCCAACCTTCACCTCATACCTAATCAAAAACATAAAAATATAACTGTATATATTTTTATTTACTTAATTATTAATGTTTACAATTGTGCATACGTGATCCCATTCTTTAGATATCGCTGATTACGAAGGCTGCTGGTATGACGACAGTAGTAGAAAATATCCTTATGTTTATGGTGATTCTGGCTTTGGAAATATGACATTGGATTGGTGCATTCTTTTGTGTGCTGACGAAGGATTTAATTTTGCCGCTCTCGAGGTACATGTATCATTTTATAAGGTTTTTTTTTATTTATTCATTTATCTGAAAGAGCTTTTACCTCAAATGTCCAATATACTTTCTTTGAAAACTGTGTCGAAGTTTCATTTCTTCTGCACTCTTAACTTCTAACCGACTTTCAATTGAAAATAATTTTGTAGAAGAAAGTCTTAATATAGTCTGAATTCATTTCTACTATTAGTCTATACTTTTGAATAGAAAGTCCCAGAAATTTAGCATCGTTGATTTTGATATATTTTTAACACAAACATAGTGTTTGTGGTGAATGCATTTTTATATCGTATAGAAACCACAATATGCAAGGTCTGATAGTGCTACTAGTTGAGTTTATCCTTAAATTTAATTGAAACAATTATAAAAACTACAGGTATTATTTATTTTTGCAAATTTAGTTTATCGTAATTACTTTTACTGAAACGGTCTGTTTTGTTTCAGTAAAACTTTTAGCTAATTTTCCTAGTTTAACTTTTATGTTTTCTTTTTGTAATTATTAACTTCACACAAAATGGATTGTAAACCTGCAGTGCTTTTATTCTCACATTTTGTTATACGGATGATAGTTTTCTTTCAATTAAAGATTTTCGCTGGTCAGTTTGAAAATAACAAGGTAAATGAATTTATATATTTGATGGAAAGACCATTGGTGACGGTACAAAATAAGCTAAGAAAATCATGGGTTGCTGAAATCGTTTTCGAGATAATAAGGGTTAAGAATTTGGTGGGAAAAGGCTTTCTCTGACTTTTTCATAGGTTTAGCCTTTGACTTGTTTAAGTGTAAAAACCTATGAAGAAATGATTTTTTTTAATTGTAATTAAGCTCTTAATGACCAAACAAACTTTATTATAAAAAGAAATTAGAGGATTGCTGGGCAAAAATATTATCCTAATTTTAATGGTAAAATCCAGAAGATTCCGAAAATCTGACAGAAATCTCAAAACTTGACCAGCAATCATCCTTAACACTCATATTCTATGAAGTCTGCTTTATATTTGGAGTTATATCTTTTATTTCACACACAGGGGATGTGAGGACTTTCGAATGGTTACATTTCCCTTCTGTGTAGCAACATTTCCAGCATATGAAATTTACCTTTCACAACCGATTAGTTATTCCAGAGCTTGTTAATCATATCATGATTTCTCTGATAGAGCATCACGTCTGACTGGCAAATTGCTGACCAAGGGATTGATTTCTCTGTGTTTGTTGGTCGTCACTCATGACATTTAACAGAAGACATCATGTTTAGACAAATATGAGATTTATATCTGTCTAATGACTGCAGATGTTGGTTTAGTATTGTTGTCCCTTACCTTATTTTACACATATTAAAATGATTGACAACGTGACGGGTGTAATTCATAAACAGAAACTGCTTTATCTTCCAAAGCACATGAGTATTTCTAGTTTGTCTAGAGGTGAAAAAGTTATTGATTACGATTTTGTTGGTTTTGTTTGTTTTTGCGGTAAAGTTTTACTTCTTCCATCAATGCCACGTTTGTAATAAAGAGGTTCATTTTTGAAAGTCAAAAGATTCAATTTATTCTGATTGATGTTTAAATGAAAAAAAAACTTAGAAACAAGCAAACATAAAATAGTTTAATGTAGGAGAAATAGAACGGTTAGAATAAATCATTTCTGTATTGTTTTTTTTTACTTTAAGGTAAACTGTTTATTCTTAGACACGACGCAATTGATTAGTAGTCGTTAAATTGTTGTTATTTTGTGTCATACATATATGTTCTTTGTTTCTTTAAAATATGTTATATTACAAGTTTTATAAGCTAAGGGATTTTTTTTTGCATACAAGATAATATTCTTATACAAAATCCATGATATACGATTGTGTGTTTTTCTCTTTATTAAATTTCCATACGTTCTAACAAAATCAGAAATGAATGAAGATAGGAAGTGATTAAAAACAAATCTAAATGCATCAAATGTAATGTCAAACTCTTTTCTAAGATAGGTTTATCTAACACTTGTTTACAGAACCTTTAAGATTTAATACCTGTGTAAAACTATTCGGTCCTTTTTTAAGCTGAAAATATTAATGGATTTACATGTACTTTCTTAGATTTTTCGGATAATACAAAGAAGTATGATTTTGATATTTAAACAGTTAAACCAAGTTTATAGGGTTAATGAGCGTTTTGGTTTTTGCCCTCGTTTTTAAACCCTGAATTCAGTAGACGTTTATGCAGATATGATTTTTCGTAGTTTATAAATATATTTATTTTATTATGAAATTGTAGGCTTTTCAGTGGTGCCATTGTGGTGGCAATCCATACCTTACAAGTTTAACTCACCCTAAGACTAACGATTGGGAGTGTGACACCCCGTGTTATGGGAACCAAGAACAAATGTGTGGCGGAATCTGGCGTATGTCAGTGTTTAAGATTCGTATGTATAGCGTTTAACTTATGAAAACATATACATTGTATTTGCTGCATTTGCATTTAAAACATAGAATCTATCAACTTTGCAATTACGGGTAGAACAAAATTGAATACACATAAAATGTTGTAGATATAGACCTTTTAAAACGTTACTGAAACGACATAAAACGTCATTTGTAAGCAGTTTTATATACAATAGTAGATATAAACTCTTCTCTTAGTGTCATATCACGCGATTTGGATTCATTTCATTTTATTTTCATTTTAACCTATATTAATATGTCAGCAACAAATAATAGATATGAAAATAAAACAAATTTGTTGATATTTGGCTATATTTGGGTGAACTGAAAAACGCAAAGAAAATGCCCCGGCAAAACGGATCAAGTGTACACTTACAAAATACTAAAAGTTAATGCAACAATTATTTATCCAGACGCTGCTACGCCTTATTAGGCAATTGATTGTGTACTTAATGTTCCACATAGACTGAAAAAAGAAGTAAAAGATCAGTCTTTTTTTCCGAAGTGTAAAGATGAACCTTAAGATAAATTAAATTTTCAAGTACAAACACTTGATACAGTTATCATCACGAAAACTACCGATGTGTAATTTGTATTGAATTCGAAAATTGCCATTTGTTATCTTGAAGTAGGTTTTTACATGTTAACAGTTGGTGTTTGTTTTGCAAATAGAAAAGATCTATAGCTACAAAGTTTACAAAAAAGTAAATACACTTTATCGTGAACAATGTATTTGTTGTCAAGATATGTCATATCTACATGAGCATATCTAGTTTTTTTCAAATTGGCTCATTTTTCTTGTTGTTTTACACTCACTTTCATAGTTTACAATCCTTTAGTATTGCGGTCTTCAATTTTTTCGGTATGTCTTCCTTGTTTTGTCTTGTCTTTTGGACAATTGAGATTGATTCTCCATGTTCGGTAATTTTGTCATTACCTTTATTTACCTAAACATAAAGTGATATATATAAAGCACACTCTAAGATTTTACAATTAATCTTAATGTACTATTTTTTTTTTATCAGATACATTTTCGACAGGGAGTTATCAGATGAGTCAAAATAAAACTATATATTTGAAAATAAAACTTAACAATTTTCAAATAGGTTTTAATCTTGTTTTTAGGTTTTAAGTTTTGTTGGAAAATTGTTATTGAAATATTTTATCAGATACCATGATTCTTGACATTCTATAGAGGGAATTGTCACCGAACAGCCTTCTTATAATGCACATTTTTTGTAGAAATATCAGTACGAAATAATGAATATAACGTGTTACGTGTAGACTGTGTGTTATTCGTGGAAACTTTATTTATCATCTTTGTTTTGATTTTTTTGTATCCTTCATTTCAGATGATTTTAAAAGTCACAATTCGAAAAGAGAATACACAACAGCTTTCTTTGGGCAGAGCATTACCAACTATTCATTGAGCTCAGAAGTAGTTACGGGTCAGGGAATGAGAGCTATCACGAATTGCGCACAAGCCTGTAACAAAACGCCTCAATGCAAAGTATTTTCACACTCTGCAACGACAAACATGTGTCACAAGTTTAAATTCAGCAGACTCTGTGACCCCGTTACAGCTGAGACCTCTTCTATGATATTTTATTTACTCTGAGGCATAAATGAAAACTGAATCGCTCCGACTGCAATTTTTTCTTTATTCTTTCAACACTGCTGCGACGGAACACACTCCTTGTAGAGTAACTTTTGCACTTACTTTTCAAAAAGATCGTAATTATAATGGAAATGAAATGTGTCTATAAACGTTGCCCATTATAATGAGAGGTCGATCATCAGAATATAGATATTCTTCCTTTAACGATGCATTACCAGCATGACTAGTAACAAAATATGTAATGTCATCGGACTTAGAAAACTCCGTAAATTTCCGAAAAAGTGTATCCATCTAAAATGAAAGACAAATGTATGTATCAGCTTTATACTATAATTTGATTTGTGGTATCTTGATTCATACATAGTAGGTGAATAATACGTATTTTGTTTCCTTTGATTAAAGAACACCTTCATGTGGTTAGATAATCTATATTAGTTTATTCCGAATAAAATGGTTAGATTAATCTCTTAAGTTCTTAACTTTGAATTAACACTTCACATTGACAAGAAAAACTACAATGGTCGTTTAAAAAATAAAACAAACAAAATATTCCCAATAATAATCATGTTGAATAATGTTACAGTGAAATAGGAAAAAAGTTGATTTGTTGTTTGTCTGTTCAACATTTACATTTTGACATGTACAAAGGAGTAGAGCCACGAAGGCCCCAAAATGGCCCAAAACTTCAACTTTGATATATCTGCTGGTAGTTGCTGCATGAATGTTCATTTGTCTTTATATTTCACGAATTTCAATATTTTTTTCTTCAATTGTTTATAAATAAGGAGAACAGTGAGGTAAAAAATAGACTATTTTGTGAAAAATAACAATTTGTGACAGTTTTCCTTGATTTTCATGTATAAATCGATGAATATGAATTGGGCCACACCTGTCGACTAAAATTATTTTGTGATAGAAATGTGTATTATGATATTATGAATTAATTATCAAAAAATTACGATGGTCGAGGAATGTGGCCAATACTAATTTTGACAAAATATGAAGAGAAACCAGTGAAAATGTGTGAAAAATGAGGAATTTTCAAATTTATATCCTGTTCAAAGTCTCAAGGCTACACCTGTGGTGTAAATATTTTGCTGAATCTTACAGATATGAAAAGTTTGTTCATACCTTAACATATTTTAGTTAATTTTTTGACAAGTTATAGTAGTTGAAAAAATAGTGAAAATACCAGGCCGATTTAGGGCCTTCGTGGCTCTACTCCTTTAGTTTATTTCGAATAGGGTCAAATACCCCTTCTTGCGTAAAAGTTAGTGTATATTTCTTGGTATAAATTAGAATTTTTAATGAGAATATAAGAAATCTGATTGCTGCATTAAAGACCTGCCGACAGAATTTAGACGAATTGTTGAAAATTGCATAGACTTCACACGTCAAAAGTATGACGTCAAAAGTTTTCCCAACTAAAAAAAACAAATATTGAAATACAAAAACGGCCTGAACATACCTGCGCTTCTAAATATATTATTGTGGTTAGTAAGGCCACCTGTAATGAAAGCATAGATAGTTTTAAAGGAAAACAATGCAAAATATGGAAATAAATAAAGTCAACCGACATGTATGTTTAACAATATCAAATCTAGAAACGAATTCGAAATTCATTTGAATGTAAAACGTATGCATTTGCCGCACCTTGATAGCAAGCTCTATATACAAGTGGGAAACATTTTGGCTGATGACCGACAAATTTCAAAATATATGTATTATAAAATTACTTTTGATCAAATAAAAGAATGAATTTCTGAAACAAAATCCATGCTCATCATTTGGTCTTTAATATAAAATCAATTACTTAGGATGTTTTAAACATTAAAATGGCACAATAGATCTTGGAAAAGGAAATTCGATATTAATAAAAAAAAAATACATGTATTTTCAAAATATTATAATATTTTAAACTTACCGGGGCCTTATTGTGGGGTGTATCCTAAGACAAAAGGGGCATCTAATGTATGCATATTTCTTAACTAAATTTTAATCCTAGTTCAAATGTTCGTAGGTGTCTTCAGGATTAGTCTTTATCTCATGGGATAGATCAGGTGATATAAAGATTTTAAAACATTTAAAGACAACAATTCTGAATCAAAATAACAATTTTCGAGGGATCTATCTTATATCTTTGCGGGTTTCGAGTGTAAGCTTTAAATGGGTGACAAGAGACTATGTATCTTTTTTCTTATTATTAAAGTTACATTTCTAAGTCACTGGCATGTGCTGTAAATTAACTCCGAAAAAAGTTAAGCACCACCCTATTATTTTTTTAGTGAGGCTACATGTATTAAGCCCTTTTTATCAATCCCAAACAAATAAGTGCCCAGTTTTTAAGTTATATCTTTTAGAATATGTGCTTAATGTTATTTTCCATCAAAATTTTTGAACAAGATATGGTCAGCCTCTTTGAAATGCCAATTCAAAGCAAACCACAAAAATGACTAAAACCGTCATGACTAACACTTTCAAGGTAAAATGTGTTTTTGTACATTTAAAGTTATGCATTTTAACAGACGATCCAATATCCAATTGGGAAACATACTTGGAAACGATTAAATGGAAAGAAAAAAATTCATTGTAAGAGAAAAGGGAGATGAAATTTTCAGCAAAAATCAGAAAAATGAATTTTTCGACAGAATTTAAACTTTTTGGTTCAAATGTTTTATAGAATATCTTTTAATCAACTTATTATAACTGGAGGTGAATGGCGTTGTTCTTATTTTCAACTATCCATTTTTGCATATTTTGATTTTTTGTGAAAAATAGCATTTTTTTCACTAAACTGTCTTCTTTTCTCGTATAAATTTAAAACCAAACTATTGTAGTAATTCCAAACATATTCACATCTGATACATGTTTTAAGGACATGGTTTTTTATGAAACAGCTGAAAAATTCATTTTTGAGTGCAATTTACCAGATTCACAAAAATCCGTCATTTTCTGAAAATGGCCTAAAAAGCACATTTTCTCAAAGTGCCTTGCTGCATGTTAGTAATAAAGGCGATTAATCAATAACAAACATTAGGCTTTTATCTAACATGTGTTTCGGGAGAAAAATTAGCATTTGACAAATTTCTTTTCCAAAATACAGCGAAAAAACAGCCTTATTTAAAAACTGCGTAAATTTCTTATGAAACGTTTAGAATTGTTTTCGAGACTCTTAGTACTTTGCAATGCTGTTAAGCAAATGATTGAGTTGTAAACAGTCCGCCAAAAGTGAAGCACCATCACATTTTAAATGGCACACTATTTTGATATTTTATTGAAATATTCTGATCTTTTGCACACAAGAACCTTTGGGTATTATAACGATTTTCATCCTACAAAACTTTAAATAAAAAGGATTTTCAAAATTTGGGTACACAGTATAGTTTGATTTAACTCCATCCTGAATTCAAGTTTCGGAAAACAAAAGTAAAAGCTGAGAATTCATGCAAATTTGTTTTTTCAAAGAATTTTACACGTGACTATTCTTTAGAATGCCACGTTGGCAATAACATCGAACGACAAATATGAGTTTTTAATGAATTTTGTAATTTTGGGGACCTGCTTAAAAATGTCTGCTTTCCCCCCGACTTTCTGGCATCTTTATTTTGAAATGCTTATTCCTCTTTAAGGGGGTTCCCAATACCATTTTGACCTAGATATCGACCAAATAAAAAATGTTAATTTCAATAAAAGAACACACATTTTTACCCCCAAAAAAATGCATACAATGAAATATTATATTTTTACGAATGCATTACATCCATAATTTTAAAACCAATATGATTTCTAAAAAAATATTTGTGGTCAAAAGTTTGCAATCTTATGGTGCATCAAGCAAATTTTACTTACAGTTTCAAATGAAACTAATTACGTTCTTCAATTATTTATTCCGTTGTCTAAAGCAAAAGCGTTTCAGAACTTTTAAAAATGGTCTTAATAAAAAAGTAGCTAAATTATTATTTTTTTCAATTAGTAATACACATGGATTCATTACAAGGTAATGGCTGAATCGTGGAACAGAAATTCGGGACGGAAATGATCATACTAAAATATGTTGTTCACCTTTGAAAATATTTCTATTTTGGTGTCTTATATTAAATAAATAGTCATCTATAGATAAAATGCATTTTGTCTCTGATAAGCGATCATAATTTGGTGAGATATCTTTACCGTTCCACCTATCCGTTTGAAATTACCTTTCCGTGTTTGAGAAACTTATGATGGTGTGTTTGATTTCTGTACATATGGATTTATAGTAATTAAAGTTATTTTTTGATGAGACCATTTTTTAAAATTCTAAAACGCCTTTGTTTTAGAAAATGGATGAAATAATTGAAGGACGTAATCATATAGTTTCGTTTCAAACTGTAAGTATAATTTGTTATATGTACCATAAGATTGCAAACTTTTGACCACAGATAAATTTTTAGAAATCATTTTGGTTTTAAATTATGGATGTACATGTACTACATTTATGAAAGTATAATATTTCATTGTATGCATTTTATTTGGTAAACATGTGCGTTCTTTTATTAAAATTGACACTTTTCATTTGGTTGATATCTAGGTCAAAATGGTGTTGGGAACCCCCTTAAAACTGGTTGGAAATACAACTTTTACTTTTCGATGATGGTTAAATTAGATTGTTTAAAAAAGTTTTGCAGAGATTTCAGACAAGAAATCTTTTTGATTGGTTTTCAGAAAATGTCTTTTTTTCGTAAAACTAAAACAATGAGCTAAAACTGTTTCCAGAAAGACATTTCTGTCATTAAAATTGTGTGATCATAACAATTATGACGTAACAGTTTTGTCTGGAGTAGAAAAAAACATGTCAGAAAACTTTTTAGTAATAAAATGATATTTTTTTTTAAAATAGGATTTTTCAAAAAAATGCGATTTTAGATAAGTGATCTTTTGGACAGAGAACAAACACCATAGCTTGCACAAATTAAAACGACATTAAAGTTAAAAGTTTCTACCGCAAAAGTGTTCATATCAAAACCATTTTTAATGACAGCATCCATCTTTCAGTTTTCGGCCTAAAATTTGACCAGAAAAGATTTGTGTTTAAAGGATACACTTTTAAAACCTATCTTACAACTACCTGGCTTTTGTATTTTCTTACTTTGAAATTGTACTTGTAAAAATATATAGGGTGGTGCTTAACTATGGCGGAGTGTAATCTTTGACATGAAAATTTACTGCCTTTTTTACCATGTGATAATGGCCCCCGAAAATTGATTTTGTGTCATATCTTTGTCAAAAGTAATAATGGCACTGTTATAAAAGAATGGAGGATCGCTTTGATTTGTTTTAGAGGCAATCGATGGTTATACTTAGAGTTTACCTCATGCAAAAATCAGAGAATTAAATGGCCAAAGAAAAGTATGGCGTCAGATTTAAACCTGGTGGTGCTTAACTTTTTTCGGAGTGTAAAGATATGTTTCTAAAAGATAGCCGAGGCACTGCTCAAAGCTTCAAATGATTGACCAGTCAGTTATCTACGTTGCCGGTAGATGTATAAGATTAAGGATTGAAAATACCCTTTCACATGACTCCTTAAACATTTGTTCAAGCAGAAAAAATCGTCCATAATTCAATTTAATTTTTATTATTAGTTTTTGACTATATTCTTCTTTTTGCGTAGTCATTAACTAAACTGACCACCTTTCTTAGTCCCTTTACTTTCCTGGAGTTTTAATTCCCCGAGGCTAGCCCGCTCCGGAACCATCACTTGTGTTGGAAAACACATCAAAGCTTTAAATTATCCGTTCAAATTTCAAAATTGTCTAAACCATAAGGTTCTTCCTACCCCAGACATAGGTTGATCATCTTAGTAATAATTTGATTCCCCAGTTTGGTATTTTTGGTTTATTTGTTCTAAGCTTTTCATAATCATATAATGTTTGGCATTTTCAATATTTTTGGTAGAGCGCCTCTAATGAGTCTTAAATAGACGAAACGCGCGTCAGGCGTAGCAAAATTTATTGTCTGGAAAAAAGTTGGTTCCTTAAATTTACCCAAAATTTCTTTCAAAATATATCAAGTCAGGACCATAACGATCTATAATTCATGCAGTCTGTCTACATGATCAATACTTTCCTTGTTTCGTATGTTGTGATAGATAATCCAAGGCCAGTAAAATTATTTACATTCTAAAATCGATATTGTGCTTTGTATGACTACTAATCATAACATTGCTCATCTTTAAAAAATGCTGATATAGCCATTTTAGATGCATATTTTTAACTAAAATCGTTGCTTTTTAAATGCAAAAATTAGTGTAACATTATTGCTTTCTAGGATAGATTTAATGTTTTATAAGCTCTAATAGGCTCTATATCATAAATAAACAATTAAGTTAATTGAGTCCTTTTTGTTTTTCCTTAATAAGCTCAATCAAGTAATCCTTCACATTTAATAATAATTGTAATGTAAAGTTTGAGCTAGGATATGGTCAGCTACTTAACTTTAATTCGCTTTGTATCGCGACCTTGCTGAATAAATGGCTAAGAAAGAAAGATTATTGACACTTTGATATTCTATTTTTGTGTATATTTATATACATGTATATGTATGGGGATATTTTGGGATTATTTTAGGACAATTCGTTCTTAATGTTTTACCCTCTTAGGAAATGGCTTGTTCGGAGTCATATGCCAACTTTAGTTTGATTACTATTTATTTTGTAAGTTGTTCGTTCATTTATTCATGCTAAGGATATTTTTCAATCCTTCCTCAGTAAATCTGCATTTCCCGTCGATAGTTGTAAGAAGGATTATTTATCTTCATAAACGTTACGTTTTTCTATTGTTGTGTACCAGAAGTTTAGTACCTTCCTGACTTTTCTCTACTTTTAGATTTTGTAACCAAATATTGAAAAATGATCGTTGTTTTCCTTATCAGCGATTTATTATTGATAACTCCTTTTATCATAACTGAATGTTTATCTTAACGAAGATATCTTTGTTGTAGAAATTAAAAAAAAAAGTTTCTGTGTCATTTTTAGAATACCTTTCTCTTGCGAGTGCCGTACTGCTGGTAAGTATTTTGAACATACAGAAATGGTTCAATCAAAATATTTGATAAAAATACATCGTCTTAATCAATAATAGTAAAGATTTTAACTTAAAACTTAATCTATAGTTTTATTTGTACTGATTTAGCTTAAAGAAATTTGAAATTTGTTAATGATGTAACTATTATATTCGCATAAAAATGAAACCTTTTTGTATGTTTATTATTTGTTTTAATGTACAGATAATTTAACATGCCATTCAAACATGTCAAAAATGATCTTTTGTTTTATTTGGCATTGCCTTTACAAATCATTAAGGAAATGAAGAAGGCTTGAAATTCCCAATAGTCGTCTAGCGACAATGTGTTTATGTTTCAAAAGTTTATGACACAAATTAGCATAGTATTTGAAATTTATCAGAATTCCCTTAAGGGTTTAATTTCATCATTGAAAGCTCAAAAGCATCATCAAATTTTAAATGAATTTATATAAATTTCGTCTTTTGAAAATGCCAAATTAGTTAATATTTTATGTTATGCAAATAAGACACAGTAGATCTAGTTGCACTCATAAACACCATTCACACATTTCATCGGCATAACATTTCGAAACAAAATTATGTTCTTGTAATTATAATTAGCTCACCTTGTCATAGGCATTGTGAGCTTTTGCCATCACTATGCGTCCGTCGTCATCCGACATTCGTCGTTTTTCATCCGTCGTCCGTTTACTATTTCAAAACTCTTCTCCTCTGAAACCACTAAACCAATTTAACTGAAAGTTTGCAGGAATGGTATATGAGGTGTTGGCAATTTGAAATGATTTTATAAAAACATGGCTGCTGTTACTCAAAATAGAAAAAATGGTAACGGTTTATAACTCAGCAACCATAACAGATAGAAAAATCAGAAAGATCTAAGTCTCTTCAGAATCAAAAGCTGTACAAAAGTCTCTATTGGGTTGAAGTTGTCAGAGGAACCTTAATAGGGGTTATGGTCCCTTGAAGGTCAAAAATAGCGTTTATTCATGTTTTTGCCCTATAGAATAAAAACTGTTGCAGATAGAGAATAGCTGTTGCTTGCTTAAATGTTCAACTCATTAAGCTCTACCAAAGCCTCCGTTGGGTCTAACTTGTCACATGACACCTTATAGGGGTTATGGCCCTTTGAAGTTAAAAAATAACGCTTTTTGTCCTATAGAATGGAAACTATTGCAGATAGAGAAAAGCTGTTGCTTGCTTGAATGTTCAGCTCATTAAGCTCTTTTAAGTCTTCATTGGGTCGAACTTGTCAGATCATTCCTTATAGGGGTAATGGCACTTTATAGGTCAAAAATAGTTTTTTTTTCGATAGAATGAAAAGTATTGCAGATAGTGAAAAGCTGGTTCAGCTCATTAAGCTCTTCAAAAATCTCTTTTGGGTCCAAGTTGTCAGGTGACCCCTTATAGGGGTTATGGCCCTTTACACGTCAAAAATAGCTTTTTAGCTCACCTGGACCGAAGGTCCATGTGAGCTGTTGCCATCACTTGGCGTCCGTCGTCGGCCGTCGTCGGCCGTCGTCGTCGTCGGCCGTCGTCGTCGTCGTCGTCGTTAACTTTTCTTTGAAAATCTTCTCCTCCGAAACTACTGAAGGGATTGCTTTGAAACTTTGCACACTTTATCTATGGGATGTCCTCTACCAAGATTGCACAAATGGTGACCACCGTTCGAACAACATTTACTTAATGTTACCGCCGTTATTAAAAATAGACCAGGGGGGTCAGATTACTGTTTTTGGCTTGTAAATCATAAAGTATAAGAGATAGATGAAATCTGATGTCACGCTACTGCTTCAGCATCTAAAGCTCTACAACATTCGCCATTGAGTCGAAGTTGTCAGATGACCCCTTATAGGAGTTACGGTCCCTTAAAGGTGAAAAATAGCATTTTTTCATGTTTTGGGATTATAGAATGAAAAGTATTACAGATAGAGAAAAGTTGTTGCTTGCTTAAATGTTCAGCTCATTTAGCTCTACAAAAGTCTCCATAGGGTCGAAGTTGTCAGATGTCCCCTTATAGGGGTTACGGCCCCTAAAATAACGTTTTTTTCATGTTTTTGGCCAATGGAATGAAAACTATAGCAGATGGAGAGAAGCTATTGCTTGCTTAAATGTTCAGCTTATTTAGCTCTACAAAAGTCTCCATAGGGTCGAAGTTGTCAGATGTCCCCTTATAGGGGTTATGGCCCCTAATACAATGTTCTTTCATGTTTTTGGCCTATAGAATGAAAACTATAGCAGATAGAGAGAAGCTTTTACTTGCTTAAATGTTCAGTTCATTTAGCTCTACAAAAGTTTTCATAGGGTCAAAGTTGTCTGATGACCCCATATAGGGGTTACGGCCCCTAAAATAACGTTCTTTCATGTTTTTGGCCTATAAAATGAAAACTATAGCAGATAGAGAGAAGCTGTTGCTTGCTTAAATGTTCAGTTCATTTAGCTGTACAAAAGTTTTCATAGGGTCAAAGTTGTCAGATGACCTGTTATAGGGGTTATTGCCCTTAAATGTTTTTTTTTATGATTTTGCCCTACGGCTACAGAATGAAAACTATAGTAGATAGAAAAAAGCTGTTACTTGCTTAAATGTTCAGATCATTTAGCTCTAGAAAAGTCTTTATAGGGTCGACATCAAGACCGGGTGAGCGATTCAGGCTCCTTGGAGCCTCTTGTTTCCCTATAGAATGAAAACTATTGCAGATAGAGAAAAGCTTTTGCTTGCTTAAATATTCAGCTCATTAAGCTCTACAAAAGTCTTCATTAGGTCAACTTGTATGATGACCCCTAATAGGGGTTATGGCCCTTTACAGGTCAAAAATAGTGTCTCTTCATGTTTTGTCCTATAGATTGAAAAGTAATGCAGAGAAAAATAGATGTTGCATGCTTACATGTAAACATGCAGCTCTCAGCAGTTTGCTGGTAAACCTGCTTGATGTTCTCCCATTTGTTGTAAAGTACTTATTCTTCAGACTAATCGAGGTCTTCTAGTACTCTAAATATGTTTTTTTATTTCGAGGCAGAACTTCCTCTTAACTTCATCGTCATTTAGTCCTTTAATGTTTATGACCTTCCTCGCTTTGGCTTTTGAATTAGTGATCTTTTTTAGCTTTAGTTGTATTTTGGTTATAATAAAATGGTGGTCACTGTTAACATCAGCCCCTCTATATGCTCTTGTGTCAAGAAACGACCTTGTCCAATTTCCATTAATAATGAAATAGTCTATCTGATTCTTATCCCTGTTGTTTAGGGAGTTCATGTGATTTTGTGGATGTCTTTATGCTTGAACAAGGTGCCTCCAATAACCAACAAACATTAGCTAATCTTTATCCAATGATTTTCAATCATTGTTCCATACCCTTCTCTGACCATAGATTGTTCATGCTGGTAGTTGTCTTTAGCAACTTTGGCATTCTGATCACCTATTATCAACAAGACGTCGTGTCGTTGTGGTGTTTTGTCAATCTGACTTTGTAAGGCTTCATAGTATGCATCTTTCATTTCCTCATTTGTATTGTGAGTAGAATTGCATTATCGTGTTCTTTGCATAGCTGGAATCGAAGCGAGCTTTTATAAGTATTTCGTGGATTGGATCCCATTCCAAAAAAACATCTGGCACTTTCTGTTTTCCTTATAAGTCCTACTCCTTCTCTGTGTTGGTCATCAGTTCTTCCAGAGTATATGATGGTGTGACCACTCAAGACAGTCTGTCCTGTTCCTACCCATCTTCACTCCCTGATTCCCATGATGGCAGTGTTGTAGCTTTTCATCTCTTTGATGATTTGAGCTGTTTTTGATACCTGGTATATTGATCTAACATTCCAGGTACCAATAATGATGGTTAATTTTGGATCCAGTGGAAGATGGTTCTTGTCTAAGGTCTCCCATGGTGGGCTTTCTCCTTGTGCATTTATTTGGTTTTTTTGGATATAAGCAATCCCTCCTATCAAGGTTTCCAGCTGTTTGTTGATTTCTTGTGTTGATTTCCGTAATAAGACATTTTTTACTAGATGAAGTTATTAGCCTCATGCTTAACCCCCCTACCAGAGGACCAGGGGCAGGGGTTTGTTGTCTAGGTTTCCATCCTATAGATCGGTTGCCTTCTAGGGCTGACGAGTTAAGATCTACCCAGTTTGTGTAGAGTTGTCTCTCCTAGATGATTTGCCAACCAAAGTTTACGGCTCTCATCTGGCCGGCTATTAATATATGCTTGAAATTTTACAATAGTCGCCTCTATTTTTGTAGCGACATTGTGTTTATGTTTTCAAAACGTTTTGGCAAAAGTTAGTATCTGAGATTTTTGAATGACATGTAAAATTAAGGGTTAATTTCAGCATTGAAAGCTCAAATGCATCACCAAATAATAAATGAATTTATAGAAATTTCATATTTTAGAAATTCCAAAATATTGTCATCACTTGGCGTCCGTCGTCCGTCCGTCGTCCGTCGTCCGTAAACTTTTTAAAACGTTAACTCCTCTGACACCATAAGTCCAATTGCAATTAAACTTGGTATGGTTGTTCATTAGCATTCGGTGCTAAGAACTGATGTGGGGATTTTTGATTCGTTGTAAAACATGGCCGCCATGGCTAAAAATAGAACATAGGGGTAAAATAAAAATTTTTGCAAATAACTCAAAAACGGCTACAGATATCAAAATTCTGGCAGGATAAAAGTGATCAGCACCTCAAGATCTACCTACCCTGAAATTTTTAAGAAAATCCAACAACCCATGTAGGAGTTATTGCCCTTTTTGTGGATTTTTTTTGCAAATTTTACACCTGTTTAGCTCAATATCTTGAAAACTATACTAGATATTTTAGAACTTTAAATTGCATATTGTTAAGCACATCAAGATCTACAAAATATGTAACAGGGTCAACGTTGTAGGACCTTTCCTTTTAGGAGTTATTGCCCTTAGAACGTCAAAATTTAGCATTTTGACAGCATTTCTTCATTACATTAAAAACGTTAACTCCTCTGACACTTCAAGTCCAATTGGAACCAAACTTGGTATAGTTGTTTATTAGCATTAGGTGTATAGAACTGATGTGGGGATTTTTGATTGGTTGTAAAACATGGCCGCTATGGCTAAAAATAGAACATAGGGGTGAATGGCAGTTTTTTGCAAATAACTCAAAAACGGTATCAGATCACAAAATTTTGATTGGAACAAAAGTGATCAGCACCTCAATATCTACCAGCTCTGAAATTTTGAAGAAAATCCAACAACCCATGTAGGAGTTATTGCCCTTTTTGTGGATTTTTTGCAAAATTTGCACCTGTTTAGCTCAATATCTTGAAAACTATACTAGATATTTGAGAAATTTAAATTGCATATTGTTAAGCACATCAAGATCTACAAAATATGTAAAGGGTCAACGTTGTAGGACCTTTCCTTTTAGGAGTTATTGCCCTTAGAATGTCAAAATTGAGCATTTTAACAGCATTTCCTCATTACATTGAAAACGTTAACTCCTCTGACACTTTTAGTCCAATTTAAACCAAACTTGGTATAGTTGTTTATTAGCATTAGGTGTATAGAACTGATGTGGGGATTTTTGATTGGTTTTAAAACATGGCCGCTGTGGCTAAAAATAGAACATAGGGGTAAATTGCAGTTTTTTGCAAATAACTCTAAAACGGTGACAGATTTTAAAATTTTGATAGGAATCAAAAGTGATCAGCACCACAAGATCTACCAGCTCTGAAATTTTGAAGAAAATCCAACTACCCATGTAGGAGTTATTGCCCTTTTTGTGGATTTTTACAAATTTTGCACCTGTTTAGCTCAATATCTTGAAAACTATACAAGATATTTGAGAAATTTAAATTGCATATTGTTAAGCTCATCAAAATTTACAAAATATGAAACAGGGTCAATTTTTATAGGAGTTATTGCCCTTAAAACGTCAAAATTGAGCATTTAAAAAGCATTTCCGCATTTCTTTGAAAACATTAACTCCTCTGACATTTTAAGTCCAATTAGAACCAAACTTGGTATTGTTGTTTATTAGCATTAGGTGTATAGAACTGATGTGGGGATTTTTGATTGGTTTTAAAACATGGCCGCTGTGGCTAAAAATAGAACATAGGGGTAAATTGCAGTTTTTTGCAAATAACTCTAAAACGGTGACAGATTTTAAAATTTTGATAGGAATCAAAAGTGATCAGCACCTTAAGATCCACCATATTGTCAGATGACCCCCTCATTAATCTTATGACCCTTTCAACGTTAAATAGATTTTGCCTTATAACCTTTACTTCAGGCACATATGTCAGGTGAGCGATTCAGGCTCCTGGGAGCCTCTTGTTACAGTAGATTTAGTTTCACTTATAAAATTCCTTCACACATTTTATCTGCATAATGTTTTGAAACAAAATTATGCTCTTGTAATTATCATTCTTCGTGTTATTGTTCTAGAAATGAACAAATTATGGTTTATTGTCGCAAATGGTATGTTCCTGATCCTTGCTGTCCCAGTTCGAATGCAGGTATGTTTAAATAATTCTATTATCATATACATGAAGCAGAGGAACCAATGGGGTATTTGAATGTCAAAAGTTCGAAAGGGCAGAGACAAAACCAGTAAACACCAAAAAAAAACGAAAAAAAAACAGACAACATGTAAATCATGGAAACACAAAATACTGAATATCAATCAACAACGCGAACTCCAGTCGAAACAAGAGTGAACTCAGGTGCTCCGGAAGAGTAAGCAGTTCCTGCTTGCTATAGCACCCCGTCGCGTTGCCAATAGTCCATTCAGCGTGTCAAATCCGGTAAAGGAAGACAAAACGAAACCCTATGACAAACCAACATCTGCACTAATCTGAGAGATCGAAATCCCATATTTGTCTACAAGTGCATGATGTCTTCCGTAAAATTTCTTGAGTGAAGACAGCAACCAAGAAGCAACATAACCCTGTGTGAGCAATTTTTGCGTCAGACGTGTCGCTCTGCTAAGTCCCGCATGCTCTTGAGAAACCAATCATTTCTGTATTACACTCGATATTTTTAAAGAATTAACAAAAAATAATCAAGTTAATTTCGACCTTCTAGTATAAAATTAATAGAAATGTTATGCATACATAAATTAAATGAAGCAAAGAGGCATTTATGGGACATTCGAGTGTCAAAAGTCCAAAAGGTTAACGACCTAACCGGTAAACACGAATAAGAACAGCACAATGAAACACAAAAAACAAAATCAACCGAACGGAAATCTACAACGCGAACTCAAGTCGCAACAAGAATGAACTTATGTGCTCCGGGGGAGTAAGCGTTTCCTGCCTGCTAAAGTGCATCCATCGCATTGCTAATTTTAAATTTTGTTTGTCTATCCCGGTAAAGGAAGACAAAACAAAGCTCTACGACAAACCAATTTTAGTGCTAAAGAATAAAGTAAAAAACCTTATCAAACAATAAGTCGTATAAAATAATAAAAACAATGCTTTTTCAAGGAGATAAAAACAAAGAATTAAACAAAACTGCGCTACACCTATTCAGAACAAAACAAAGAAAAAAACTCATAATTTAAGTCATATTCTATTATTCCAAAACTTTTTTTAAAAAATGATTTAAATTTCAGTGTTCGTTCAATGCCTTGGGTAAGTATTAAAAAATGTAATCACAAATGTTACTTTGAACAAGTGTAAAACGAAAAAGAAACAACGTTATTTGAAATATAGCTCTTTGAAAAATCAGAATACTGAATACTAAGGACTCGAAATTAAAAGTACAAAATGCATTGCAACCAGCCCATAATACCATTTAACTAAATATTATTCTAAATTACACAAAAACAGAGCTTTTTCTCGTCTTATTAAAGAATGACAACAAAATTTGTTCTGTCTATGAAGAAATAATATTCAAAAAGGAGGTTACACAAAAGTGGGTGCCACTTTTAAAATGTTTTTTTTTATTTGCTTATTGTTTTATTTGTATTACCAATTATAACTTAAATATTTTACATCAAACAATGTATAAGATTGGTTTGCGCAGGGCATTTGTCAGAGCAAACCAAACTATTGTCAAAGTTTGGTTTTGTCAGAGCAAACCAAACCAGCGGCAGAGAATATAGTTGGTGTTTGGCTTTCTGTTTAAATGTGATTAACATAACACTTTTTCAATTATGTCGAACAACTGTAATGCGTTTTGTTTAACCAATATCGCATTTGAAAAGGAGGTTCGGCCTAAATTAAATCGGAAAATACCAATCAGTTTTAAATGCTTCTACTAGGAAGGACCATAACGCCATTAATATTTTCAGATATATTGTTTCCTTCTTTTATATTTTTGGACATTAGAGCAACACCATTCTTGTTTTATATTTTACTATCTTATATTCAATCGTGATATTTAAAAAAAATATATATAACAGGAAATAGCACAGCAATTCAATTATGTATCACAAACAGTACCGCGTTAGATTAGTTATATATTTGTGAAATAATTTTATTGTTCCAAATTTTTAGAGGTGTTTTAGAAACTAAATAAACATTTTTATACATTTTTTTCCTCAGTATTTGTACATGTTTCACGCTTACATGTATACTAATATATTTGTATAAGATTTTGCATATTGGAAAAATGATAGCATGCAGACCGTCTCTTCAATGTGTTTTCAGAAAAGAATAATATGTTGTGAATTTTGTCATGATTCACTCCAAATATATTCCATGTAGTTTTGATCATTTAAAAATTTTGTTATTTTGTTCAAACGTATAAGTTGTGTGCATCTTTAAACCTTTAATTTCCTGGGGAAAAATAATTAAAATGCGATACACATGTATAAGAAAGACATTTTTGGAAATAAACAGCCAATCAGAAGTGACATCTTGAAATGAAAATGTCCTAGGAAAAAAGACGAACTCAGACTTTGTACCATCCCATCTAGGCAAAAATAATCGCATATTTTCGTTATTTAGTATTCTCAACGTTTATAATGTTGATGGCGTCCTTTCGTTAAACAATTCTCCACCATGTGATTATTTTCATCTCATATATCCCAAAGAAATCGAGATGAAGGACAATCCGGATTCAAGGAAATTTGCTTCATATTTGGATTCACATGTGTATCTTAAAATAACTCAATTTATTTCAATTGCCTAATTCGCAAACCTTTTCTTCTGTCAGTGAGGATAATACCAAAGGAACCGAATATCGATCGAAATATCGAAATAATCTGGATTTGTTGCATATCTTGTCTTGCATTTGTACAGAGTGAAACTCATAAACAGAACCTTTTTCCAATCTTTCTTCGATATCTTATTTGAGTTAATAAGGTACATATGAAGTTCTATTTTAGACATCGCTGAATACGAAGGCTGCTGGTTTGACGACAAAAGCAGAAAATACCCTTATTCCTACGGAAATACTTACTTCGGTAATATGACATTAGACTGGTGCATCTTCTTGTGTGCTGATGAAGGTTTTGATTTCGCCGGTCTTCAGGTAACTAACTTTACACATTTTGTCTCTTTAAAAAAAACCAAAATGATCAAAACAATTGATCGTTCAAATATTTTTGATATTTTATCTGAATATAATAAATAATGATATATGGAATAAGTGTAGTCGAAACTGCTCACATAACAAGCGGCAATTTAGAAAAAAAACACAACTGACAACCGCCTCCAGCTTTCAACGAGGCCAGTGGGCGCTGCTCGTGGTTCTACAATTGTCCTGTGGTCTAAGCTCAATTCATTAAAGTCATTTCAACAAAGCTGTTCTACAAAAATTTAATTTAAATTGACATCTGAATTTCACGGAATATAAATAAAAGTATTTTTACATTTGAATTCTGTCTAGCATCATCAATGGTGCCATTGTGGTGTAGACCCTTACCTAACAAGTAAAACTCATCCTAAGGTTGCTGATTCGGAGTGTAACACGCCATGTCATGGAAACACGGAACAAATATGTGGTGGTAGTTATCGTATGTCCGTGTTCCAGACCCGTATGTATCCAATTACTTACTACATGGAACATTTTTAAGGAAGTTAAAATTATTTTCTTTAAAAAGAAAACCAAAGCTTAAATACAATTAGTGGTTGACATTTTTCTCTTGTTTTTTTAAGCAACAGACTTTTATCTGAAAACAGATTGGCAGCAAATATGATTTCAGTTTAATTAGCTATATAGTGATTTGTTTTTCTTTTTACACATTTTTGGAAATGTAAGACTTTATATCAAAGGAATCAGGGAATACAAATTGCGTTTTAAAGCCAGTTTTTATTCTTATATCGGGTTTTGTAAAAGTAGTAAAAATATATGCAGAGCATATGGTTAATGATATTTACAATCATGTAGTGATGTTTTCGTTTTATTCCAAATTGGGATATCCACGAAATCCTGCTTGATTCGTACTCATATCATGTATATTGAGATTATTAATCTCATTGGGAATTCAAGGGGTTTTATTCAATAATGTTCTGTGCAACTCGCAATTCGTTTAGAAAACCTGTACGATCTTAATCAGTAAAGTTTTATTACTTTGAAAAGTGAGTATGTTACCTGTTCTTGATGATTCTAATGATCATGTATTGATCATCTTCAATTCGTATTGTTTGTGGTTCGTTCATTCAGATTTCAAAAGTCACAATGCTAAAAGAGAATACACAACAGCCTTCTTTGGACAGAGCATTACCAACTATCCCCTGAACACAGAAAAAGTAACTGGCACCGGATTAAGAGCTATCGTGAATTGTGCACATTTTTGCAACAAAACGCCACAATGCAAAGTATTTTCACATTCTGCTACGACCAACATGTGTCACATGTTTAGGTACAACAAACTCTGCGACCCACTCAAATATGATGCTCCTTCTATGACATTTTATTTGCTTTGAAGCATTGTAAACTGATTGGATTTTTCAAAATTGAGGTTTTTTATGAATGTCTGATTTTTTTAGATTGTTCTTTCTATGAAATAATTGTCAATCTTCTGGTACATCCAGCAAGTTCTACTTCCAATATCAAGCTTAGCCAATTGTGTCCTTCAATTATTAAATTCATTATCTAAAACAACGGTTTTTAATAACGAATATCGGTGAAAGACAGAGTTATACCGGTACACATTACTCATATGTGTTGTTACAAATGGAAACCATGTGCCGATGCAGTAAAGATGTTTTATTTTTATTAACAATAAACGAAAATTGAGAAAAACACAGCCGGATGGTTTTGTTTATTCCAAGATAATCTTTTGAGAATTAAAAGTCCAACAATGAGTTTAAATATTTGTATAACTTATACATTTAAATATATTTCACCTCATATCAAGATATTATTAAAATTTTATAAACCATATTGGATCAATTTTTTATTTTTATTTTCAAAATGACTGAAAATGGCGACTTATACATTTTCCAATTTCCACTTTATATACATGTAAGTCTTGTTTTGTCGGCTATTTGATTTTGTTTTCGCTTGTTGTAAAATCATGATGTAAAACTGGAAAATAACGAAAACATACACATACAACAAGAAACATGAATGTCGATTCAAAGAATTCTACACTCTCTGAATCATTCAACATTCCCTTACGTAACGACAAATATGAATTTTTATTGTGTTCTGCAGTTTTGAGGACTGCTTAATAATGTCGGGGTTCTTTTTCCAGAAAGTATCAATGTTTATTTACGAACGCTTATTAGTCCCCTACCGCCGAAATCCGAAGGGGACTATATGTTTGCGCTCTGTTAGTCTGTCTGTTTATCTGTCTGTTTGTCCGTCTGTCCGTCTGTCAAGCCTCAGTTTTCCACACTTTTTTTTCTTTACGCTTATAGATAATGAGTTGATTTTCAGTATGTGAGTTAACAATGGTGAGTTACAGATCAAGTTTGAGTTTCGTGCTGGTCAACAAATTTTTACGGGAGTTATGGCCCTTTGAACAGTGAAAGTTTACAGAAATTTCAGTTTTCCGCACTTTTTTTCAAAACGCTTATAGATAATGAACTGATTTTTGGTATGTGAGTTAACCATAATGAGTTACAGATAAAGTTTTAGTTTCCCGCTGGTCTACAAATTTTTACGGGAGTTATGGCCCTTTGAACATTGAAAATGCACTGAAATATCAGTTTTCTGTACTTTTTTTCTTAACCCTAATAGAATATAATGAACTGATTTTTGGTATCAAGTGTGAGTTATATGTTTGCCCACAAATTTTTACAGGAATTATCGCCCTTTGAAGTTTGAAAATCTACTGAAAATTCATTTCCTGCACTTTTTATTATCCCTTGCAAATAATGAATTGATAAAGTTTGGGTTTTGATCTGGTTGACATTTTTTTTTACCTGTGACTGAAATATGAGGAGGTAGGGGACTATGTATTGTTTTGCAATACTCTCAGAATGCTTGTTTCTCATTAAAATGTCAAATCCAAGGAAAAAAAGCGTTAAAATGAGTGTCTGGTGAAGGTAAAATGTGTCAGTGAATATGAAATGAAATGTTTTTTTAAATATTATCTTTTGCAGAAAATGCAAAATGGCGTGCTACATGTAGAAAGAGAACAAACATCAATGCCTTTATATTGAATTAAGCGTCCGTCCATTATGACGTCATAATTGTTGTTAACAAGTTGTTGACGTCGAAGAAAAGAAGTACACGTTTCGAAAATGACAACATAGAAATTAAAAAAAAGATTTCATAACATGAAAGAGGCAAAGAGGCACCAATGAGGCATTCGAGTGTCAAAAGTCCGAAAGGGCAACGACGAAACCGTATACACAACCAAGAACATCACAAAGAAACACAAAACACACAATTAACCGAACGGAACCATGGGCGAATCAAGCGATTCGTTTATTAAGAAAACAAAAGACAAATCCAATGTTAAGTTAAATAATAAAACATACAACATTATTTAAAAGGAAAGAAGGAAATTAAGACGCTAAATTCAACAGGCTCACCAAAATATTTTTTTTCTTTCTGGGTCAAGGACAATTTTTTTTTACAAAAAAATGAAAACAAAATATTTTTTTTCAAAAAAATCCATACCCCCAGAATTTCAAATGGTTGCTGCCTTGTGACAACCGTTATTGTTATAACAACCTTTATTGTAATAAGAAAAAAGAATGAATTAAAAATGGATTTTTTTAATCTTACATGAAGGAATTTATCGTAACTAGGGTATTATAACCAAAAACAATTTAATATTTTTTACTAATTAAAAACAGTTTATTACAATAATCGTTGTTCTCACAATAATGGATGGCATGCTCAACTGTTATTGTAATTAACTTTTTATAGCGTAATATTTAATCTCACTTTGAATTTATTTTACTTCTTAGTTGGCGACAAAACATATTTCATGATTGTTAAATACCAATATTAGTTGTTTGAGGATTATTATTACAGAAAGAATGACTTTGATTTTTTTATTACAATAACAGTTTACGACTTATTGTAAGAACAACCGTTATGGTAGTAAACATATTCAAATCAAACTAATTTCATCTTTCAATTATCTAAAATTACTAGTAGTCAAGAAGTAAAATTGGTGTTTGAGTCATTTTCAACAGTTTTCCTTCATTTTAGAACCAATTTGAGAAATTCAAAAAAATGTTCTTACAATTTTTGCTTAGTGTCAGATATATTCTGAAAATATGAATATATGATCTAAAATGGATACAGATGATCTATTAGTACTTATATGTACTTATTGGTTCATATTTAATTCAATTTGAGTCACTTCTAAACAAAATTTCATTTTCGACGTTTTATTACAAAATTATAACGGTTGACGACCAAAATTCTTCTTGCAACAACAACCGTTATGGTACATGTAATAAACATATTCCAATCAAACTATTTTTTTCTTTAAATCATTCATGGCAAATTGGTATTTCAGTGATTTTAAACAGTTTTCCTTTTTTTAGAACCAATTTGAAAAATTCCAATTTTTTCTCACAATTTTGGCTAAGTGTCAGATATATTCTGTAATATGAAAATATGATCTTAAACGGATATAGATGTTCTATTAGTACTTAAATGTAGAGGTCTACTTTTAAGAGCAGGTGTGTTCTTATGACAGGTCTGGTCAAGTTAACTGTGTGACAAGTTTGCTTCATTAACTGATTGCTAAAGCTTAACAAGTACAAAGTTCAGGTTTTACCACCCAAGCTGTCGTCGATATTGCTTTTATAATGCAATTAAGTTTTTGTTTATTAAACCACTTTGTCCGGTTTGAGCAGGCCTGTTGAAATGTCTGGTCTTGTTAAAGCGGTCACGACTTTGTAACTGGTTATGACAAGTAAAAAAAAAACTGTCGCAAGTCTTTGACAAGTCATGGGATAACGCAAGTTAACATGAATGTCTGCTATAGTAAACCTCAGTAGACATGGAGAGCAGTCGAAGAGTTAACTTTAAGTTATTTGTGCACCCATCAGTAGCTTATAGTCCAGTCGATTTGTGAAACAAATGCTCAAAATATGTTAAAAGCATGAAATTAGGCATAGTGGTTGAAAAAAGCAAACTTATCAATACTAGCTATGGATCCATTTAAAAAGTAAAAATGGCGACCATTTTCAAGATGGCCGCCAGACGGAATATAATATTAAGAAAAAAATAAATAAAAAATCATTTAAAATTATCCTTTGGAGAGGTCTTATATTTGCATATTGCCTTAAGTTATCGTATAGTACCAAATGATGTATGGAATTTTTGTGCATCTAGATCAATTAGCACAAATATTGATTTGTTTCATCAATACGTTAAGAATCGTGCATGAAACAGAACTTTGATTAAGTCGCGTCCGATCAGAACGGACCGAATATTAAGTTAAGCTTAAAGTTTTCGCTTTGCAACGGACTCTATGGTCTTGCTCTAATACTTTTCCATTCATAAGAAGAGAGAAGGGGTATGAAATTAAATGCAACCCTGCTTAACTCCGTATTCTTACTTAATTACTCAGACTCAATATCACCAAAATGTTACACAGTTAGATGTTTGATATGCGCCAGTTTTAGGGAATGATTTGTGCCAATTAACCCGAACATTTACATATAAATATCAAGAATAGTTCGAAAAGGTACTTTGTAAGGAATCCCTTCTTTCAAATAAATTAGTACTTAATAAAACAAATTTAAACTATAAAAAAGGCTATAACAACACAGTGAGAAAAAATTTAGGAACGTCTGTAAATATCACAACCCCCCTCCCAAAAAAAAGTGTGGTGCAAATGATACACTGGCGAAAGTAGGTTGTGACGCAAAAGGACAGGACGTCAAAGTTGCGTAAACCAATATTTCCCCTCTTTAAACATGACACATGCCTGTACCAAGTCAGGACCATTGCAATCCAACAATTCTCTGGTATGACTGATTCGTTTTTGTCATTTTCTCTGGACTATGAGATTGATCATTCAAGTTCTGTATTTTTGTTATTACCTTTATTTATCAAATTCGAATTCCATTTATATTCATAATTAATTGTTTAATGATTCAAAAAAGAAGCAATTTGATCGTAAAAATTTTCATTTAATATAGACTTGTATTTATGGTTAATGAGTTTTTGCAACTATCCATAAATATTTCTAATTGGTCCAAATATCAGGAATTTTAAGTTGTATAATTAAGAAAAACAAGAAAGTGGAAAATAGATTTTAAAAAATTTGAAAATAAAACGTCTTTTTATTGTGTGTTTTTACTTTAAAAAGAATTGGAGTGCAAGCATTTTTCTGTTTTTATCAGCAACACAATTTATTTCATTAATATTTTAAAAATGTTTTCATTCACTGATGCGTACGTAACTTTGGTTATTCACCTGTTTATTGTCAACAAGTTTCGATCGGTAAATCCGGGGCGCATTAAAGGTTTGAATGCACTAGAACTCAAAAACGATTTTAGGTACAAAATGTATCTTTACGAAACTATTAAAATGAATTATTCTAGGCGTTTAACATAATTTGAAATAGTCTAAAACAAATGCATCATGTCCTTAGTGCGCATTTGGAGTCCTGCGTGGTATTTATACGTACCACACCCCCCGGGTGGTATTCCCAAGCGATGATGTGTTCTGCACAGAAACATCCACTACCTGCTTCTGTTTCCGACCTGAGAAATTTAAAATCTTGAATAGAAAATGGAGAAATACTGATATTGATATTATGCTAACATTTTTACGTGCAGATAAAGATAAAACGATACAATTTTAATAAAATTCCGCTTTTATGTATTGATTGACATCACTAATATTTTCCAAACAGGAAGTAGATGAGCAGCATGTATTAAGTTGATACATATAAGCACAATATGGTACATGTATTATAAAATTAAAAATAATATTTTATATATTAAAATATATTAAAAATAATATTAAAAAATTCTACAACATATTCATACCAAGTATGTATCTCAGAAAAATAAAAAGTGTGTTTGTCTGTTAGACCATAAGTAAACATCTGTAACAGATGAATACACTTTACTGTAATAACCACATTTGTAATAAAAAGTCGTGTATAATCTGTCTGCTGATAAAAAAGTTTTCGGTTTTTAAAAATAATGTGTGTGTACATGTTTAAAATTTCCATTACATTTCACAGATTTGAAATGTTTAGAGTGATGATTTTTTTTTCAGAATTGTGCACTGTTTGAAGTACAGGTATGCTAATTATCCTGCTACGAATACAAGTTTACACATGGTTATTTATGTCAGGTCGCACAACTGCTTATGACTCCACAATCAATTATATGTGAGAAAAGAGCAATGACCTGGCTGTTTCATCTCGTTCAATGTGTAGCGTACCATGTTTCTTGTAAAAATATGTATTAAGTTTCATGAATGATCACTTTAGCAGGAATTGTGTTAAGACAAAAATAAAAGTACATATTTTTATTACTACTTCTAAAAATAACAAATCTATAAACTAATACATTTTTATACATGCATAATTATGTAATAATAATTTGGCTTCTTAGGGGCTACTCACAATACTAAGCATTAAAAACTTACAAGTACCAATCTATAAAACTACTACATGTAATTAATTATAATTAATTGATAACAGCTAATATAAAAGCAATAGCGAATGTGGTAGAATAGGCGGTGGAAACACGCCTGAAAAAACGTAGATTCAAGGCGGAAGAGTCACGCCTGTCTAATACCTATTAAGTAAATTTTTGAAAATTTTGAAAATCAGGCGGTAGAACCCAGGCCTGGGGCGGATGATTCCAGCCCTTGTAAACCCAAATTGCCAGTAGGAGATCCATACTGACTACAGCTGCCAAATTCGGTCAGTAATATACGGAAATAAAGTAGAAATTCAGGCGGTAGAACCCAGCCTGAGGCGGAAGATTCCTGCCCAATTAAGGTAAACAACATACCTGCGAACATGTCTTGTTACAATTAATTAAGCTTAATTATTAAAAATAAATAAAATAGCTTAAACTATGAAAATGATGTATGAATGAATTGGGGGAAAAAAATTTCCTGAAATTATGCTACCAAAATGAACGAATACATGTAATGTGTGAGTGAAGCCCCCAAGAAAAATACAACATTAATTATAATAACATATTATAGATTAGATCATGTACATGTAATAGATAAAATAATATGACATAAAACAGTTCAAATACACAGCTAAAGACACATATCATTTTGTGCCCTTTCAATAACCTTTGGGTCCACTCTGATGTATCGCATGTAACAGTCTGAAGACCACCTACCTAAAGTTTTGATCATGTGGTCTTCTACACCAGCTGCTGCAGCGGAACTTGCAGCTCCTATCCTAAAAGAGTGACCTGTATACAAACTAGCATTTAAACCTAATCGACCTATGATCTCATTTAAATAACTAATAAAAGTATTACGAGATAAAGGACCAGCTTCAAACTCATCATAAATAAACAAAGGGGCGCTAGAAAGTGCTCCGCTAGCATATATACTACGTAAATACTCTGCCATCTCTCTTACAGGAGAGAACTTACAATTCTAAAAAATCTTAACATTTACTCCTTTTTTGAAAGGAGCACATTTAGAAGACATTAAACGTAGTGTGAAAAAGGCTCCAGACGATTCTACACACACATCTCCTAAGGAAAGGAAATTTAAATTATTTACACCATCACAAGTAAATTCTCCGGAACGGAGAAAGCCAAAAAAGGCTAACTTGAAAATACATTTTAACATAGTATCAATAAATGGGGAAAAAACTCCTACTGATAACGAAGAACACATTTGATCTAATAGATTAGCTGTAATTGGCAATCTCTCATTTGATCGATTATCTTGTAATTTTTTGACTCCCTTTAAAATATAGGCCAACTGGGAAGAACTTTTTAAGGGATCGTTGTGACAATAACGAATGTAGAAGTATCTAATACCTGCTAAATACAGTTGAATTGTATCGTGTTTTAAACCTAACACATTTTTACAATACGAAACAAATAATACAAAATGATCCTCTTTGACATGAGGATAAATTCCATTAGCATTAAATAATTTACAATCGATCATATTATTCATCAACAGAAATTTATTAAAACAAGATAAACCAGTTCTGTAAACACGCAATGTGTTTTTACTTAAAGATGCGTCCAATAATTCGTCTACCTGCAGGGAAGCTACTGCATTATCTATGAAGGCTGGAGGCACGGCGTGGGAATAGTTTCCGATGTTGGGGCCAATGCCCTGAATCTTTCCATCTGGAAACGAGAAATCGCATCGGCTATATTATTATTAATTCAAGGCACATGTCTAGCGTGAATCACAAAATTGTACATTGCTGAGTGATGCGTTAGCTTTCGCATGAGTTTCATGATGCTTAGAATCTTAGATCTGCCTTTATTAATAATTTCAACCGTAGACATGTTGTCACAGTAAAATAAAATTCGCAAGCGACATCATTGATGGCCCAAAGCACACATGCCATAACGATAGGGTATAACTCGTAAAAGGCCATAGAGGTTTGCTCTTCCTTAAGCACTGAATCGGGAAAATACCCTTGAAACCACTTATTATGAAAGTATCCACCAAACGATTTATCAGTAGCATCAGTAAATAACATTAAATCTGCAGCTGTCGTGATGTCATCATTTAAGAAGAAAGATACTCCGTTCCAATCTTTAAGAAACATCGACCACATTTTAAGATCTGATCGGCACATGCTATTTAAGAAAACATGATGTGATAATTTAGATACTGAAGATGATAACTTTATCAGATACGAAATGAATGAGCGGCCGGGGTGAATAACCCTACAGGCGAAGTTGAGGTGGCCAAGAATTCTTAATAGTTCACGCTTGGTGCAAGATTTCTTCTTACAAAAGACATCGATCATTTCAGAAATACGCTTCACTTTTTCTAAAGGTAGCCGGGCCTCCATTTGTATAGAATCGAGAATTATTCCAAGATATTCTAGAGATGTAACTGGACCCTCTGTTTTCTTATCAGATAGTGGAATACCGAGGGAATGAAACATATTAAGAAATTTAATCTTAACATCAATCGCAGGACAATCGGCAGGTACAATCACTAAAAAGTCATCCAAAAGATGTAAAATATTATCAATACTATAATTGTGTTGTGCAATTCAACAGAAAGCCGACGAAAGCTGGTCGAAAATCTTGGGACTCGAACGACTCTCGAAAACTAAACGATTAAAATAATAATACTTCCCATCCCACTTGATACAATGATAGGGCCATAAATCTGGAGAGATAGGCATAATTTTAAACGCATCCGTGATGTCTGTTTTAATTAACAAGGCACCAACACCTATAGACTTTATAACTCTAACATTTTGTATTATAGTGTCATCGATGGTGACATAATTCAAGGAAGAGTCTTCTTTACAAATCAACTCGTTAAGACTGGGGTTGTTATTGTCGTCATGGGGTGCAGACAAGTCAACAATTAACCTCTTCTTAAGACTGTATTTGCTTATTGCTAAACCTATAGGATTTACACGATAGGAATCAAACGGAATATTCGTAAAGGGGCCTGACAAATAACCTGTTTGAATCTCCGTATCAATTAACTCAGTTACAGATTGTTTATCGTTTAAGGCTGAACGTAAATGTTTGCATACAATAGAGTTTTGAGGCAGATGATTTAAACCTGTGTGAAAGCCGAACTTTAATCAGTCCAGGCACTTACTATTTATTGTAATATTACAAAGTAAAGTAATATTACAGTAGACAATAATTTAACTATATTACACGATTTTGTAAAATAAGGCAATAATTGAGTAGTAATAACACAAGACAAATTTAATTTGCAAAACACTGATTTGCAAATCTTGCGCCGCTTCAAATTTTGTAAATTAGGTCATATGAGTAACCGCTGTGTTCGTCTTAACATGGGATTTCTTAAAATACTTTTCTTTTTACTACTGTGTCTGAAAATTAAAAGTTATAAGGAGTCAAAAGTACATGGGATTTTTTTATCCCATGGGATTCACTTAAATCCCATGGGATAATGCAATATCCCATGGGATTTTTAACAAATCCCATGGGATTTATTTTAGGTCCCATGGGATTTATTTCTCCCATGGGATTTTTAATCTCCCATGGGATTTTTTTTCTCCCATGGGATTTTTATTTCTCCCATGGGATTTTTTTTCTCCCATGGGATTTTCTTTTCTCCCATGGGATCTTTTTTCCTCCCATGGGACCTTTTTTCTCCCATGGGATTATTTTTCAAACAAAGAAGCTGGATTATTAGTAGGCTAATAGCGTGTCTGATGAAGGTTAATCCAGAAAAGCGCTTCACATGCTGTGAAATTTTGCTTTTGTACATTTATCAAAATCATTTCTATATGTGGATCGTGTCTTTCTGGCACATATTCCATATTCTTTCGTTTTAAATATAAATAAATATTTATGAGCAGGAGAATAAGATCAACTAAACAAGTTAAGTTAAAACAATGATCACTAAATAATATTTGTAAAGCTTTACAATAATTCATATTCATGAACTGAATCCCGCCTTAAGCATGCACACTGTTTTTAATTTTGTTTATAACTTTGCTTGTTTAAAATCACGACCAGTACACTAATCAATACCTCGAGGTTTTAGCCCCTTAATTTTAGAAATATTCAAGGCGATGTAAACCCCAACCCCAAAGTCGCCAAACAAAGGAAATGACATAATGGCTCGATCTATCATATATTGACAGATAAAAGAAAGGATACACATAGAAAAAAAGTTTTTAATCAATATTTTATTATTTGTCATAATTTCGTTGATTTATCCTAATAAAACTTGTCCGTGTAAAGGTTTATTGGCATGATAAAATCAGGAATCTTGATGAAGAGATATAAATCTGCCATTTTGAATTAAAAAAAACCCTGAAAATCAAAATTTAATGATTTTTAATGGAAAGGTCAAATGAAGGGTTCATTGTCATGATTGTGTTTGGAAGTGTCAGGAAAGCACAATTTTTTTTTGGAAAGATTTAGTGTCCTTAAGGTTTTTAAAGCCTTCAATGTGCCAGGAGGGGAGTGTGCAATGTCCATTTTATTCCTAAAAGTTTTTCATGCACAAATTTAGGCGCAGTTCACGTTATCGTTAGTAAGGAGAAGATCTGTCACAAAAATTTTCACCTGAATCAATGTTGTTTCCGGTTGATTTAGAAATTATGATTTCTTTAAGGCTGTTCTTGCAACCAAAAGTGATTGTTCAAATCAATAGAAAATTTCAACGGCTCCACTCTTCACTAACCCGGTTGTCAGAAAAAGGGACTGAAAGGTATCCAGATACCCATTCCCGTCAGTAAAAAAAATACAGTTTACCCTACTTCAAAAAATGTGATTTTAAAATTTCCTGCTTTCGTCTTTGCATGTCTGATGCTAAGAAAAAAAGTCTTGTGAACATGTTTTTCTGCAGTATCCGGTGATTTGAAACAATTCTGAAATGTTTCTATCAATTTTTTTCTTACTTTGCACTAATAATCTTATTTTAGAGAGCATTCAAATGTGTATCTTTTCTTTTGGCCATCAGTAATACAGTATATATATAATAAATGAAGATAGCTCACATTAAATTTGTTTAATTTGCAGTGGCGGATCCAGAAATTCTGAAAAGAGGGAGCCCACTGACTGGCCTAAGTGGTCCGCTTTGGTCACGTATCAATGATTTCCTATATATTCAACCAATTTTTTTCCCCATATTAAAGTCTTCAGGAACAAAACATCCGATATTCCCATCGATGGCAGTATCAAATACACTATAAAAATGTATCTGTCGTCACGAATGTAAACAAATAATCATCAACATGGTCAAATAATTTTTAGTGAAATAAACCTAGTTTAAGGCAATATTGGTAACACATTGATATTCAAAGTTTTCTTTTATTACATTTTCGTCTAAGGGGACGACCATTTGATTTTTAGGGGGAGGCTGCCAGTTTTTGTAAATACTTTTGCAGTTTACTTTTGTTATCAGGTTATGTCATTTTTCATTGTTTTTTATTTTGTTGTAATGGATAGAGTGGCATCTGTTTAAAATGAGTGATTGAGCTGGTTTATAAAGTTTTCATAATTTTGACAAGAAATAGGTTTTCTCTTGATTTTTCTTTACTTTTGCATTGCCTCTGATTGGCATCTTTATAGCCTTTTAAAATTTATGACAGAGTAGATAAAATGTTATTTAAAAAATGTGAACTTCATATTACATTTTTATATTTGGTGGACCTAATATTCAATAATAGAAAGAAAATAGGGTGTTCTTGGGCAAATTTTATAAATTCAAGAATGATTTGAATGCATTGGTGCTGGTTTTTACTCTACTGTCTAAATATAAAAACTCAATTTAGGTAGACTAAGATAATGATGGCTTTCTTTGATCTTCTTTACTTCATCCAGGAACGTATAAAGAGATTTATACGTTCCTGCTTCATCAGACATCTAAATAAAAATGACTTCACAACCAAGTAAAATTACTGAATATGTCCTGACCATATTTGAAATATTTATATACATACCATGTTTCAAGTCAAGTAAGGTCTGGAAGTATATGACTTTGGTATAAACATAGGGTTTTCTAAAATTTCTGCATTTTTTTCATGTGATGAAAGGTTTTGCTTGTCCGTTTTCTTGCACATCATTCAGAAAAACAGTTGTATCAGTTTTATTTAATCCCTGGTTGTATACAGTAAATACATTATAATGTGGGTGTGCTGGTGTCTCAACATTTAGAACGTAAAAGTTTGACAAAAAAAGTGTTTTCTTATATATCTCAAAGCCTGAGCCTTTCTCTGTCAACTTTTTCAGTCTAAATATGAAATCAAAACTTCTGTGTTGTCAGATCTACAAAATGAGGGTTCTAAAACTACAGGGGAAAGAAACGACACAAGAAGCAGAAATGCATGATAGTACCTGGATCAACAATGTCCGGCCTCATTTTTGTCTGTATAAACAAAAATATGTACCGGTAATGCAAAAATGTAATATCATTTATTAATACTAACAAAAAATTGTATTTTAAAGTGTACTTTCACTACATTTTTAGCTAATTTCTTCTAAACGACTTTGCTTATGGCTTTATCTGTATTATATAGATCTACCTTTATGTATATTGGGCATACAATTTAATTAACGGGATTGCAACATTTTCAAATTAATGTTTATTGCTTGAATTTCCTTTTAGACATTGCAGGCATTTACTTTAAGATAAACAATAATTGTATTTCTTAAAACAACATTAATCTGGGAATGTAAATCAATCAAATGAGATGACGACAAGTCTCTGTTGAAACTATCACCAAATCGACCAAGAGTTGTAAATAGTTTAGTATATATGAAATAAGAGTGTAGATTCATTTATCTTTAAAATGAAAATCTGAAATTGTATCATATAATATTCTAGAATTATTTAAATATTAATATTTCTATACTGATGTATATTACGATTTTACTGACAAAGATATTGTCTGAAAGCTGTATTGAAGGTGTTTTATCTATCTTTTTTTTTATAAAAAAAAAGGAACGACAAAAAGTATGATACAGGTCTAATGACATTTTTTTTAAGTTTTTGTATCAACAAATTTACATTGTACGATCAACTTAAAAAAACCCAACAGATATATATATATTCATACATAAAGAAAATCGTTAGAGAAATTTAATTGAAATTTTAAATATGTACACGATATCGAAATTCGGGCTTTAAATTTTAAAATGTTTCCTTATTAATCAATTCTCTACCCTCTTTTTGGTCCCGCCATATCATAGATCTGTATATTAAATTTAATATACAGGTCTATGGCCATATGTATTAATTGGTCGTGTGGACACCTGGTGATTAGCAAGGAGCAAGTTTAGGTGATTATGACAGGAAGATACCACTTTGTTATTTGTCAAACCTTATGAATTAACAACACAGTTGGACGTCTAATGCAGGATACAGTTTTATACCTGAAATCTTCAACCTTCCGTAGTCAGCAGCCCAAGGAGATTTGGAACTGGAAAGGTATTTCTTAAGATTTCTTCTAACTTCCGTAATGAACTATTTCTGCTTCATACGTATAAATGAAAATGCACATTTTATAAATTGATACTGAAAAGTAGTTTTAATTTTCACAGATTGATATATAGTCGTGAAGTACCTTACTTTTTAATGACTTCTTTAACAGTTTATATTTTCAGTGCATATGCATGAAGAATTCGCATTTGATCAAAATGCATTGCTACATCAAAATACGACAAAATCTTATCTCCTTTGTTTTAAAGACCATTTATTTTTTTGTATTTATCAACGAATATGACAATTGTACGTTGCATTGTGCATTAAAGTGTAGATAGGAAATAATCCAGCAGTTACAACGACGATTCGAATATCGGGGGCAATTTGTTGAAGATGAATTCCATTTCCCTTTTATTTGAAATAGATCGATAACCGGAATGAATATAAGTTATGGAGCTTTTAGAAGGTGATATGAAATAAAATTTCCCAACATATGTGCGTTTACAAAAGCTTGATTTTGATTAATAATTATTCATACAAGATTCAAGGTTTCAAGATTTTGTTGATACACTCAGACACAATTAAGGTTCCATGGGGTCAATAATTATATACATAAGTAAGTAATGACAGGATGAATAAGTTGACATAAATTAATACAGAAATCATACCTTATATCAGAGACTAGATATATATAGTCTCTGCTAATATTTACTTTGGTTTACAAACGTGCAACATTGGATAAAAGTTTTACATTACTAAGTAGTAATTATCTTTCAGTTTATTTGATTTAAGATTTGTTTGAAAATTCCTTGGTATATATTTTTTTCTCAGTTGTGCAACCGACTCGTCTCCACAGTTAAAAGATAGTGATATTCGTCACCTTTACCGTTTCTACATAAATGACAAAATCTTTCTTCTTTGAATTTTGTTACATCTGCCCGTTTAAATTTGAATTTTCATAGCGCATGTTTCAATATGTATTTTCGTTCTGATTTGGATAATCTAACTCTTAACGGGTAATTCTCAATACCGAATTCCGTCTTTAATATACCATAAAATTCTCTTGAGATGAATTTAAGATATTCGAAAACCTTTTCTGTATAAACTGATCTCTATACCACAGTGTATAACCGGACAGTAAGCGATCACGGAAGTTGATCACTGTCCGGTGGTAAAATCCTAGTTGATTTTGAAAAATGGTACGATTTCCCCATGAATTTAAGCTTTTATTCCACTGAGACGAATTTTTACGAAAAAATGAAGCGTACAATTTGTTAACATGGTTAATTATCACTATTCAAATTATCAATATATCTTGTGGATGATTTAAATTTTCTAAAAAAGGGGTTTAATCATTGGTATTCTTGACAATGGAAACTCATTTCGGCGAAAGAAACAACAATTTATTAGTGAACTACTTACATTGAAATAGGATATTGCATCTCCAATGAAAGCTGTTTAAATTAAAAATCATTTGGTATCAATATTATTTGATAAAATGGTTTTGACTGTTCACAATAATCAGATTTGTAAGAGCACTACTCACTCCATCTCTGTCCGACTAGTTGCCACTGTACACAATCATTAATTGTTCGAAAGCTATATCTATCTGTCCGATTAATTGTTGGGTTCAAAGTAGCAGTATCAAGACAAAAATCCTCACAAACCATTATTCACACGATTCAGCTAGGGCAAAATGATATGAAAAAAAACTGGAACAAAGATAAAAGGTAATATAATAGCTTACCCAAACAAAGAATTGCAACAAGATTTCATTAAAACATAGGTATATTTAGGATTCAGATTTATTTTTGTAATTCCTCGTAAGTTGGAAAATAATCCGTACATTTTGTCAAGCTAGTTGTCGAATAAAAACATTTGACCATAATTCTAAGCTTTAAAATTGAACATTTTGGTACTTACAAATTAGATTTAAGATTTGGGAAGAAGCAAAGGTGTACCAAAGGGGTAATCAGTATCATAAAACCGTAAAGACAAAGACAAAACCGGCAGACAAAAAATCATCACAACAAAACAAACCACACAACAACATAAAACACACACACACATAACAACAAAACCGCATTCAGCAACGCGAACTCAAGTCGAAACGAGAGTGAACTCAGGTGCTCCGGAAGAGTAAGCAGTTGGAAGTTGACCTTTCTCTTAAAATCTAGCAAGCTTTTCAAACTTTGCAAATGAAGATATATATCTATAGTTGATATACTGTTCTTGGGTTACATGTATATATACATGTTTATGCCTCATTTTTTGCCTTTTAATTTCTGATAAACCATTTAACATGAAACAATCCAATTTAATCATAATAAAAAAAATATGTATACAAAGTTTAATTATCATGCAGTTTTATGGAGAATTCAGCATTTGAAAATAAACATGTCCAGTCGGGAAAAGCAGATATTTTAAAGCAGGTCCCAAAACCTGCAAAACCTATTAAAAACTAATATTTGTCGTTTGGTGTTATTAGATAATGACATTTTAAAGAAGTGTCATGTAAAAGATTCTTTGAAAAATGGTTTGCTTGAATTGCCTGCTTCTTTTATTGCTCTCCGAAACTTGAATTCAGGATCGGGAAAAAATCACACAATACTTTGTACCCATATTCTTAAAAGATTTCTTAATTGTCAATTTTTTCATGATGCAAAATTGTTTTAATATCAAAAGGTTCTTGTGTACAAAATATCAGACTATGTCAATAAAAGATAAAACGAGGGTGCCATTTTAAAATGCGGTGGTGCTTAACTTTTGGCGGACTGTTTACTTTCGTTAATTGTAATGTTCAACCAAAACAAAGTCATTGAAATGTGGGATAAAAAGTTTGAAGAATATTTAGGAACTTTGTTGGACAGGCCAACCAAGCAGTTGTTAACCCATGGGAAGACGGAGAAAATAACTATCTGAAGATGGGGAGGCTGATTCAGCAAGATTTCGGCAATATGTTTTAGCCAAGAATGTTTTACATTTAACTGTCTACATGTATTGTCGTCTTCCTCAAACTTTATGTATTTTTTTTAAATCATCAACACGAAGTATGACACTTTTTCGTGGACCCCTTTATACCGGTGAAATCAAACCAAAAAAAAAAAGCTGAGGATAAAAACAAACAAATTCTACAAATATCAAACATCACATTTCTCTATTCTATGTTTTGATTCCATCTTTTTGTTTTTATTTGAGCTCCTCTATTTTACTTTATGAATCTGGGTGTTGTCAATTATTATTGAGAAATACCTATATGGTCTGAATACTTTTATGGTCCAACTGGTTTTTAGACCATATAGGTATACTTGTACGGTCAGACCGTAAAGGTACATTTCCTACGCGTACGGTCTGAAACATGTATATGTCATGGCTAAAATCCAATAGGAATTCAGATTTAGTCTACAACATGGGCAAAGCAATACAATTTCCTCTAAGTATTTTAGTTCTTGAGATATGTAAGCATCCAACTAAAACCTAGCATACATAGCCAAAGCATGAAATTCACGTGAATTCAAAGACAAAGTCAAATGGTGTAGGAATTCGCTTTTAACGAAATTTTTAGACATCGAATTACAGAACGCGGTCAGTTTTAATGGTGTTGGAATAGAGCTGGAACAGATTTAAAATATGCCAAGTCGATATTCTCAGAGCCTATATTATTGTTGGATTTTGGCTTCCCTGTTCGAACGTTTTAATTTTGAGTACTTTCCTTTCAATGCTTATGGTTTGTCCAGTGGCGGATCCAGGGGGGATTTTCAGCAAAATTGGTCTGGAACACCCCCCCTTTGGCCCACAGAACCAAGTATGTGGACCCCCCCTTTTCGAAAATTCTAAATCCGCTCCTGTTGTCTATCTTTCAATTTGTTTATTTCAACGTTGTTGGTAATCGGTTAGTCATTATAATAACACCTTTACCATCTCGCAAGAGACACTCTCTTTCCTTGACTTGGAATGTAGCATCCAAAATGGCAAAATAGTAACGTCTGTGTTCTATAAACCAACTGATGACCACTGATGCACACTGCTACCTGAACTATCAATCTCGTCATCCCCAGAGCTGCAAAAATGCCATCCCTAGGTCTCAATTTCTGAGACTTAAACGAATTTGCAGCAGTGAGGATGATTTTAAAGTTCAAAGCAACACTATGAAATCATTCTTTGTCAAAAGGGGAAATCCTAACAACATCTTGGATAAAGTTATCGACTCAGTTTCCCGGGTGGCATGATCCAAGGCTTTGGAGCCCAGGTCAAGACGCAAGAATGACCGTATACCCTTGGTACTTACATACCACCCTCATAACATCGTTATACGGGACATTCTGTTGCGCAGTTTTAAGTCCATCGTCTTGAAGGACGAACACATGTCGACAGTGTTCGACTCGCCGCCCCTGACTGCTTTTCGCAAGGGTAAGAGTTTGAGGCAACATCTTGTCTCCAGTTCATTTGACAAATCCAAGAGACGCCCTCTCTCTGACTTTTCAGGCACAAGGGGTTGTGGTCGATCCATCTGTGTCACGTGTGCCTTTACCTGTGAGACTGGGGAGATAGTTGCCCCCCCAACACTTTCAGGTTGAAGAACGGTTTTACCTGCCTCTCCGAAAATGTCATTTACGCCATCCGCTGTGCTAAGTGCCTTAAAATTTACGTAGGACTTATACTGATTTATCATGAATTCGAGGCTGTAAAAGAAAACTGTCATGATAACCTAGCTGTCACCACAGTCGCTAAGGCTAACCACATTTTTAAAAACAACTCAAATCATTGTTAAGCTTTTTTATTAATATAAGACATAGATTTACATACAGATGACCGCTCTATGATCTTGATCAAAATGGTTTTTACATCTTAACAGACTTTTTTTGTGTTGAGCATGTTAACTGTCCGTATCATACAAGTAAGTGACAATTCATCGACTCACAAATATCTGGCACACTGGCTGTCGATGCTATAAGAAGATTTCAGTTTCACAAATGTCAATAGAAAGCTTCTAATGAACAATTTTGTCAGTAGCATTGATTAGTCATACACAAGTGAACATACTTAGGTACTCATAGCTGTTAATCGCACTTCTTTTTATGAGCTTGTTGAATGGATTTCCATTTTGGTATAAGATGAACACTGCCGCAATTATGTTTTCGAATCCAATAGTAGAGACTATTTTGAGTTCTCATATTTATTCTGTAAAGGAAATAAATGAACCAAAATAGACAATGACATTAATTATCATAAAAATAGGAAAACATATATTCATAAGCTTGCTTATAAGCAAATTGTAGAATAATACAATAAACTAAGATATAAAGAAATGAGGAGCAATGTGAAATAATAACTTTTTTATTCAAACTCTGAGGATTCAAAGCAGACAATTAATCGGACACTAACAGAAAATAAATGACCAATTAATCGGACAGTAAACGATTATGCCATAATTACAAAACTTATGTTTTTAACAAAATTGTGTTTTTTATCTCCATCTATCCTTTGCAATGTAGAAAGCTAAATAATCGCCCTTTTTGATAATAATAAAAAGGCTAGTAAAATCATTGCAGTTTGCGAGTAAATTCCAAATATGTGCTAAGAGGTGAAGGAAAACATGTTCACTCATCGATGATCAATCTAAAAATTATAATAGTTTAAATTGTCCCGAATACAAAAAGAAACGTTAAAAAGTTGTGTAAATGAGCAAGCTATAAAAACAACTCACCTTTGTTCCTATTCGATATCGTAGTACGTTCATGCAGCCTTAAAACCACAAAAATAAGGCGAAAAAGATAACATGCAACTAGGATTTTACCATCGGACAGTGATCAACTTCCGTGATCGCTTACTGTCCGGTTATACACTGTGTATACGATGTCTTTATACACTGGCGATTTTAATTAATCCTTTGAAACAGGTATAAATTAGCACATGACCGACAGACCGCAACCTATAAAAATTCCATCGGTCCTGTAAATTTTTGTAACACATTCCAAATAAAATATTTCAAAATCACGCATTCCGTCCCGTTAAAGTCCCAAATACTAAATTCCAAGACTGTTCCATGTTTTGATATTTGAACAAAAAAAACGTTACCTGTAAGTTTATAGTAACATATCAGGAGAAGGGAAATTTACCGGAAATGCTCGCACTATGTATTCAATTACATTAAACGTAGGCCTAACTCGAATAATTTAAGCCCTATCCGTGTTCGTAAACTTCGGCGGAACAGGTTAATGTAGCGACTGAAAGGAGCGAAATATAACGGCTGTATTTAACGGGTTCTAAATGTAGGCCTGAAAGGGTCTATAAATTCATTATATAAAAGGCATATCAATGCCAACTTATATTCCCAGGCATATATTTTTTTTTGGGGGGGGGGGGTTGGCTTGTTAGTTTAAATTGTGCATCCTCACTTTATCAGTGGTGTTTTCTCGGTGAACCAGTTGGTTTCTCTAAAGGCAAGGTCTTTTATACAAGAAGAATACAGGGTATCAAATATAGCACTATAAAGGTATGGTTGCAATAAACGAATTAATAAAGATTCCAAATAACATATTTAAATGGGAGTCCGGGAACTAGTATTTATAAAGAATCGAATTATCCAATTAAACATATGAAATGGCAGAAAATAACAGTGTCGTTCTTGTGAAGATCTAGGATCCTCTCCGGGGATCCTCTCGATTAAACTTTGGTGTTTCTACAGTATATTCAAATATAAAAGTATCTTTAGATAGCTGAATTTCTCGAACATTGTTTGATATTATTTTCGAAGCGTTTTATTTATTATTTTGTTTGTAATTTAATAAAATCTGAAGAATGGTGAAAAATAAAAAATCAAACACCACGCGAACAGACTGATATTTGTCACAATAAACAAATTTCCTTATCGAGAGTTATCGGCCAGCGGGTGTCCTTTTAACAGGAAGCTGGCCAATTTCAAACTGTAAAGTTGACCCGAATTTATCAAATTACCTTCAAATTTCACCTGAATATTCTCGAATCATTTGCTCTTTAACATGACTAAATAAGACACTGTAAGGTAAGATTTGATATGAAATGTATTAGATTTCCAAGAGGTCTATTTCTAATTAAGTTTGAATTTGGAAAAAAATACACGATTGACTTTAAACTGTTCCTTTGGAAAAATGTATAATAGAAATGAAAAGAAAAATAGTCTAAACAAAGCAGCAAAATATACTCTTTCCAACGATGTATATATTCATTATGAAAAAGTTTACTCGCTTGTAATTGCAATTAAGTGCCTATTTCAACAGGCCCGGCGAATCTGAATTTACAAATTAGCGCGGAGACACTGTTATTTTGGATTTATTGGGGAGACCAATCTCTTTAATTATTGTCTCAGGGTATTATGAAGGTTTTGCTAGCTTCAATTTTGTTTTTAATACATGTATGTTGCTTTTAATACATGTGGCTCCCGCAGGGTTAAAAACGACCTGCGACCTGATGGCTTTTTAAGGGCGACTTCCGACCTACACTTCATAAAATCGACCTATGCCAAAAAACGACCTGCGACCTCCAACAAAATATGCCTTTTAAAAGCGACCTTGCGACCTCAGGCCCCTTTTAAAAGCGACCTTGCGAACAAGTTACAAATAATTACACGACGACGAGGAATGAAAACACTTCGCAATAATTGATTAAAATTGATCACAATTATACTAGTATTTTAGAATATACAGGTCTATGATCACAATAAACATATTCTTATCGGGAGTCACCTGATATGGTAGAAATTTCACTTGTGTATTGTGCTTGCCTTATCTACTATTTAACGGTACTAAAATAAGATAGTTCTGAATTGAAATTTCAATAAACTTGAAAGATTTCGAAGAGAATGTCCAGATAAAGAATTCGTTTACTTAAACTGGCAACTTTAAACTGTATTCTTTAAAGAAAATGTCTCCCCATAATAGAAAATTAGCCTATCGCATGCAGTTAGATTTTCTTTTTCCAATGATGTATTCTTGTTTGTTTCTATATATCTAAGTGTGTTAATATACAAAAAATTAGGTATCGGAATAATTCATTATTATCTCCAATTAACAGGAAATACTCATACAAAGTGGGTGGTTCAGAAATAAGCTCGAAACACGGTCCCGAATCATTTTTATTGAGTTTCCGAATACCGTAGCAATTGTTTTAGCCACACCTATTACAATATACACAGAATACTCTCCCTTTGATTCTAGGTGAAAAAGAAAACTTCATGACATGTATCATGAACAAGAGACGTTATTTGTTAAAGGCATTTACAGGTCTATGTTAAAGGTGAGTTTGCTTCTTGAATAATATAAGCAGAAGGTATAATACAGGCTCAGCTAGCTTATATTAGAAGCCAACCAAAGTGTTCAATCGAAGAACCCTCCCGTTTGGTCGAAGAAAATTATAGTAACCTAGTATTAAACTGCCGGGCCCTTGCGTAAGAAAATAAAGGCCCTTCGACTTACCAAAGAAGGGACCAGCCTCATCAATTTACTCCCACAAAACAGGATTAAAAAATCAAAATGTGTGAATCCCCTCCCCCAAAAAGTACTTAGTGTATTTTTCTTTTCAGGAAACTGACTATTTTTTTATATGGACCGCAAAAAAAAAATGCAGACGTATAATGGTATGATGTTGTCGTCGGCGTCTGTTAACATCAGTGTTTACACGATAACTTTAGTTCAAGTTATCTGATTGCTATGAAATTTGACAATGATCGATGTTCCTTACTATAAAATGATGAATGGGATTGATTTTGGGGGTCCCCCCCATTTTTCGATTCAAAATTAGGGGCCAAAAAGTGGCCAAAATGCTACTTTTATGTTTGTTGGCAAGATAACTTAAGTTCTAGTTATCCCATTGATTTGTTATTTGGCAATAATGTTCCTTTCCATAAAAGGTGAATGGGATTGATTTTGGGGGTCCCTCATTTTTTCGTTTCAAAATTATGGGTTCAAAGGGGAAAAAATTTCAAATATTGTATTTGTTTCTACTATAACTTTAATCCTAGTTTGCCTATTGCTGTGAAATTTGTCAAGCATGTTTCTGACAATAAAAGATTGAACCTGATGAATTTTCGCCCCCCCCCCCTTTTTCCCTGTTATGTAATTTGGGGTCAAAAGGGGCCAAAATCTAAACTTTTTTATTTGTTGTCCGATTTTGAAAATTTTTTTTTGCATGTTTGTTCTTGTCAAATAGCGGATACAAAATGGAGAATTAATTTTTGCTGCCCCTCCCTTTTTCGTCTGTTACGTTATTAGGGGCCAAAAGGGGCCAAAATCGAAACTTTTTTATTTGTGGTCTAATTTTGAAAATTTATTTGCATGTTAATGTTCTTGTCAAATTGACATGATCGAGAATTTTTTTTTGTGACCCCTTTTTTCTCACCTACTATGTAGTAAGGGGCCAAAATTGAAACTTTTTTACTCATTCTAACCTCAACAAAAAATTCCAGTATCCTAAAATCATCAGTCCACAATAGGCTTTTATAATGTGAGTTAAAAGTCCACCAAAAGCTGCATTTGTCAAAAACCTTTGTCAGTCAACCATGGGCTACATGTGTCCAGAACAATTGACTATCCATATTGGGCCTGAAACGTACAGGGTTGAACATGTTGCGGTCGTATCATGCTGCGGTCGGCGAAGCTTTTTATTACAGTTTACTTTCCTTTCCAATTACAAATTACAGTGCGGTGACAGCTTAAGCCTAAAATTGGACAAAGTCAATTTCTCTTTAAATGAAATAAAATTTGATTTAAGTCAATGATTAAACACATGATAAAGCCCTGCCTTCTATAAAGCAGGCATCTATACTGAATGCGAAGATACTTTAATGATGCACTTATGTGCAAGACTACAGTACTTAAGACCGAGGATGGGCAGTTGAATTTGAAAAGGGAAAAGATTCAAATCAAGCTACCCCCTCACCCCCCCCCCCCCATCATGGCATTTGCATTCTTGAGAAAATTATTGTGAAAAAATACATTGGATAAATAATTATTAAGACTTGAATAATTTGAGCAATTGCCAAATATTGTCCTACAACCTTTGGCGGGGATGACACAACCCCTTTACCTATTCCATACGTACTTTCCCTATCAGAGAATTGCCCACTGTAGCAGAAAAAAACCAAATCCGTCTTTTCACCCTGGTACATGTTTGCCACTATTCACCTTTGTCCTGAGTCTGTTTGCTGCTATCTAAGGTCCATTTGCCCTATATATAGCTTTGGCAAGGGAGGGTAACTGCATATTTTCCGGTACAGATGGGCGGCCCAGAAATTTTGTACCCACCCCATAATCGTACATATGCATGTTAAAAAAAGACACCCATTCATATATTTGTAATACATTTTGAATTACATTTTTAGATATTCTATTAATATTTTCATGATTTTGTAGATATTCTTTCAAAAATCAAAGTTTGAATGGAAAAAGTTATTAAATGCCTGTACAATCAGGGTCTGAAGGAGGCAAAATCATGCTTGATCACTCTTTTTATACGGCCGCAAAATTTTTGCGATCATATAATGTAATGGTGGTGTTTGTTGTCGTCATAAACATAAACATTAACTTACCTATGATAAACTTATTATGAGCGTTCATGGACATAAACTATCTATATTCTTCACTATGTCGGGTTACTCTGCTAATACATGTATTTGGTATATGAATACTGGTTATGGTCTGTCTTTCTGGGAAAGTAGGGGGGTTTCTGACTATCCAATATTTTGTCTGGATTGGTTTCCAGAGCATAACTTTTGAACACCTTAATGAATTTTCATGAAACACAATTTGAGTCTTCAATACATTGTAATATGAAGTTAAGGAAGAAGCATGTGAATTTTTGTTTCAAAATGTCATCTCAGAGGTTACAATTTAAAAAATCTGCCAGGCGGGTGACTTTGAGCCCTCTTGTTTTTATTATTTTTTTTATGTATTATGAATATAAACAAACTAGTGACATTATTGATGGTCATCCATTACATTGCACCTCTCTTTTATTCAGATAAAGAAACACGAAGAACAAGATGAAAAAACTACAAGTTTGAAATGAGAACAGAATAGGTATAATATTTTGTTTCAACCATGTCAACTGCTTTAATAATTTGAGATTGTGAAAATTGTTTTTATATGACCATGATAACTGTTCAGACCTATTATGGTATGATGCTGTTGCTGTCATTGTCGTCGTCATAATTGTCTGTTCTGTAGTTTTAGTGTTCCTAAAATAACTTTATTCCTACATGTAGTTATTTGATTGCTATGAAATTTGACATTGATGTTCCTGATCACAAAAGGATGGATGAGATTGATTTCAGGGGTCCCCCTTTCATTTGTTTAGAAATGATGGACCCAAAAGGGACAAAAAACCTTTATTTGTTTCCACAATAACTTTGGTTCTGGTTGCCCAATCATGCTAATTGCTATGAAAATTAACAATAATGTTCTTTACCATTTAACCTAAGATGGGATTGGTTTGATGGGTCCCCCCTTTTATATGACAGCAAAAAAATTGAGGACCTGTAATGGTATGATGCTGTTGTCCGCGTCATCTGTGATGTCGTCCGCGTTGTTGTCTGTTAACTTTAGTGTTCCCACAATAACTTGAGTTTTAGTTATCCAATTGTTATGAAATTTGACATTGAAGTTCCTTATCATAAAAGGATGGATGGGATTGATTTTGGGGTCCCCCCTTTTTTGTTTAGATATTAGGGACCAAAAAGGGACCAAAAATGCTACTATTTTGTTTATTCCCACAAACATGACAATAACTTTTGTTCTTGTTTACCAAATGCTGTGAAATTTAACAATAATGTTTCATAGCATAAAAGGTTGAATGGGATTGATTTTGGGGGTTCCTCCTTTATTTGTTTAGACATTACAATTTAGTCTTAAGGCAGTTTTAGCAATCCTTGTTATGTTATTGTATGTAACAAAAAGAGTAACAAGTGCCAACATAGATGACCTTTAATCCTGATTTTAAAAATCAAAGTTATTGAATCATGATGGCTTTTTTCCAACCCTTATTTAATGTTATTACAGGAAAATGTTGCATTGAAAAAAGAAAAGATGGTCTTTGGCAAACTGTTACAAATTCTCAACATGGCTGAAGAAAGCTGTCACAAAGTGAGACTGACAAGTCTGAATTGATAAAAGAAAGCTTGATGTGAGTACTATTTAGCTGATCTGACCCAAAGGGTTGTACAAGATACATGTACTGCAATCACTTTTCATTTGTTGTCCTTCTGTTTAATTTTAAAATCTTCACAGAGACCACTGGTATGAAGTAAAAATAGTATGGATGTATTTTTCAAACTATTAAAAAACTGAAGTATTTACAACTTTACAATTATTAAATGTTATTGCCATGGTGTTGCTTGGGACATTAGGTTTCAGGAGAATAATCTTAATAATTATCCTGATTATAGTTTAATTGATTGATTGTGATGAAACTTTTCTTTGCCATCTACCAAAAATCTATCAAAGTTAGGAAAATTCATGCATGAAATAGAAAATTAATCAGAGCTCAGAGTGAAGATACACATTTCTGTAAACTTCAAAGCAGAAATCTACAATCTTTGTAAGACATGATAATGTAAGAGTTATTTTAAAGTCAAATATCATAATAAGAATAAAACTCAAAATTTGCAGGGGGGCCTGGGTGGACGAGTGGTTTAAGGCGCTGGTTTAAATACCACACTATTGATCAATAGCCGATCACCTCTCAGCCGGTGTTCTAGTCCCGTTTGTATTTAACAAGAAAGGGACTTCCCCAACTGTATGTGATTAGGTTTATCAGTTACCTGCCCAAGGTAGGTGCCGGGGTTGGTGGTTTCTTCCGGGCACTCCGTTTTCCTCCACCATTAAAATTGACCGCCCTACATGACCCAGGTGCGTCAATAAAGGGCGTTAAACACCAACACACACACACAAACTAAATTTTCAGATGCAAATAATAATCATATACATGAAGTTTTCCTTTGAAGTCATGTGAATGATTCAGGATTCTACAAGTAGTTTTATATAATGTGTATGAGTATGATGTGTATACCCATGTTTATGTATATTTTTTCTGTTTGCATTTTTATAATTTGAGTTCAAATCAACAAAACATGACAGCTATTACCATCACTTGGCAAATTTCTTCTATAAATTTTAGATTTTGATATGTAACATATTTAATTGTAGAACCTCTTTTAAAGTGCATTTTGTATGATACATAATGCATATATGTAACATAATACTTAAAGTGGCCACTGTTCACCTTTAAACATCATCTGACCCAAAGGGTCATTTAAGCTATTGTCATCACTTGGTGTCTTTTGGTCTGTCTGTCCTCTTATAAACTTTTATCTCTTAAATTGTCAAAATAGTCAGGTGAGAGATTTAGGCTCATGGGAGCCTCTTGTTGCAATCATTAGTAGATCTATGCAATGCTGATTGATGTCACAGACAACAGCTTATTTATAACAAACAATGTCAATTCATTTTTATACTTGTTTATGTATTCCAATTTATCTATTGTATTATAATGTGTAATAAAACTATGTTTTTTTCAGGTTTGAATATGAGGACAGTTCCACCATGAACATGATGATGTGGATCGCAAAGACACAGTGATTAAAATGCAGAATAGTTTAAAATAAGTTCAGAAAAGATGGACCTATGAAGATAAAATTGACCTTGATTTTATGTTATATATCCCATCTCTGTTATTTATCTGTTTCAATTGTATACAAGTGAAGTTTTTGCAAGCTTTGTATCATCATGATTTTGATATTTTCAACGATTAAAAATGAAGCAAATAAAAAAAATGTTTATTAAAAGAACAAGATTACTGTAATTGGATATTGCATGCTTCTATGTATATTTTTATGTTGGTTTTGAATAAATAAGATATTTGAAATTGATTTCTCATTGAAAATGTTAAATAACTTCCTGAATTTCTTGCATTTTAAAATATCCCATGGGAGAAATGATTCTCCCATTGGACAATAAAATAATCCCATGGGACAACAAAAATCCCATGGGAGAAAAATATATCCCATGGAAGAAATAAGAATCCCATGGGAGAAAAAAAAATCCCATGGGCGAAATAAAAATCCCATGGGAGAAAAAAAATCCCATGGGAGAAATAAATCCCATGGGACCTAAAATAAATCCCATGGGATTTGTAAAAAATCCCATGGGATATCGCATAATCCCATGGGATTTAAGTGAATCCCATGGGATAAAAAAATCCCATGCACCTTTGATTCCTCATAACTTTTTATTTTCAGGCACAGTAGTAAAAAGAAAAACATTTTAAGAAATCCCATGTAAAGACGAACACAGCGGTTACTCATATGACCTAATTTACAAAATTTGAAGCGGCGCAAGATTTGCAAATCAGTGTTTTGCAAATTAAATTTGTCTTGTGTTAGTTTCCCTTTGTCCAAACGATTTTTCTTTTGTAAAAAAACTAAAGGGACACAACCTCATATATTTTCATGAAAAATGAGAAAACAAATGAAAACAGATTATCTTTCTTTACTACAAAAATCGCGTAATCGTATGTAGGAGAAAATACTAGTATATTTAAGGCCAGGAAAAGTTTTATATGTTTTAAAAGCAGATTTTATAATATACGTAAGTACAACAAAGTATGGCCTTGCGACTTCGTCCTTGGAGGCAAACTGAATTTATATTTTCATGCACAAAATATCAAATTTAATGCACAAAACATCAAATAAATCGCAGATGCTTTATTAACCTTTAAAAATAGTCTTTTTGTTTATCTTTAATTGTCCTTAATATGTGTCTTAATTACAATTTGAAAGCATTTAAATGGTCGTCATGGATCCATCAATATTTGAAAAAATAAATCATGTGAAGCAACTTTGGGTTTTATAAGGAAGCTTTTGCCAATTAAACAAGAGCACTGAAAAAGGCACTATCTCTGTTTTAGCATTTATTTTTAACACACTTTCAAAGTGTCCAGCCGATCTTTTTTCCGGAAGGGCGGGGATAGAAACATCTCTTACGTGTCAAGTATTCAAGATAACAAACATTATTCATATAGAATTTTCTTAGTTCTAATTATGAATTGGAACTTACGGGAGTGTAAACTTTTTTTTCAAACGCACGATGTCAGACGTACGACCGACCTTTCTTAATCTTTCCTGAGAGGACCAGAAATAAACACATTTGGAAAGAAAAGTTTCATTGAAATTGTTTAAATCCACCAAATGCAATCAATGAATAGACGTAACCCTGTCAACATTGTATTGTACGATACATAAAAATGACAAATCATTATCTCTGTAAAAAAATTGTGCACCTAAATAAAAGAAAAACGATCTTGAATTCATGGAATTGGTCTCAATGCACTCAAGAGAAGGAGATTGAGTATGCGTAATTCCGTTTGATAGATGTTGCAAAAAAGCGAATTTATAACAGGTATAAAAAAAACTATTACTGTTCAAAAAGTCACAGAGTCCAACGCACCTCACTGAAAGTTAAGGACGACCCTAGCATCGTAGGCTCTATTTCATACGAAAAATTATTTCACTCGACGATAATGCAGTTGTGTTATAAGAAAAGTATTTAGTACAAGTAAAAATTATTGCAATCGGTACGCGTGTAGAATTTTTCAGAGATATTTTTTCAAGTATTTGTTTCAGCTGTTTATAAGACACTCTAGCCACAGTCGTAACCGTGATCCACGTGTGTTGTTTGTGGTCATTCAACCTAAAGAATTTTTAAAATCAAGATCAATCGGTTTACCAGATACATTTTTCTAAAAAGCAGACATGAACAGAGTGACCTTTCCTATTTACTGTCTGATAATTAGTGCACATGTTATAATAATCATTATACCACTATGTCATAAAATGTAACGAGATACCCTGCATTATCATGCGCTTTATCAGTAGATAAGGCTAAATTCCTGGAAGACCCCCCTCATTAATTATCATAAACTTTCATTTAGCATCCTCTACAGTCCCGTGGTATAAATCAGTTATCCCCCATCGGGCATCCGCCCTCAGGGGGATAACTAACACTAATTATGTCTAAAAGAAATGCTAGCTAGGTGATAAATAAAACATGTATAAGTGATCAGCTATTAGTAGATTTTTATAGAGGAGGGGCTATTGAATCTTTTTCAACCTGTCTTTTTAAAAAAATTTGACAAATCGCACGTAGCGTGGCATTTTCATAAGTTTATTTTATTATTGTCTGTGCAACCTGAAGAAAGATTTATATTGATCTATAAAATAATGCTCTTAAAAAATACATTACATAAACAAAAACAACAAAAAGTCAAAGCGCCCCTCTTATCGGAAAGAAATGTTGCATGCCACGTTAATGCACGTGCGTTAATGCAAGAGCATAAAGTACTAATACTTTGTCACGATCGCAAATTATATTAACATTATCAAAACTAATTCAGCCTTATTATATTGCTGACATTATCGTATATATTTTTTGAAATACCATATTTTACAGTATATCATAAGTATATGAGTGCATGGGGTCAACAACCGGTTGAGAATTTTTTGTGTTTGAAAACATGCTTAACGCGCTCTGGCTATTTCAAGCGCGAACATTCATATCACAAATTGTTTTTCGAAAAAGAATTTTCTTATTCAGTGCTATGATTTAAAAAGTTAACAAGATTACGAAATATAATTTGATACATGTATATTGCCGCAGTCAAAAAACAAAATAGACAATGATTCTTGTTGATAGGGGAATATTTTCCAAAATTTTTATTTAAATTAATGAAATAAGGTAACGTTGTCCTTTATGAAATATCAATAGAAAATATCATTCATTCTCTGTCTATCATATCTTCAAGAGTTGATTGAAACGCATTTGAACTATCCGGGTTTCGGGCAGGGATATGATTGCCGGTAAAAGTCTACAATAAAGAGCGGCCAGAAAACTGATATCGAGTAAGGCCGATTGCAAACAAAACGACTACTGATTGAATGCCGGAGTTATCAGACAAAATCATAGTGGTATATGTACATCGGTCCGAAGTGGGAATACATTCACGTTTCTCGCAAATGAAAGAAGACTGACCTTGGTAAAATTGACCCGTAGGATCACCATATACGCTTGCTAGCGGCCTTATTGATAGATCCTGCCCTTCTTATTTTCAAACGGCAGCAAAAAACCTCCCCGAAAGTCCGTGTGTCCTTATATCCTCCACTTCGTCATCATTTCATATGAAAACTTAAACACTTCATGTTTACTTTATAGCCCTTTTTATGTTCATCTCCCTGATTTACATCTACATGTAGCCGAATTTGTGCTGCTAACTTGAGATTAAAAGACTACCTAGTATGTAATGTTTGTACATATTATAGTTTTTGTCTCGCCTGCAAAGCAGAGCGGGACATAGGTGTTACTTTACCGACGGCGGCGCTAACTTTTTGGAAAAGTTTTATGAGCACCTCCATATCTCAAGAACTATAAGTCCTAGGTTGATGAAACTTGGTATGCATATGCCCCAGTAGTAGCTTAGCACAGTTGCATCCCCATCTTATGGCCTAGACCTTGATAGTCCAGTTGAGCGACTTTGACAATTTTCAATACATATAATAGCAATGAAAAAGTTTTGCGAGCACCTCCATATCTCAAGAACTATAGGTCCTAGGTTGATGAAACTTGGTATGCATATGCCCCAGTAGTAGCTTAGCACAGTTGCATCCCCATCTTTTGACCTTGACCTTTATTTTCCGGTTGAGTGACTTTGACAATTTTCAATACATATAATAGCAATGGAAAAGTTTTGCGAGCACCTCCATATCTCAAACACTATAGGTCCTAGGTTGATGAAACTTGGTATGCATATTCCCCAGTAGTAGCTTAGCACAGTTGCATCCCCATCTTTTGACCTTGACCTTGGTTTTCCGGCTGAGTGACTTTGATTATTTTTATTGCATATATTTGCAATGTTTAAGTTCTATAAACATCTTTTGATCTCAGAAACTGAAAATCCATGTAAATCCAAAATATAGTGGAAGTAAGAAAGAATAATTGTTTCTGATGTTGCCGGCAGGCGAGACATACTTTAGTGTTAACTCTTGTTTAATATAAAATGGCATTTAATTGTGGGCTGTGTCGCGTACACTTATTCCACATCTCTTTATTTTATTTAATACTCGGTCTGGTATGGTATTAAAATGTAACGGCCTCGAGAGGGTTTCAGTAATCCAAATATTAGGACCGCTTTAGTGCTAAGTTTTTATGAGCGACTATTATTCCGGGTCTCTAGACAGATCGCTTTGTGCACCTTTGTACACATAGTGACTGTAAAATGCACCCGAGGGATTAAATGGAGAAATTCTGTAAACAAGCATCCCGGGTTCGTCAGGCAACCATATGAGAGGTGCACTTTTATGGACAAAAGGTCATGTTCCTCGCATGTTAAATGTTTCGATAAAATGTGTAGCTTTTGCTTCTCTACAGTTGGCTAATTGTCCAACCTAAACCGGTTAAAAGTGGCAATCAAAAATGGATGGTTTCTATGGCCTTATGTGTCAATATACCATTGCTTATATATTCATCATTTCATGGTCATTGTATCAGCCTTAGTCAACAATAAAAAAACCACACACATAGACCACCACCACCACCACCCCCCCCCCCCCCCCCACCCAAAAAAAAAACAAAACACAAAAATAACGAAAAAAACAAAAAAAAAAAACATCGGGATTTGCACATTTGTATATACATTGTACATGTATGTAACTAGGTCTTGTATTTTCTTTTAATGTTCGAAGTCCAAGAGCCATAACTTCGATTAAAATTAACTGACGGGGCCTATGACTTATCACGATAAACTTCCATTCCAAAATACCAATTCAATATGTGCAAGCATGTGGAAAAAGTCCGAAAACAGGTTTTTTATGACATTTTTTACATGTACACTGTAAGTCTAAGGGCTATAATTTCGGTCAAAGGTTAGACAATACACTCTAACTTATAGTTTGAAATATTTTGAAATAATTTGTACTTTGAAAATACGACCACAATTAAAGAAACCTCTTGTGAATCAAAACTGTCGTTACATTTGTGTAGTAGAATTAATGATTAACACAATGAAAAAATAATGATCAAAAACAAATGTAAAATAAACATTAATTCTACAGAACATTCATTTAGCCTCTTAAAATTTTGCATTTTTTCCACACAAAAAAACCCAAACAAACAAACAAAAAAAAACACTAACCCAAAATACGAGACATAGCTTTTTAGTGAAAAGTAACACCATATCAAAACTTTATTAAAGTTGGTTGGCCCACTACAAGTAAAGTTTACTTTGGTATTTTTGAGCATTTTAGCCGCTGCTGTATTGTTACGGTGCAAGATACATCAAAGAAGCAAAGAGGCAAAAACGGGGCATTCGAGTGTCAAAACAACAAAACCGGTAAACACGAACGGTATCCCATTCAACCACTTGCGCCACATATCAAAGTCGCTTTTTGGGCGATGCGGCCTGACCAATGTCAGGTTTCTAACCGCTCTCAAATGGACTTTAGCGCTTCTGTGTAGAATCGTCACCCGGAACCTGTGCGACACTAAAATTTAAACGAAGTTTTCTAGCGCGGATGTTGGTTTGCCATAGAGTTTTTGAATTGTCTCCCTATACATAAATTTGTGTCGGTGTGTTTCATACCTTTCCTTTCTCACGTGAGCATGCATTTTTATACCCTCTCTTTAAAGAAGGTCTAGAGGGGGTATACTGTTTTACCCGTGTCCGTTCGTTCATCCGTCTATTCGATCGTTTGTTCGTCCGTACGTCTGTACCATAATTTCCGTCACAGTTTTTTTAGTTATATACGCAATTACATAACCCAGAGGTCCAATATTTTACATATAGCTTTATTCTATAGTACTGTATGTTGTATACCGATTTAATGCTCCTAGGTAATCTATTTCCTGATTATTGAAGACTATGGCATTTATACATAGTGTACATGAATGCAAAATTCCCGTCACCGTTTCCTTAGCAACTACATGACATAGAGGTCTGGTATTTTGAATATAGCTTTAAGCTTTGTCCAATAGTACCATATAGTTTATACCTATTTTATGCTCCTAGTTCATCTACTTCTTGTTTACCGAATACTTAGAATTTTACACATAGTTTACATACATTCAACATTTCCGTCACAGTTTTCTAAGCAGATACATGACTCGGAGATCTGAAATTTTACATGTAGGCAAGCTTTTTCCTATAGTACCATATGATGTATAGCGATTGAAGATTTTTATATCATCTTCTTTCTGATTGCGGACTTCTTAGGTTTTTATTCATGGTATATCTTTGGGAATGGGGTTATCACTAGTGAGCTTAAGCTCACAGATTTACTTGTTTTACATATAAAGTCATATATAGTGTGACGACTAGATATTTTATTAAAATAACATTAAAATTGTCATGAGCACTAGTTGTTGTACTAAGATGTTCACCCCTGTATCCCAATGTGTTGTGTTTTTTTGTTACCGGAATGGAAAAGGGGGTTTGTCGGCATAAAACCTATTTCAACCCACCATTTCTTTAGAAATGCCTGTACCAAGTCAGGACCATTGCGATCTTCAATTTCTCTGGTATGTCTTTGCCTTGTTTTGCCTTTTCTTAGATGCATGAGATTGATCATCCCATTTCGGTAATTTTGTTGTTACTGCTTTTTTATCATGAAATAATATTTAGACGTTCAGTAAGCATGATAATTAAGCTGATGCATTAAAATATGCTTTCGATGCTTTCGATTTCTATCCCGCCCCATGCGTGACCTGGGAGGCGAATAGTCCCGCAGCAGAGCTTAGCTTGTCGTAAGAGGCGACTAAGGGTCTTGGGATTCTGAAATCGGGTCAGTGCTCAGACCACAGAGCGACCCAGATGTGTACTCTAGGTGGAAGATTAGGGTGGCCCTCGTCCGCGGGGGTTGTCAGGTCTATAATACGGAAACCCTGACATCTAACCAAAGTGGGCCAATTTGTGTGGAGAGTGCCATGCTTCATGCACGTAAAAAAATCCCTGTGTTGACTGCCAAGTAGTGCACCACATAGGGTAAGTTTTCTGTTCCTATCCATGTCTCCCCCTTTTCCTGTGGTTCTTAAAAGTTGCTGTTACCTTTGTGTCCCACCCCACCCCATATTCCATATCATCATCATTTCATGTTCATTATGTCTTCCTTTCATGTTAACCTATAAAGTGTTGCGAGGGCCTAAAACACCACCTCACTCACCCACTCGAGTCTATATCCCTATTCTGTATAAAAATCGACAACCAAGAACTTTGATCACAGGGACCGACCATTTAACTAGTTCTTGAAAAGAAGGCCTTGGCTTTTTTCCTAAAAAATGTTCTAAAAAAATTATTTTGGCAGCAGAGGATAGGAAGTAGTATGTCTGCCATATAAAATAATGATAATAATGAATAAAAATAATGCTAATAATGAAAATATAATTCTACCAATGGAGACTTTTGTAAAGCTCCAGGATCTAAAGGTTTAAGCAAGCAACAGCTTTAATTTCTCTATCTGCTATAGTTTTCATTCAATAGGCAAAATACATGACAAAACGCTATTTTCATCTTTAAAGGGCCGTACGTAACCCCTATAAGGGGTCATCCGGCAACCTCGACCAAATGGGGACTTTAGTAAAGCTCAATGAGCTGAACAGTTAAGCAAGCAACAGCTTTTCTCTATCTGCATTAGTTTTCATTCTATAGCGGAAAAACCGCTATATTGTTGATATGTTAAGGGCTATAACCCCTATAAGGGGTCATCTGACAACTTTGACCGAATGGAAACTTTTATAGAGCTTGATGAGCTGAACATTTAAGCAAACAACAGCTTTTCTCTATCTGTAATAGTTTTCATTTCTACATGAATAAAACGCTATTTCTGACCTTAAAGGGCCATAACCCCTATTAGGGGTCATCTGACAACTTCGACTCAATGGAGACTTTTGTAGAGCTTTTGATCGTTGCTTCAGATTTTTCAGATGTTATAGTTTTTGATTTATAGGCCAAAAACTAGAGTCTGGGTTCTAGTGCTGCTGATGAGGAATAATTTTCCGAAATGGCCATACAGCACATAAAAATTAGGTGCCGTTGGAGTTAACATATGTGTTGTGGTCTCATGTTTATTTACTCCATATCCTTTCTTAAATTATTTCTGACCTCCCTAACGGCGGCCAAGTGTTTTTGGCCGGCAGTCATAATTTGTGTAATCTTTGTAGAGATCATCCCATAGATGAAGTGTGCAAAGTTTCAAAGCAATCCATTCAGTAGTTTAAGAGGAGAAGATTTTCAAAGGAGAGTTAACGACGACGGACGACGACGACGGACGCCAAGTGAAGGCAATAACTTACATGACCCTTCGTATCAGGTGAACTAAAAACCAAGCCCCCCTTTTCAAGTTAAATGGTCCGGCCTTTAAAACATTTGCATCAAAAGTCCAAAACTTTATGATTTCATCTTACTGAAATAAAGTTACATGTTTAATGGTTTTTATTGTCAAACTCAATACGACAAAATTGTTTTCTTCCTTTGTACAAAATAGCGGGAAAAGCTGAAAAAAAAACTTTCAGTGCAGATTCATTTACATGTGTTTGTGGAAGAACATTGAACTAGATGAATGTTGATTAGGTCTATAGTCATAAATCTATCATGAGGAGTTCCCTGACCCTGAAAAAAAAAAACATAATCCCAAGGTTTCTGCCTATTTTACGTGATTATAAAGATGAAATATGTGGCTTATTTTACAGATGGTTTTTGTTCTGAATGACAAAATTTTCTCGCGTTTCAAACATACATGTTTGTTGCAAATCACTTTGTCGTCAAAAATGAAACAGAAATTGAAAAAAGAAACGAATAAAATAGATTATTTTGTGTCGAAAAAATGATTTCAGTATAGATAAACATATGTAATCAATAATTTGAATCATTAACAAATGTACTGAAATTTTGTAGTGAAAACAGAATTACTACATCCAATCTGTCTTGAAAGAACCGATTTTTATAATTAATATTTGTCTTTATGTACACTTATGCAAACGATTTGTTTTAGTTTGCTTGCTAATGCGTGCATTTTGTTTAATTTACTATAATTCCTTTTAATTCAGTCAAAATGCACTATTCTGCCTGATATCTGGAATCCTGCTTTTTTATGCCCGCCGACATGTTGTCAGGGTCATTAAGTTTTACTCATGTCCATCCGTCCGTAAGAATTTCCGTCAAACTTTAGAATGATTTAAAACTTTGTAGGATTGCTCAGTATGACAAACTGTACGTCATAAGCGACTTTCCGACCTGCTGGATTTTTACTTCCTTTCTGGGAGTGGGTCGAGATGAAAATTTACGTGAAAATTTCCTTCAAGCTTTTGCCAAAACTCTACATTAGAATGATTTGAAGCGTGGTAGGGTGTTTCAATAGAGATAATCGGAGAAGCGACGTGCGTATCTACGTATTGTTAAGTTGCCCTAATAAGTCTAAAAACGACATAATCATTACCTCCCTTATGCCAGGTGTCTGAATTGATCCGCACTAGATTTGAACATGTATTATAACCATACATATGTAAAATTAAAAAATTAAAAATACATCTTATAATTAAACGATTCCTCCGTTTAAACCTTTGTTTTAAAAATATTCACCCAGGCTTCCCATCTTTTATTCTGGAGGTTTTTTTTTATTAATTTTTAAAAATTTTCCACTGTTTTAATGAATAAAATTTATTGAAGAGTAACTTACTTTGTTGCGGATTGTGCGTTCATCTGCTAGTTTGTCAAAGATATATTTATTACCTTTTTGTTGGAATTTGGTATAAAAAAACCCACGTATAGTAAACTGGATTGTAAGTACTGAACATTTTTGTAGAAGAGGGGATTTTTTTTTACAAAAATAAGTTAAACAGTAGCTACATGTCATTTGTAGATAATTGTCTGTTACACTGTCCAAATAACCTCTTCCTATGCATCACAGTGGAATTTGAATAACATCTTGCATGAATTTAATAAAATCTAAAGCACCGTACATTTAAGAGAGCGATCATTCGATTTTTATCTGGCTAATGGGGTTATTGATTTGTTTTTCATCCAGCCTAAATATTATCTGAACAATCAAAGCCTTGATGTTTTGTGAGCTATTTTTGAATTTTAAAATCAAATAAAAATTTGACAGCAAAAAGGACCATACTGCCCTTTTTAATATCAAAGCGTTGTCCTGCATTTTTATTTTCTGATTGTTTGTTGTTGGCATACTGTTTTTTATTTCAAATTTTACCATAGCCCCCCCCCCCCCCCCCTTTCCAAAACAAAATCAAATGGTCGCTCCCTAAGTTACATGTGGTTTATTTCTACCTCAGGCACATTTTTGACTCATCTAAAACAAATTTTAAATTTTGTATTCAATTTGGCATTTTTATGCCCCGCTTCGAAGAAGAGGAGGATATACTGTTTTAACTATTTTTCCTAGATTGCTGATATTTGGTAAAGAGCTTGTTATGGCATGGTGTATTGTGTATACCTTTTTGGATTTATCGGACATTTAATTCCTGTTTATCGAAGACTTTAATATTTTCCGTCACACAAAATTTATTCTGCCCAGCTTTTCATCGGCAACTATTATTCCTAGGTTGCTTATATTTGGAAACAAGCTTGATATGGATATGATGTATTGTGGGATACTTTTTTGATCCATCGGACTTCTTAATTAATTGCAGTTGGAGTCGACATATGTGTTGTACATAGTGTCATGTTCATTTACTACATATCCTTTTATAAATTATTCTACTTCCTGTTAACCGAAAACTAAAACAAACAAGAGTTAACACTAAAGTATGTCTCGCCTGCCGGCACCATCAGAAACAATTATTCTTTCTTACTTCCACTATATTTTGAATTTACATGGATTTTCAGTTTCTGAGATCAAAAGATGTTTATAGAACTTAAACATTGCAAATATATGCAATAAAAATAATCAAAGTCACTCAACCGGAAAATCAAGGTCAAGGTCAAAAGATGGGGATGCAACTGTGCTAAGCTACTACTGGGGAATATGCATACCAAGTTTCATCAACCTAGGACCTATAGTGTTTGAGATATGGAGGTGCTCGCAAAACTTTTCCATTGCTATTATATGTATTGAAAATTGTCAAAGTCACTCAACCGAAAAATCAAGGTCAAGGTCAAAAGATGGGGATGCAACTGTGCTAAGCTACTACTGAGGCATATGCATACCAAGTTTCATCAACCTAGGACCTATAGTTCTTGAGATATGGAGGTGCTCGCAAAACTTTTTCATTGCTATTATATGTATTGAAAATTGTCAAAGTCACTCAACCGGAAAATCAAGGTCAAGGTCAAAAGATGGGGATGCAACTGTGCTAAGCTACTACTGGGGCATATGCATACCAAGTTTCATCAACCCAGGACCAATAGTTCTTGAGATATGGAGGTGCTCATAAAACTTTTTCAAAAAGTTAACGCCGCCGTCGCCGCCGTCGTCGCCGCCGCCGTCGCCGCCGCCGCCGGTAAAGTAACACCTATGTCCCGCTCTGCTTCGCAGGCGAGACAAAAAACTGTCGCACATTTCATTCACTTACATGAAAACTCAGCAACACCTGGGTTGATAATAGTTGGTAACAAGCTTGGTATTGACATGATGTATTAATACATGTTTGGATCCATCGAACATTTACTTCCTGTTTGTTGTAAACTTGATACTAAACGCATTGCATACTAGTAGTAGTTGTGAAAGCGGTAATATCACTTGTGAGCATTCTTGTTTCTTTTGTTTCGTCGTTCTATGTTCTTTATATAAAGTGTTTGGCTATTTTTGGTGACAGCGGAAATGATGAGACAAACCTTGCGTCAGTCGTATCAAATGTTTTAGTTTGTATGCTTGTTGCAACTTTCATTCATTGTATGTACCATCTACTTCAGATATATCAATGGATACACAACTGAACAAAACTGAAACAAAAACGGAAGTTTTATCAAATACAAGTTTATATGACCACAGCAAAAGTCTTTTAATCTGTTACAAAATCATGCTGAATTGTGCGAATTTCCTCTTAATTTCATATCTGTAAAAATATAGAAATGTTGGTTATCATTTATTTTTTTTATCCCCGAGCCCAACAGAGTTTGGGAGGGGATATAGCGTTCAGTTTGTTCGTTCATACGTTCGTTCGTTCGTTCATACGTTCGTTTGTTTTGTCATTAACTTGGGAACTAAACATAGAGAGATGATATTTGGTAATGTGGTTATATCTTTGATGGTAGTCAGAATCAGTACCATATTAATTAAGTAGCCTTGACCTATATTTCCGCATGAATGACTCCGGTTAAAGTTTTGGTTAAGGTCCATATCCCAGCAACTGCAAGTGATAGAGCGATGATATCGGGCCAGTGGGTACATTTTGGACAGTAACCAACATCCGTACCAAAATTGGGTCACCTTGGCCTACATTTTCCGCATGAACGACTCGGGTTTAAGTTTTGGTTTAGGTCCAAATCTCAGCAACTGCAAGTGGTAGAGAAATGATGTTGGGGCAGTGTGAACATCATGGAAAGTAACCAACATCCGTACCCAAATTAGGTCACCTTCACCTACATTTTTCAGATTCAGGTTAAAGTTTTGGTTAAGGCGCATATCTCGGTAATTCGAATTAGAAGAGGAATGATATTTGGAAAGTGGGTATATCTTGGATAGTAATTGACATCTGTTCCACTTACATTTTAATGTAACGGGCGAGGGGATAAGCTGTCGTGTGCGACTGTTCCGTTTCTTTATTAGAATTATACCATTCATTGTCTGATAGTTGTAAGTAAGAATATATCCAAAGACATGTCGACCCTATTCGCCCCGTATCATCGCACCATTTCCCTTACTCTGCGATCTTCATGCATTCTTATTATAAAGGTTTTTTTTTCTCAGGAGTATTATATTTTGGTTTTCATTTCATCATAAATCTGTCTCTATATATACTATTATGCAAATATAAATAAAGTTTCATGATAATTCATTATTATACATGCTCTATATGGAAAAAAAACCTTTTACCTAAAGGTTATTAACTTGCCGTAGTGTACGAACGGACGGACACGAACACAAAATTCCGCACTCCGTTACAATAAACAATGGAGAATTCAGACAGTCAGGATGTTGAGATAAAATACAACTGTAGTTGGAATTCATAGGAACCCTTTCAAAAGGTTTAAATGTGGACATGTAAGACATTGGAATATACATGTAACTCGAAAACTTACATGGGTTGTTGCCATTTTTAACCAAAATTTGTAATTTGGGTCTAGTTGCGCAAATGAAAATCTCGTTGAGATCTTTTGGTATTTTATGTGAAAATCCGTGTGTTTATCCGCTTTTCGACCTTCATGTATATGCAGAAGAGTAATTCATCCAAAACAAACCATAGTGGAAGTTCATACGTATTATTTAAAATCGACCCCTCAGTTGGTGATCATTTATTGTGAACACAAATTAAAATTATCAAATGTAAAGCGGGCGTAAGAAAAACCATTAATAAGCTGGAGTTGACCGTGTAAATGCATATTTGAGGTAAGTATTAAAAATAAACTTAAGATTCTTTCTAAAAGAAAGTTAAAATTTCTTTGAGTGTCAAAAAAACCCGATGACGTACACACAAAAGCAATGCAATTAGAATTATCCGTTAAAATGAAAAATTCTCTGATATGTTATTGGCCGATCTTGGGTCCAAATTGGGTTTTCGCTCGACATATAATGTTCTTAAAATCTTTGCTTTTCATGTTCGTATCTAGTGCATGTTTGGTATTTTCAATCTCTCCGGCATCAATACTTAGATTGTTAACAAACACATCAAAGCAATGAAATTCTCCGTTTAAATTTCAAAATTGTCAAAATCCTAAGGTTCTTACTACCCCAGACATAAGGGACAGGCCATTTAACTTGAAAGGATTTTTTTAAAAATATTTTTTGAAGGCATCGCGACAGATTTTTTTTTTCATTATTTGCATTTTTTTATGTAGCTGAAATCCTTCTTCAGAACAAGGAATTATATAATTCCTTGTTCAGAATATTTTTTTTTATTTCTTACCCTCTGCTGCCAAAATACTTTTCTATCAAAAATAATTTCCAAAATATTTTTGGGGGTAAAAACCAAGCCCCCTTTCAAGTTAAATGGTCGGTTGTTTTTTTTTTTCATAGTCCAAGAGCGGCATACATTTTTATTGGGGTTGCATTGATTTTAATTATTATAATACTTTATTGTCATGTAAATCAATACAATACAAATTGAATGTTTGACATAAAAAATAAAAAACTAAGTTATAAAAAAAAAACAAAAAACAAAACAAAACATCGACAAAATCATAAATTAGTCGATGAGCCCCCTGTCCTCAGTTCTGATTGGTATTGTCAATCTTTTGGATAAATCGCATCTAATGAATCTTTGAATAGAGGTAATAGCAAAATTACCGAGCTTGGAGGATCAATCTCATTGTCCAAGAGAAAAGACGAAACAAGGTAAAAATACCATAGAAATGGAAGATTGCAATGGTCCTGACTTTGTACATGAATTTTGAAAGGGGGTCCACCTATTGTCTACTAAGGAGGGTTCCAGGCCATTTTTGCCTAACATCTGCACGAAAATTTTACAAAATTTTCAAAGGATAGGGTGTGTTTCGACACCCCCCCCCCACCCCGGAATATCCTGTCTCTGGATCTGCCACAGCAGAAACTTTAAATATATTTTAAATGTTCCTGATTAAAATTTTTGACATGAAATTATGATTTGAATTGAATTTTTATTTGAACGCGTAAAATAGGGATACAAAACATCGACGGAATTCGGATTGGTTGCTTTACAAAAAGCCGATCGACGAAAAATTGCTTTGGTAAGATTTTTACTTGTAGGTAATAAAATGATGAATCTTCGAGGGCGGACAATATGATTTGCTTTTGTACTGCACATCATTACCCCACGCCCTATTTAACAGATGGGGTCGGAGATGTTAACGGCTGATCAAGTTTTGATAAAAAAATTGAAAAAGTCCAATGTTCTGGGAAAACTCCGAAATTAATTAAAGTATAAACCGAAAACAAAATATTTCCTTGGGCCCTCCCCCTTTTTTCTTCCTTCTATGATACATTGATTCAAGTTTGAAAAATAAATCTTTTCGTGAGTAGTGTTCACAGTTAAGCCATATAAGGTATTATAATTAAAAGGGAGATAACAAGAATTTATGCCCGACTATTTGACATTAGAACGTAACAGGTAAACGGCTTTATGTCAACATTACTCACGATACGGCTCTTGTCCGATTATCTCTATTAATATGACAGGTCCTTTACGACTTTATCACCTGTCAGACTTCAACATCTTGTTTGGGGTACGGACAAACCGACATAAATGTCTGTACGAATTTTCTTCAAGCTTTTATCAGAAACCGTAAACGAGAATGATTTGAATCCTTGTATGATGTTCAGTATGACAAACTGTACGCCCTAAGCGACTTTCTGACCTATAAGACTTCTTCCTGATTGGGGTACGGACGAACAGACATATTTTCGTATGTTTGTACGAATTTCGGTCAAGCCTTTATCAGAAACCGTACATGAGAACGACTTGATACTTGGTAGGATGGTTCAGTGTGACACACTGTACGTCCAAAGCGACTTTCGGAATTGTCAGACCCTGTGTGGGGCCGGCGGGGCATCGGTGTCCCATGAACACATTCCTTACATCGGGTCAGGTCGCTTAGCCCACAAAGCGGCTTGGATATGTGCCCTATGTGGTTGAATAGGAAAGCCCTGCCAAAGTGGATACCGGGGTCGTCATGTTATAATGCGGAGAACCAGATGGCAAGCCATCGTGGTGCGCCGTCTTTGGAAATTGTTGCGTCCCTCGCGTTAGTGATCAAATTAGAAGCGGCATCATTTCAATTATAGGGGACGATTTCGGTTTTAATATTTTACTGTACAATTGAATCAAATTGTATGAAAATGTAACAACTGATCGCAGCCGTTTGAAATGTTTCAAATGTAAACCAGATTGATCGAACGATATAGAAATGCTAGTTTTAATGCCAGTTAACGGAATATTTTGGTCAAGATTAAATGACAGGGAATGCAAATGCTGCAAGGGATGTAGATGTTGTTTAACAAGGGTTGATTTATTGAGTGTTGTTCGTTTTATGCCCAGTCGACAGCATTTCAGTCTTAATCAGGAAAAGACAACAACAAATTGAATTGTGTAGACCCACCCAAGACACAGAACTCATAAATGTATATCACTCAAATCGGACCAATGTACGACCACTAACCAGAGAGAAAATGAACTAACTCACAAAACAGGCCAATGCACCGTCAATGAACCATAAACCAATGTACTCGGAAAGTGACAAAACCCTCGGCTAAAACTTCACACATTCTGGAATCCTTACCTATGGTGATTGACAATGAAAAACCCTTACACAAGAGTTTAAACACTTACTTTAGTGGGATATAACCAACCCATCCGTGCGGGTTCCAGGCGGCGAATAGGCCCGCAGCAGCGCTACGCTTGTCGGTAAAAGTCCGCTAAAGAGCGCTCAGAAACCTGACATCGGGTCAAGCCGCTTTGCCCTTAAAGCGACTGGGATGTGTGCCCAAGGTGGTGAAATGGGGCAGCCCTGTCATATTGAATGCCGAGGTCGTCAGCCTATAATGCTGAAAACCTGACCGCAAACCATAGTGGTGCACCGTGTTGGTAAAATGTCACGTTCCTCGCACGTTAAAGAACCCTGCAGCAGGTCTCGGTAAGAGTAGGACCCGTAGGATCCCCATGCAGGAGGCTAAATTTCCCGTCCCTACCCATCACTCCTTTTTCCAGTGGCAGTCAAAACTCTTCTACCCGATTGGCTTTGTGTCCCCATTTCCTCCACTTTATCATCATTTAATGTTCATTGTATCACCACTTTCATGTTCATCGCCCGGATATAGTCGAAATCGTGCTGCTTGGGAGTAAAGAAATAACGAACTAACTAACTAAGAGTAGGACCCGTAGGATCCCCATGCAGGAGGCTAATATAAATTTCCCGTCCCTACCAATCACTTCTTTTTCAAGTTGCAGTCAAAACTCTCCTACCTGATTGGCCTGTCTCCCCATTAGCAATAACTAACTAATTAACTATAACCAACCCTTATCCAGTTTTACATAAACGACCCCTTTTCCGTGTCAAATACAATGCTGGTTGAGCATACACAGACTGGGAGTTTAAAAATGGGGTTGGTTGGGAAACAAAGGAACTGCACATTTCTAAGACTACGGAAAAAGGGGAGAGGTGAGTAGGGGCGGACAATTAAGCCCATGTGGTGCACTAATTCGCGATCCACAAGGGGATCATTTACGTGCATGAAGTGTGGCACTCTCCACCCACGTTCGTTCACTATGGTTTGCTGTCAGGTTTTCCGCATTATAACCGAACGACCAAAGGGGAAGGAGGGTGGTTATTTACTAGGGATGAAAAAAATGAAAAAAGGAGAGGTGCAAATGTGCAAAGACAAATTCAGTTAAAATTACGAGAACATCATGAAACAGCAAACTGCATAAAAGCACGAAAAAACCAACTCTACAATAATCAACAACTGAGGTCATAACGAGGGTGAACTTGCATTGTGTGCCTCAGAATGATGCTTGCTGGTTGCCACACACTCGTAGCGTTGCTGTTATTTCAGCATGTCAAATACTGTGGATTGGGTACAAATTTTCGTGGTTTGATGAAAAGTATTAATTCGTGGATTCTTAAATTCGTGGTTTTGAAAACTGTCCACAGCATACAGATCAATGTTAACTTTCTTTTCGTAGGGCATCAATTCTCGTGGGTAAAGCCCACTCATGAAAACCACGAAAAATAATACCCCCACGAATTATAATGAAACCACAGTATGGTAAAGAAGGATCGAAAATTAAAACAAGATAAAAAGAAAGGTCTGGCTTGTACGTAGACTGATTACTGTCTTGTATTGGTAACTTAAGTATAAATCCCATATTTGTCTACGAGCGCATGGTGTAGCTTTCATCAGAGTACTTTATTTTGCAAAATGGGAATCGGGTTTCTTACAACCATATTGTTAGCCAGCATTTTAGTTTATAATGTAAGAAAGACGAGAAAGAAGTTGGCCTAGTAGGTTACTATTATTTTATTACATTTTGGAATTTCCTTTTTATACCCCGCAATACGAAGTGGCAGGGTATTATGTTATACCCTCAGTTTTTTTTTTTCGGTGTCCGTCCGTCCGTCCCCGAAGGTTTCCGACCAATAACTTGAAAACGCGTCAAAGGATTTCAATGTTATTTTGCACAGCTGTTTAGTACAATGAAATACAGGTCAAGTTAGATTTCCAGCATGATCCAAAAAACAGTTTTCGAGATAGGCCACTTTAAAAAATCAAATTTCATGAAATTTTGAGTTTCCGACCAATAACTTAAAACGCGTCAAGGGATTCAAATGATATTTTGTACAGCTATTGAGTACAATAAAATACAGGTCAAGTTTGATTTCCAGCCTGATCCAAAAAACAGTTTTTGAGATAGGCCACTTTGAAAAATTAAATTTCATGAAATTTTGAGTTCCCGACTGAAAACACATCAAGGGATTTGAAAGGTATTTTGCACAGCTGTTTAGTACAATTAAATAAAGGTAAAGATAAATTTCCAGCATGATCTGAAAAACAGTTGTTGAGATTGGCCACTCAGTTGCAAAATCAAATTTTATGAACTTTTGATATTATATCGTGGCGGGGTATCATTTAATGTTCCATTGCATGCCCTATTTTTAAATAAATGGTATGGCATTTATGGACGTCTCACGTCTAAAAGACAAAGGAAAAGGTTTCCTATTTTGCATAAAGACAAGCAATTGCGAAGACAAATATAAAAGCTTTGGGTAGGAGTAACCTTTGGGTTTATGTGATGATAGTCTCTGATGCGTTAGAGGTTTAAAGGTTCCAGTAGAAACCCCTTTACCAGATCATTTAATTTGTAAGAATTTTGAGAGATAAGCCGATGCAACATATGAACAACTAATGTGTCAATGGCTTACGTCTGTAAGTGGCTTTAAGAAATCACCATAAACACCAAAAATTAAATAGTATGCGCAAATATATGTTGTATAAGAAAGGTTCTCAAAAATATAAAGAATATTCATCACGCGTTTGGAAGGAGTAGTATACAAAACGTTTGACGGACGGAATAATCAGGAAGTACGGTCGGACGGACGGACGGCAAAAAGGAAGGATGCAAGGACAGACGAACAGACAAATAAGGACGGGAGAAAGGACAGATGTACTGTACGGACAGAACAAACCCTAACCCTAACCCATAGCACACGTCAATGAAAAGAAAATAATCATTTGGTCTGACAAGCCTGACATCGACAGTATGATTTTAAATTTTTTTATTCATCCGCATAAAACTAATTCGTGTATATGTAAAGAAGTTGCAACAAGCAGGAATTGCTGTACCCTCCCGGGGCACTCATAACGAGTTCGCGTTGTTGGTTGCTATTTAGTTCGTATTGTGTGTGTTTTATACCTCGCCACACGAAGTGGCGAGGTATTATGTTATACTCTCCGTTTCGTTCGGTTTCTGTCTGTCGAAAAGATGAACAAACTTACCAAGATTCACATTACCTTCGGTTTTAGAAGGCATTTACAAAGATAATGCTTTGTCCGGGAAAAATTAATAAAGGTTTTATTAGTTTGTAGTTTAAATAATCGTATCGAACACAAAAAAAAATATTTTAGTAAAGAGTACAAAAAATATGAGGGAATTGAGGGAGGAAGGCAAGAAGCACGGACAAACGGACGGACGAAACAAACCATATACCTCGGGTATTAGAATGGAAAAAAAACCGATAATTTGACCTGGCCGACCTAAGGGTCCGACGATTTAACCAGAAAGGAGAGGCCTTGGTTTTTCTTTCTAAAAATGTTCTTGATCTGATTTTTGATGAAAAAAATATTTTGGCAGCAATGAAGAAAAAAAAATTCTGTAGAAGGATTTCTGTCATATAAATAAAAATGCTAATATTGGAGAAATAAATCTTGTCGCGACACCTTTGAAAAAAAAATCTGGACAAAAATAATTAATTGTAACGCCATCTATAGGTTCATGTTACACGTTATGGTAGTGACAAAATGCAACTTTATTTCGGCATGTTTTTGTAAAATATTAATAATTTGTTACCATTACTGTGAAATTGTATTATTAAGTAACATAGAACATTGTTTTATAAGTCTTAATCTTAGCACACCGTTTTTTTTAGTATTTTCTTACGTGCATGTCTCGGAGAAAAACCATGCAGTTTAGTCCAGATCCAATACAGTACTGCAGTTGTTGCAAATCAACAAAACACTTGTATTTAACTTTAAATTTTGTCCAAGGCAGGGCTCTTGAATGAAATTCTCTCTAATATTAAAAACTTAAACGCTTACAAGGTGAACATGTTAAACCTGCAACCATATGGAACATCTAACTTCGATACAACATGTACAAGCCTGTGAAATGAGTTGGTTTTAATTATTGTAGTTTACAACTTTTGTAAACACTCTAAAGTGTTTAATTTTAAACAGTGAGTGAGTGAGTGAGTGAGTGAGTGAGTGAGTGAGTGAGTGAGTGAGTGAGTGAGTGAGTGAGTGAGTGAGTGGGTTGGTGTTTTACGCCCTTTAACCGCGATAATCATGAAAAGGGATGATAAAATGAACATGAAATGATGGGAATTGGGTGGGAAACAAAGAACAGTAAATTCGGAAGAACCACAGGAAACGGGAGAGATGGGTAGAGACAGAAAATTTAGCCTATGTGGTGCACTACTTGGCGGTCCACAAAGGGATCTTTAAGTGCAAGAAGCGTGGCATTCTTCACACACGTTGGCCCACTTTGGTCGACGATCAGCACCCTGTATAACCGCGATACAGTCGAATCCGGAAGTCAACGCGTTTTATACCCTCTAAACAGGAAAATAAATGATACGCACTACAAGAAAAGGCCATTACTAGTTAATACAGTATTAATGATTTCTAACAATGCTTGAATCATTTAATAACTAAATGCATATTAAAAAATATGCAAACGATCTCTTATAAAAAAAAGAAGAAAGCAAAAACGCACTGACAGGGGTCCTATTGATAGCCATTTCCTATGTTAAAATATGACTGAAAATGGCACTTATGTCCGTACTAACTAGAATTTTATTTTTTGTTAATATGATGTCTATAAGAAACAGGAAAAAAGCGTTGGAATCTTTCAAATAAACTAATCATAAATGTAAATATATGATCGTTCGACAGTACACCCCGTTGACATTCACCAGTACACTACGTTGTGCGTTCATGGAAAACCACTGTACACTTCGTTGACAGGTTTCATTCATGTATTTCTTTCCCATGGTCTCCTGGATTGCAACAGCAACATTATTTATCTGCTTATACTTCAATTTTTCAACAACTGAGTTTAGGAATAATAGATCATAGCATTATTTATTATTCCAACAGAAAATGTAGATGTCAAATCCAACGAAAAATAGACGGACAAAAAAAAACCTGGCAGTTTGCGCAGCAATTGACGATGTGCATGTTGTAAACTAAATACTAAAACTTCATTTTAAAATTCGGTTGAGAAGTTTCCGGGGACTTAAGCTGAATATCTGGGTGGCGGTATGACGCTTTTAAATTATAAAAAGCGGCCTCCATCATAGGTATCTCTTTCAAGGACTATGAATCTAAAAGTCATCAATTGCAAACTTAGCCTGAATATTAGTAAAGACTTTTGAAGAGCTGGATGAGCTGAAAGTTCAAGCAAGCAACACGTTTTGAGTAAGTTGGCCAAACATAAATCAAATCAATACTAGGGCAATATCTTGTATGAGAGGCCACCTACTATTTTTGATCCAACGGAGACTTAGCTAACTCTCAATTCATTTTATAAGAAAAAAAAACCGTTTTTCGTCACTTTAGGACCATGACCTCTGTCAACTTAAATCCTGTGTAGGCTTAAGTAGAGCTCAATGAGCTAGTTAGCAAGCGACAGCTTCTCTCTATCTGCAGTATTTTTCATTCTATTCAAAATGATCAAATAGCTAAAAGACAAAGTTTTTATTCACAAGACGCTTTTCACCCTTTGTTGGGATGTTAACTCTATTAGGCGACTCATATACTATAAATGAAACTTTTGACATAATAAAGTAGAATTGCATTTAAAGGACCTATCTTTGGGAGCGCGGTGGCTTTAAGCACTGGTCTTTCAATCTCAGGTCAAGCCCCACACGTGATAAGGTTTCTAGGCACCTACCGTTGCTTGTTGTTTTCATCGAATGTTCAGCTTAGAATATCGGGCGTTCCTCCTGCACAAGCCTGGCAACCATTCAAGGGCCTAAAATAAGCCAACGGCCGTTAATCTTGCCGTCGGTCAAAAGCTCTTCAGAGCCTATGTTAATTGTTTGACTGTGTACACATCACTCATCTTTCAAATGTATGCTAAAATCTTAAAAATCCAACAAAAATTGTCTCAGCTCCCTAGCTAAAACATGTAAAAATGTCTGTATATGTGTATTAACAATAGTTTTTGGTTGTTTATTCTATGCTATTTAAATGTCCATGGCGGTCTTAGCAGGATGTACCGGCGGCATATCAAAGGATTTTAATTAAAGTCTCTATAATTCTAAAACGGATTGAAATACTTTTACTAAAATTTCATTTATATAACATTTTATTTCTAACATTCTTTTACCGTTTGCATAATTTTTTATGACATAGAATGTCCTTTGTGCACATTTAAGGTCCTTAGTGCACTAAGGAGTCCTCTGTGGTGTTTAGATGTACCCCCAAAACACCGCCTGAGAGAGGATCGGCTAGTGATCGATATTGTGCACCAGCGCTTTAGACCTCTCGGCCACCTAGGCCCGAGTCTGAATATGGCTTAACATTTAACAGCTGCACCTATTATCACCTTCAAACGTGTACAAATGCATATACAAGATGGCATTGCTATTTTTTAGACGCATCAAAGGAGTGACGAAGTGTACAGATACATAAAGGATAAAGGATATGCCGCAACGAAAGAGTACCAGTTGTGACCATATATATTTAAAAGATATTAGAATTCTCAAACAGCTTACGTATAATCCTTAAAACAGAGTCTCGAATAAACTTGCAAAATTTCAATGATCAATAGCTGTCTAGATCTGAAGTTCAGAGCAAAAAAACCCAAAGTAAAGTAAAACTGACTTAGCGTCTAACGGCACGGATGAGGAACGAAATGATACAGAGCCGGATCGTTTCCATAGCTGATCCGGCTTTAAATCCCTGAATGAGTGACTAGGGCATAATGGACAATTTCTTAAGATGAAATAAATATGTTTACTACATGCAACAAAAATAATATGACATTGTTAAGAAATAAGCATTAAATACATGAAATAGCCGGTTTATAAATGTGTAGTTAACCTCAATATATTATCGCAATTATTAAAATTCTCTTCACAACAAAAGTATATTACCATCTGGTACAATACTTTATATCACTGAAGTTTGTAACTGTAGCGGCGTGAGAATGATTGTCTGACAGATAGAAAAACACAGACTGGACGAGATGCAAATGATATATGTATATTATGCAATAAAGTATTATATTTTTATTAACAGATTTTTTTTACAAAATATGCAAATCAGCGATTTCAGTTATCTCATGAACGTAATAAAACGACCACTGTGATAATCGCGGATTTTAAAGTTCAGCGGAATGCATGTACTAGTTATTGCGCGATTCTTACTACATTTAAGATATTTGCCCAGACTTGATTCGAATTCATAAGGGGGTCTTGGTCTATTTTTTATATTGATAATTAAATATAATATATTGATGATTAGATAAGGTTATTCTTCTCTATTTGTAATTAAGGGATTTGTGTTATTCAAACAGATATAAGTGTTTTATATTTAAGAATACACATGCAGAGTCATTTAAAAAGCCCTCATAAATGAATACATATCAACGTCGGTTTTAGGCCTGGGATTTTTTTGAAAAAAATTTCCTGGCCCGGATTTCACTGAAAAAAATAATTTTGCCCAGACCTGGGCTGAAAAAAATAATCTGACCTTGATTTTGGCCTATCGAAAAAAAAACTTTCCCACAATTTTTTTTAATGCTCAGCATGTATTTGAAAAAATAATCAGGCCCGCAAAGCGAGTAAAAAAAAATTCCGGCTCGAGGAAAAGTCCCAGCCCCCCCCCCCGAAAATCAAATGGTTCGTGCCTGATACGAATATATTTAAAAAGGATTACAGAAATGCAAAAATGGGGTGTGTGAACGAGAAACAAAGACAAAATTAAAAACATTATATTAGATTAGTCACAAATATATACTAAGGGCTTCAATGCGACAATTATTAAAATACGGGTGCAGTGATAGCCCTTTTTTATTCAATCGAGAAAAAAAAACCACAGGAACAGTATGTTTTTTTGTAAACAGGTTTTATTCATAAATGTTAATTTTCTTTTAGTTAACAAATTAATTACAAATCCATTGTCTATTGCAAATTGCCAATAAATGAAGTTAAATAACTACCATGTGGAAAATTAGGGCGATTTATATTATACCGCCACTGTGACCTTTTCAAGTGCATATCTCCTGACATGCCTGACCCGCCTTACCGTTTTGTTTTCTATCTACAGAAAATGAATTATAGGTATTTCATAATAATATGAATAGAAACATTGGCGTTTTAGCGGACAGACAGACGAACACTGTGAAAACAATTGGGCTTCAGCGTCCCCGATGCAGGGTGGAATATATTTTATTCCATTGAAGTTACTTTCCTGTTAAATGGCACACTTATTGCCGATCGCAACCTGCTGATGTTTTTGATGCGTGAAAAATGAGTACAGCCAAAACTGTTTATAAGTTTGATTTATATTTTTAGACTTGCTGCAAGTCCCTTTCTTTTTAAACGTATTATTTTTAATTATTTCTCAATTACAAATAAGTATAATTGTTCTAGCAGGAACAAATTTACTGATTGCTGCAGGAGTTAGAATATGTTTCAGTCAGGTTAATTACATGAATTAAGAGAATAAATAATACAGAGGGACTAGTAACCAAAAATTAAAGATTACATGTAATACATTACTTTTCTTATTTTATGACTCTCAGTTTTCGTTGATCTCTTTCTTGTTTTGCATTTTCCCCGTACATGTGCGGCAAATTATAATAGTAGTAAAAGTAGAATTTTGGCTAAATCATGTAAATATTATAGTTAGTATTTTTATGTTCCATCGTATTCTATCAATATTATCAGAACATAAGTAATCTTCCCTTTTTCTTCTATGCAGTATACATATGGTATAGAAGCCCCAAATTTGGTGGTATTGAATTGAAAATATATTCGGCTCGGCAATCAGCCAAAAACGGTTAACAAGACATTCTACGCTTAAAAACTTTGCTAATTTTATTACATTTATATCATCCAATATACCAATAAATTTTAATACTTTTTTTGTCCGATTGTAAAATTCAGAATTTTTAAAATACTGGGTTTCTTTCCTTGTACATTGTACAGCACATGGTCGATATCATCGATGCTGGATTTGGCTTTTCTGTTCGAACGATCATTTTGGGGGTTGTGTACTTTTCGTTCAATACTTTTTGTTTTTTACCTTTCAATATTTTGATTCAAATGCTGGGTTATTCCTTGAAATATGTATATGCAGTCTAACCAAATTACCCGGTGTATACCGAATTATGTAACAATACATATAGTTAACATCATCCTTTTTCATGCATTAATGTTTTTCTGCACATGGTTTAATACAATTTATCTGTATCATAAAATAACCACATATATTCCAAAATTTATTGTTTTATTATTTAGTTATTGAGTATATAGCATGGTTGAAGTCAAGCATGATAAATAGATCAACTTTTTTAAATGTGGGTACATATGATAAAGCCATTTCCCATGTACTTTATGCATGTCATGATCGCGTGTCGACCGTCATTGATACTATTTTAAAAAACAGTAATATAAATAATAAAAGTAATTATTTTTTTTAGCAGAAAATGTCTTCATTTGTTTAACTGTTTCTGTGCACAGAAATTATATTGAGAAAAAAAATCGAATCATTCAACGTATAACATAGGGGAGATAACCGATTTTTATCATTCAAGACAACAATGTTTGTCTCCCCTCAATGGACACACCACTTAGTGTCAAAGTAATTTTCATGAAAACGTGGTGATATGTACAATGATATCTTATACTTTTTTAGAAAGATAAATGATTAATAGTTCGTCGAAGCTTAGCCGGAAGGGCCACAAACAATTTAAAAAGAAATAGTTTGAGGTTAAAGACAGAAATTGTGATATTTCACCATGTATTCGAAAATTTTTGTGTGTTCCTTTAAAATGAAAATTTTTTCTTGCTGGTAGTTTTGTTAAACACACTTGAGTCTTTAAAAAATTCTTAAAACAGTCATTTAAAAAGAGGTCGAAGATTGTTTTTAGCAAAGATTTCCTTATATTATTGTATACTGTAATTTACCAACCCTATATTACAAAACACAATAATATAAAAAATTACAAAATATTGTAATTTAAGCCTTATATTATTCCCTGCAATAATATTATCATTTGTTGTAATATTACGTGCTGCAGTAATATTACAACAAATAGTAAGTGCCTGGACTGTTAATCCAGAAATCAGATAGTCGGTAAATGTACGGTCGGGATGTAATGAAAGTTCCTGTTCCAAACGATCTTTAATACATGTAATAGGAGTTTGAACTTGTCTAACACTGAAATCTTTCATTTCTTGATTACCTGGGTCCCACTTTTCTGAGACCCAAACATCTCGTTTTTTGAAATCGGACAATTAAGTTTTGAATGCTCCCCTTTGCAACTAAGACAAATATGTTGGTTTCGACATTCGGCAGTGAAGCACAACCCCTAACGCCATTAAAGTTATTACAAATCTCTCTGCCTAGATAAGTAACCCGATCTCGACCATACACATCTGCAACGTCATCAACTCTATTAAGAGATCTACTGGAATTTCTTTGAATTAGCATTTGACTGCAAACGCCCGATGAATGAAAAGAACTACCGCAAAAGTTGCAACTATTCGGTCGTGCATTAGCAAATATGTTACAAAACAGAGTATTGTTTCTGATAGACCAGTCGATAACTAAATTATTAAACCTCAAATGTGCTGCGGCATCAAGGGAAATTTTTTTGTGATACTCGTAAAAGCCCTTCCCGGGGTATCTTGTGGCCATTTTGACAATATCTCGTTCATAGAGGTCCAATTCTTGGCGTCTATGGGGATACGCTGCTCACATAATGTTCTTTTATATACTGAATGCTTGAATAAATTCCCCTAGGGAAAGAGACCTGTTTACACGGGGTCTGGCCTAGCTGACTTACGCCCGTCCCCCTCAACGCTCTCTATGACGCCTGATCCCGTATAGTAGGGTATGAGCAAGGTAGCTAAGCTTATATTCCTACCTGCAATAATGTTCTTCCTTAACTGTGGAGAAATAGATTCCACAAATGGCAGTGATTCTGCCGAATAACCTCTAGAAGTTCTAATAAAGTTACCTTTAGCCTGTTCCTCACTTCCGGCTGCCGCTGATGGTCTAGCAGCAACCGAATTTAATGCAGAGTAGCCAGAGTCTAAGTTGTAAGACGGCATACTATCCCCTACGAAGGATACCACTGAAGTGTCAGTAGACTTAGAACTCGATGATAGGGGCACCGAAGGTGAAGCAGTATTTGAAAGGCTATTGACTTTATTGGTTAATAAAGTTACATTCTGTTGCAACGATTGCACAGTATTGGTGAGACTGACCACAATGTCTGTCAGGGCTTTCTGTGTATATGACTGGGAGCCACCATTATTGTTTACAAGCATTGCATCATGGGATCGCGCAGTGCCGTCCTCCAGCGTGGAAGGTGTGGCGTCAATATTACTCCGCGACACATCCGAAACAGTAGATTTAAAGCGATAAATCCTAATAATGTGGCTTTTCTAGCGTTACTAGGATATCTAATGTTTTTTCGTTCTAATTCGAGACGTAGTCGATCGCGATCGACGGACCAGTTTTCTGGTAATTCTTTGTCTATAGAAGAATGTGACTTATCACGAATAGGTCCCATGGTTGTGCACGAAAAAAAGTTCTCAAGTATTAACTCCAATATCACAAATTAACAATCGATTTTAATAAATCCAAGCAAGTCCATATCGTAATTTCAATCACAAATTATTAGGAGCAGTGTCGTAGTGTTTAACAGAAATTTCGAAACAAGAAAATAATTAAAAAACTCCCAAAAAACTAAAGCTGCTATTTCTTTGTCTTAACTAACTAAACTGTCTAAAAATAGCTGTCTGATCGTTTAACGTGCGACCCCCACATCTGGCAATACTTAAGAAGCAAATACAAAAATGAAAAGCTAATTCATGTATAAACTATAATTTAATAAATTAAATTCACTATAACATATCAAGATTTTTTTATTTATCTACAATTTGTTAACTTATCAAAGCGTCTAAATACTCTGTAAAAATACGGCTTTATGCACTCACACTATATACTAGAAATCAGGTTACTGTGACCTATATTCTATACACGAACGACTTCGTTAAATTCTTGGTCAAGGTCTTTAACTTGGATACTAGATGTTGGGGGTCAATGATATTTCACCACTAGATGTGACTTGTGACGGGTAACACGACCGACTAGAAATAACGTCACTGTGACCTATATATAACGCATGATTGACTTTGGTTAAGTTCTTGTTTAAGGTTCATATCTCGGATACTATATGTTGAGGGTCAATGATATTTTACCACTAGATGTGTCTCGGGTAACATGACAACACCCACCAGAAATTAGGTCACTGTGGCCTTCATTTTTTGCAATAAGTTTCGATTGATTTCTCTTTAAAGGTCCATCTCCCAGGTACTGCATATGATAATCATATTTCAAGAACGAGAGTGCCATCCTGTGGCTCATAGACGCATTTTCCAGTATATGGCTAAAATCCTTCTTTTTTTCTTAATCCTGCTGCCAAAATATCTTTTAAGGAAAACACTGACCCCCTTTTGAAGTTAAATGGTTGGTTTCTTAATTTTCCTAAATAAAGACTCTCTCTGTTTATATCACGGGTAAAATGATAGGAAGTCATATTTCGTTAAATTTGAACATGATGATGCAGATTCTTTTCTATGGCAATCATTCGACAGTAAATTCCTACTACATTTGTATAATCATTTTAATAAACTAAAATAAGAAAAAAAACAGCTTAATTGTTGAACCTAGTGAGTGCAAGGTGTCTACCGTAAATTTTAGACTGAGCATATTCATTTATCTCGGATTGATAGAAAAGTATCATGCTGATTTTAATTAATTCTTAGTCTGCAGTTTGGAAGTGTGGTAATGGTTATGAAGCAAAAGATTGTACATTTACATTTCTCATCTAAATCTGATACTTTTGTTATTACCTCTATTTATTATTCATATAAAACGGATAAATATGAATATGATATCAAGGAAATATCTTTAGAAAGCTGTAAAACATATCGCAAATGATGCAAAATATTAACATTAACCTGAGATATTCAAATATTTTGAAGGCTTCGGACGTGTCAATTTCTTTGCCAGAATTATTTACTGTCACTCAATATCTTGGTTATTTGTGTCAAATTATTTTAATGAATTATATCAAGTGATTGATTTTTAGAAATAAAAATACTGAACATTACTTTAAGATTTGGCAAAAGTACGTTGTAGTTATAAATAAACACCTTTAATTGTAATTTGTATCGCAACTGTTTTGGGATCTTTTCTTGATATTGTGTCGTTCTTTACATTAACCGACATATTTGCAAATAATAAGAACAAACAAATCAAATAATATGTAATTAACCGTATATATTCTGTCTTTAATTGTTAAATTGATTTGGAAAATGCAAAACAATAAGAAACTATTTTCTTTCATTTAGAAAATAAAGATATATGGAAACTGACCTGAAGCGTTTTATGTTAACAAATTTTGAAAAGTACTACAAATATACAGAATTTTACCAGACAGGAAGCTTGGCTATACTTTACCTATACACTCTGCATGCAATATCGATTACAGGTTCATCTGCTTAAAAGTTGCACAGAGATTGAGATCAGATGCTTGTTGCAATATATCCATCTTGTTGTTAGCGTGTCAAATCACTTGTTCACTTTTAAAACCAGGCCAGGCCAGAACTTAGATCTGGTCGGCTCCAAGTCTGGTTCACTCTAGGTTCACTTTAAAAAGCAAACCAGAAAAGAACCAGACTTTCGTTGAGGTCTGTTTTCCGAAACAAACCAAACTAAAAAGGCGGACCTAGGTCTTCTTCTTTGTTTGGTAAAAAAAGCGACAAGACCTGAAAAGTGAACCGCAGGTCTGCTCTTAGTTCACTTTTGCACAGGTTAGTTTTTGTCTCATCTGTATCAGATCCCAATCGCTTCCAAAGTAAGGAAAACGATGAGTATAGTAATATGGTATGCGAAATACCTTGATTAAATAACGAAGGCAAAATACCTTGATTAATTAACGAAGATGATAAGAAAAAATAATTTTTGATATTTGAAGTATGTATTTTTTTTCAACTCAATTCTTTTGAGTTTACCCTTGAAGTGAAGTAAAAAGATTCATGTATGTACTAATATATACACAGAATCATATATGTTTAGTTCTTCTACACGATTTTAACACTATTACAAGGGTGCCTCACACGCCAATCGCCAAGCACTGCCACACATATTTATCAAATAATATTACAACAATGTAATATCTACAATGTAAGCATGCTAAATTTTTGAAAAAAAACTCAATCGTAAATGACTCACAATCAGTCTTTTAAAAAGATCTGCCTATATCTAGAAAAGTAATGCCTCTGTTATCAATCACTGGTGGAAAAATTCAACAATATGTTAAATGTTATGATAAATGGTCGTTTTTATTAAGGATTGGCTGGGTGATGTACTGAGATGATTACCTTAATATCCCCTTTATGTCTTCACAACCGTGTTGTTTTTTGTGTTACTATTGACCCTAAATTTGTAATGGAAGAGGGAGGTTTTACCCACAATTTTTCCTGAAATGCCTGTACCAAGTCACGACCATTCCGATCTTCGAATATGTCCTGTGTGTCTTCCATGTTTTGTCTCTTCTTGGACATTGAGACTGATCCTCCATGTTTGGTATTTTTGTGATTACCTTTATTTCTATTTCTTGTACTTGGTTCAGATTTCTTATCAGACACAGTTTTTAAGTCATAAAACATCGATCTACAAATAACGGCGCAAAAACTGCCTTGCAACTTATCTTAATGGGTGAGCAAAACAAATCTTAGGAAATTTTGAAAGCTCTATAAGAGGTCATAAAAAGCTCGCAAAAAAGATATTGTTCGTAGAATAAAAGATTGGAAAAATCTTAACACTCAGTCACAAATATGTGTACAAGATGTAAAACGTATCCAACATTTGTTTGAAAAAATAACTCTTATTATATAGGTGAATTGTTCATGCGTCAGGCGTAGCAAATTGTATTTGTCTGGAATCATGTTGTAATTTATTGTATTATTCCCTGATGCTTACCTAATTCACAAGAACAATTTTTTGCATTCATAAAATGTACCATATACGTGTGGTATTAAACTAATTTCAAGACATTTTAATGAATAATAATTAAGTAATAATACATATAATTCATTTTAATGTTGCATATATTTTCCTAGTTTCAAAACTGACACATACATGTAATTGGAGTTCTAAGGTCCAATGTTTTGGTTTAAATGCTACTGATGAGAGGTTACTCCTTGAAATATCGATATATAGCATATCCAAATTAACCGTTGATATCTGCGTTTTGGTATTTGTAATTTTGAAACCACTGGGCGATAACCGCTGCTGGTGGACCAGAGGTCCCCGAGGGTAATCACAAGCCTGGTAGTCAGACTTGTCTGACACGAATTACCATAAAATTTCTAATATATTGTCGCTGAAATTTCCGATTATTCAATTCAAAATTGATGAAAACACCAGGTTTCTTTCCTTGTAATGCACATGGTCGATATCCTCGGTGCTGGATTTGGCTTCCTTGTTCGAACGTTTTGGTTTTGAGTACTTTTCGCTTTCAACTGTTTTGGATTTTGACCTTCCAATGTTTTGGTTTAAATGCTACTGATGAGAGGTTACTCCTTGAAATATCGATATATAGCATATCCAAATTAACCGTTGATATCTGCGTTTTGGTATTTGTAATCTTATAATATCAAGAGCTGTCATTGATTTTGAATCCGCCAAAACTTGAAAGTTGTTAAAGCAAATAAAACACAGATGAACCTTCATCACTTGTTGTTGGATCGCAAAGTTTTACACCCTTAAATTTTTAGCACATGTTTGACTTTGAGGAATAGGAGAATACTTTGCATTGCAGAGTGTTGCTACATGATTGTGCACAATTATTGATAGCGCTCATTCCCGTGCCTGTAACTGTTTCTGTGCTTAATGGATACGTAGTGATGCTCTGTCCAACATAAATTGACTTGTATTTTCTTCTAGTGATGTCACTTTTGAGATTGTCTGAAATGCCAAAATGTAAGTTTTTATATATTAATGCAAATTAGGTGTATTTTCAAATAACAGAACCAATAAAAATGTCAAATCTGTCACACTTTTTGTGTTCCAGTTGTTATATATATTTCTATAGTTATTTTCTTCATCACTTGTGAAATTGGATAACTTCAACTAACACCGTTTCCAACTCACCAACGCTTATTAAATGCACTACATGAGTATTCAACATAAATTCATAGTTCGAAACAAGAGAACTGATCATTTTGTCTGTATGCTTTTTGGTCTATAAAGTTAATTTCGTTAACTCACGAATCTTATATATATCCGATCGCCAAGCACTGCCACACATTTGATTCTGGTTCCCGCTACATGCCATGTTACATTCTGCATCAGGCACCTTTGGGTAAGCTGCACTCGTCAAATAGGGATCGTAGTCACCACAAAAACACCAGCTAGCTCCCTAAAATACATACAGGCTACGAAACACTAAAATGACACTTCCAATTATATTCAACAGATTATTGATAATAAAGGTACTAACACAATTACTGCATTTGGAAGATCAATCTCAATTTCCCATGCTGATTTTGTCTTCATTCATATGAAGTGACTTCTTACAATCTTTTCTAGACCAAATAAGATCGTAGAATATATACAGTTTTCTCTTTTAATCTCACTTTCCGTTGTATTGATGATGTCCTTTCACCGAACAATTCTTGATAAGCTGACTTTCTCCATTTTCTTACTTATTTGGAGTACACGAGTCCCCTCTTGTTACGACTTGAGTTCGAGTTGTTTTTTTTGTGTTTTTTGTTTTGTTTTGTGTTTCCTCGAGCTGATCTTGTTCATGTTTACAGGTTTTGTCGTTGCCTTCTCTGACTTTGGACACTAGAATGCCACATTGGTGCCGCTTTGCTTCCTCCATGAGAAATATCAAAACAAGGTAAACATGCAAGAATAATTGAAGACTGCAATGGTCCTGACTTTGTACAGACATTTCAAAGGAAATGGTTAGCTGAACCAGCCAAATCACCCCCTTTCTATAGTGATATTCGGATCCGGTAGTGTTTTCTTTATCAAGCAATTTTAGAAATCTTGAAGGAAATTTCCTTTATTTAATAAATGACATATTAAAACCATTTGAGCAACCAGAGACTGTTGCAATTTCTTTGCTGAGAATGCTGTCTCCATTTTATCATATTCGTCATTTATATGATAAATTACACTTAAACGCATTGTAGTTGCTATTAGCAATGCAATTCTTTAAAATAACCGATTTTTTTCTCTCGGTAGATGTCTTTAAGAGAAAATAAAGGATTATTTAGTACTCAATAAAGAGCTCTGAATCTTCCCCTTTCTGTGTAGCAACATTTGGTCCGCTCCAGCATATGGAGTTTACGTATCAAAATTGGTTCGTTATTCCAGAGCATATGGGGATTATAACGACTTCATTGATAGAGCTACACGGCTGACAAGCCAATTGTTATCACAGGGGTTCGTTTCTCCCAGGTTGTTTTCATTACTTAAGAAATTTTACGGAAGACATCATGTGCTTGTATACAAATACGGGAAATCTATCTCTCAGATTAGCACAGATGTTGGTTTGACATAGAGTTTGGTAACGTCATCCTTCCCAGATTTGCCCAACACTAATTCGATATTTGGCAATATGACGGGTGTGCTACAGCAAACAGGAACTGCTTACTCTCCCGGAGCACCTGAGTTCACTCTCGTTTCGACTTGAGTTCACGTTGCTAAATGCAGTTCTGTTGTTATGTGTGTGTGGTTTTTTTGTTATTGTATGGTTTAATTAGTTATGATGATTTTTTTATCTACCGATTTTGTATTTGTCTTTTTGGTTCTATGATGTTGATTTCCCCTTTCGTATACCTTTACTTCTTTTATTGAAAAAATGTATGCCAGTGGCGACTGAAAAATCAACAACGGAAAACGCCCAGCACCTTCAATATGACCCATGGTCGGTGATGCTCATTTTCAAGGCGTCTTTGATAAAAACATATTCTGTGAATTCATTTTTTTTCGTGGGTATAAAATTTCGTAGTTTTACTAAGGTTGCAGTAAGGAATAACAGTAAAAATATCACCTGTACGGATTTTATGTTTATGGTTGACAATTACCAACAAAACCCGTGAAAATGTACTCCACGAATAATAATGAATCGAAAGTATTAATGCATATGATTAACAAAAATCAATCAAACACATGGCCGAAAGTCCTAGCTAGGCAAAATGTGTTACCTAAACCTTTAATCTTTTGATAAAAAATAACGTTTTTTTCTTGACTCACCAGCTTTAATATGCATTATTAAATAGTTAGTATATACTAATAAATGCATGATGAAAAATCGGTTTATAAAAAAAATATTATCTCTTTTTTTTAAATTTGGGAATGGCGTATAGTAGTAAACCGTCAGCATTCATGCCGACATCGCACTACAGTTCCGACGGCAAATTTGGCAGACGAGAATGTTTTTGGAGAGGCTGTGAATTATGGGTTTTATTCTTTTAGATAATTAATTAAAATCATAAATTAAGGTCTAAATAAAGGTAGAGAAAAATTGTGCCAATAAAACATTGATTCATCTAAAAAGGCGAATTATGTTCTTATATATTATTTAAATCAGTAATAACGAATAGTCACCAAGCTTTGATTAGCCCTAAAAGGTTCAAACGTGTCATAATTTACTTCAATATGTAGGGAAGATATAAGCAGAAATTCTTATCTCAGGAAAAAAAAATATGCCGATGAAATCCTCTTATCTTTTTAGTCTTTTTTTAAAATAAGAAAAATAGTGAATACATGTACCAACACAGATTGCAATTTACTTAGAAAATCATAATATTTGCGTCCGCTTTTATATGAGCCCTCTCCCTTGTTTTTTATTCAAAATGGTATTTGTTGAAATTTCAAAATTATTCAGTAACTTCCGATGTCTTCTTCATTTTTTTCTTCTTGTTCAATTCTCATATGTTGTTTATTGTCACTCTTTTCCATCTTGGGAATGTTACACTTTCTAGTAACTAGTTAACATTTGCATGTACGTCTATTTAATGCTATGTTTGAGTAACGACAAAGGCATGGCTGAGAAATTGAAGAACTGGTATTGACTTTGTTCACGCATTTTAATAGAAATGATGTGTAAGACCATGTTCTATGGCACAAAACCTTCCACTTGCATTGCGATCTTAGGGTCCGGAAATACAAATCGCAACACGGTTGTAAGACATACACATGTAATAGGATAGGTACATGTATTACGAGGTGATCATCCCAGTTCAACAAACGTCCACAAATAAAATGAAACAATCATGGACCATAAAATCCGACTTATTTTTTTTATTTTGCTATTAGTCCCTTTTGTCTAGTTTACCTGTTAACGTTACGCAGGCAACATCAGATCTGAATGATGTTTATTTAGTGATTTACCGTATGAGTTGTTTTCTCTCGCGGGAGCTAAATTTCGTGGATTTCTTAAAAAATTAAAGATCGTTTTTACGCGGAATTCAATTTTCGCGATTACTTTTATGCGTTTATACACTTTACATATACTATTTACCGGTTTTAATTTTCGCGGGTTCATATTTTCGCATTTTGCCAAGTACCGCGAAAAAAAAACTTATACGGTATTATAAACAAATACACGCTCACATTAATATTCCACCTATCAGGATATTATTTTTACCTGCCAATGTTTACAAACTTTGTCTGTACAAGGTGAATTAAATTTGCTGTAGCATTAAAAGCCATCAATATTTTATCTATTTTGCCATTAGACAATTTAATGTAGTAGACTTCTCTATATGAAAATAAAAACAAAACTAAGGAAATTGTAGGACCATTCTCAAACATTAGAGAGAACAAAGGTAACTGGACAATTTATACCTGTGTATGTTAGTGAATTTAGAAAACACTATTTGTTCCCACCTTCTTCGTAGCAAAACCTATTGTCAGGAACTTTGTTGTCATTTTTTATTTCGAACACCCGTGAAGGTCAGCACTAATGGTGGAGTTTTGATTACTTGAGGTAAACCCGCTCCGGAACCAACACTTTTGTGTTGGACAACACTTCAAAGCTTTAAAATATCCGTTTAAACTTCAAAATTGTCTAAACCCTAAGGTTATTCCTAATCAAGACATAGGTTGATCGTCTTTGTAATAATTTGGTTCCCCAGTTTGGTATTTTTGGTTTTATTGTTCTATGCTCTTCATAATCATATAGTGTTTGGCATTTTCCATAATTTTGGTAGAGCGCCTCTAGACGAAACAAAAATTGTCTGTAACTTTGTTGTCATTTTTATTTCTTCGGATAGTAATCGTCATGTCAATCTTATAGTGATGTATGTCAATATTTTTAAATTGTTGGTAAATTGGGTTTAAAGTTGGTAGTCCAAAATCTTTTGTAAATTGTCTCAAAAATAAGTAGTTTTGAATTTATTGAATGTATAGTTCTTAAACTTGTTGAAAACAACAATTTGTTTTTAACAAACAACCAAAATACATAGAATTAGACCCCCCTTTTTTGGAGATAGAACATTGTTAAGAAACAAAGTGGATTTTTTTCAAAATCTTGTTCATATTGTCAATGGAGATAGACCATAAATATATAATATCTTTAATATTCGTATTATGACACACCAAAATGTGCTAAAAATCACTGAAAATAAAATGATTTTAAAAGATAGAAACAAATAAGCCTAGAATTTCAAAGATATCTGGCAAAAAAACTTTGAAAGACCAAATAATAAGTCAAAAATTTGGATATACATCAGTCTAATATTGAAACTTTCTTAAACTTTCGGTTTTGGGCTATAAATAAACCCAATGTTAATCCAATGGAACATATGGAGATAGAACAGTCTAATTGGAGTAGGAGAATACATCAAAGCTTTAAATTATCCGTCTAAATTTCAAAATTGTCTAAACCCTAAGGTTCTTCTTACCCCAGACATAGGTTGAATATCTTAGTAATAATTTGGTTCCCCAGTTTGGTATTTTTGGCTATACTGTTCTATGCTCTTCATATCTATACAGTGTTTGGCATTTTCAATATTTTTGGTAGAGCGCCTCTGATGAGTCTTAAATAGACGAAACGCGCGTCAGGCGTAGCAAAATTTATTGTCTGGAACTTTGTTGTCATTTGTATTTCGAACACACGTGAAGGTTAGCACTGCTGGTGGAGTTTAAATTCCCCGAGGTTAGCCCGCTCCGGCACCAACACTTTTGAGTTGGAGAATACATCAAAGCTTTAAATTATCCGTCTAAATTTCAAAATTGTCTAAACCCTAAGGTTCTTCCTACCCCAGACATAGGTTGAATATCTTAGTAATAATTTGGTTCCCCAGTTTGGTATTTTTGGTTATACTGTTCTATGCTCTTCATATCCATACAGTGTTTGGCATTTTCAATATTTTTGGTAGAGCGCCTCTGATGAGTCTTAAATAGACGAAACGCGCGTCAGGCGTAGCAAAATTTATTGTCTGGAACTTTGTTGTCATTTGTATTTCTGAAGAAAACTGTCAAAACTTAAAATATATCAATTTTTATCACTGATATATCTGTATGAGGGTACAAGGAAGTAAAAAAAAATAATTATCTCAATTTTTTTAAAAACCGGAGATATCACACTATAAGATTGACATGACGAGTTGCGCGAGCTCTTGACAGAAGAAGGTGGCCTACTCATTTCAGTTAAGGTGTTTATGTCATTTTTATTTATCAGTGTAATTCTGGAATTCGAAATTCTACTTTTTTGCAACTAAATTGCAACAATAAAAAAGTTGAATTTATAAAGTAGTTGCTAATCATATTCAAATGGCACTTATTATTGAAATTGTACTTCTCACAATTAAAAAATATAAATTATTAAAATATTATTATTTCATGCAAGTTGCATTTCTGGTATAACTGTTGCATGACTCTAAATTTTATTGCCCCCATGTAGAATATAACTTCATTCTATATGAATTTATTGAACGTAAATGGTAACTTTTTTAAAAGAATTTTGTCTTTTTCATTTGTCATTGAAATTGCAATTCAAAATAAATCCCTAGAGCACTAGTTATTTCAAGAAAATTTAAAGTGTCATCATTACTTCCACTAAAATAATTTATTAATCATAAGCTAATTAAAGATTAAAGAAAATGAAATGTGTTTTATTAGACGAATTACATAACTTTCAAAGAAATAATTTACTGCTTTAATAAGTTTAAGTCTCAAAGGAACAGCTCAAAAATGATATTTTGAAACAAAAAGTAGAGCTATAACTAACAAAATATTATTTGTGTTGCTGAAATTTGTTTTCGGTCACCTTACGATTTATTTTATTAGTGATGCAGATATGCCCAATCAGTTTGTTATTTTTCTTTAATATTCATATTCCGAAAGCAGCAGCTAAAAATACTTACTTTGACTATAAAAAGAAATATGCGGAAGCTAATAACACTGAGGAACGAGAAGCAGTATCGTTGCCATTTTGTGCTTCAGTGTGTGCCGTCTCAAAATCCAGTTGCGGGTTTCGTTTTGATAAGGTGATTTTTAATTGTTTATTACTGACCGAATGTACATATGACAATGTTGTGGCATCTGAAATGACTCATTTCAAGAACTTCTGGAATGCTGGTGAGTATAAGTGTTATTTGCAAACAAAACAAAGAAACGACGATGTGCCAATTAGTCAATAAGATATCGAAAGTCTGCCAATAAAAATACACAAAAACAAACAGTACACAAAACACCACTTTATCAAAATTAGCAACTTGAACTTAAGTTCATGTTTGTTAAAAGAATTAGGTTATGCCACTAACGCGAAAAAGGGCCATACAGATACTCTATGACATCCCAATATCTGTGTTCTCCTATATTATATATAATGTGCCATATAACTTTTTCCTGAGGCCAAACAAACAAGGAGAAGCATTGTCTACTTTAAGCAATATATCGGCTCTAACGAGGAAATCTTAGTGCATCAACAAGCTCTAGAAGAAGCAGATGTACCAATGCGGTATCCGAATGTCAAAAGTCCAAAAGGGCAGAGACAAAACAAGCAAACACCAACAAGAACGGGACAAAAACAGACAACATGTTAAACATGGATTGCACAAAATAGCCGAATATCAATCAACAACGCGAACTCCAGTCGAAACAACAGTGAACTTTTAAAAAATGCAATAGATCATGAGCTGATAGACAAATACGCGATTTCTATCTCTCAGCTTAGTACAGATGTTGATTCGTTATAAGGTTTTGTTTGTTCTCCTTTATCGGATTCGATACGCTTATTTTACCTTCAGCAAAGCAACGGGTGTGATGCAACAAACAGGCAACAATAAAAATCAATTCAATTAAAAACTAAAATAGATATTTAATTTAAGTTTACTACTTGGATTTCGTGCATATTAAGGTTGTTTTTGCATCTTAAATTAACTATTTTCCATTACCGCTCCCTTTTCGTTGTACGGTAGCAACCATATGAAGTCAAGGGGTAACTATCGGCGACATCTTAATCAAATTACAAGATTATGTTATCAATGGAAAATAATAAGACGTGGAATAAGTGTACGCGACACAGCCCACAATCAAGCGGCAATTCAGAAAAACCAGAAAAACCAAAAAGTTTTTTTTTCTGTTATATAGATCAATGTTTACGACGAAACCTTGCAAGAAACAAACCGTGCGGCCAAAGTAGCATATACGACAATGACCCTGCGCATGCCTGTAATGTAGCGAATGATGGAAGTTTTTCCACCTTCATACACACCATATCATCTGGATGGAATGGTGTCAGTAGCCTTGGGGAGAGCTTTCCATTCTGGTGGGTGGACCTTCAGACACCGAGGTCCGTAAAGGAGGTGGTTATCCACAACAGGCAAAGTATCTGTAAGTGAATTATAGAATAAGCTGATCTACATGTAGGGGATTTTCCAATTTAAAGTTAAAGTTAAAAACATAGTACGATAAATACAGAGTACAGCATGTCAAATATACATTAATAATCTGGTTGTACTGAACATTTTTTTTTTATTTCAGGTCAAGTAATAAATATCAAAATATCAAACTCAACCAATTCTACATGTATATTATCGACTAATACATATTTTTGTTGAGTCGCAATATATATATACATCTGTATGATTAAAGAAGGTTCATGACAGTGGTCACATGACCAGCTGAAATTAAACTACAAATTACCATTTTACTTTGCTTTACAAGGTTTCTTTAATTGAAAATATTTTTAAAAAATTTCTTAACTCCATGCTCAAGACTTTTAGTTTGATTTGAAAATTATTTTAACAATTCATTTTAATAAAATTTGTTTTATTTTGATAATAATTATCATAAAACCAAGTAAATTCGTGTTTTCTGCATATTTGCAAAGGGAGATAATTTGTGTCAAAATATGCCATTTTGGCATTCTTTTCTCTTTATCAGAAAAACGAAATGGGAAGCACCATGTAATATAAAAAAGGTACATAACATCATTGACACATTTTTTATGCAGACACGATATTTCTTTGAAATTGGTAACTTTCTTTAACATTTCAATGATAATCAACCGAAAAAGTCGGATGCATCATGTCCTTTTTAAATTGAATTTTCAAAGAGTCCATCCATTCACAAATTTTAAAGAAAATTCATTGACAGGAAAAATTTGATGCATGTGGTATGAACCTCCTTAAACTATAAAATATGTGGCATCTGACTTCCTAGTTGTAATAGAAAAAAAATAAAAATAATAATTATTGGGAACAAGCGAATGATCTGCCATCGAATTATAAATGCTTCTAGTAAATATAAACTATTTCAAAACATGGTAAAAGTAAAATGAATTTATAATCTCAAAGCGTATGAGAAATCAAAAAAGGACATAGTACTACTAAAGTCGTATGAAAAAAAAATAAAAGTAGAGTTATCAATAAAATAATTCTTAATTTATGAATTGATATAAATTCTACAACATGGTCAGCTGTTGTTGGGTATGCCTGTTCTTATTTAGAAAAAAAAACATTATTCAAATGGAGATACAATTTAATATTTTTAAAAGGGTAACTCAAACCTCCAAACGCATTACAAAAATAAAGAGGTATAATGAACCACTCCTAGTAACACACGTTTCGATATACTGTGGATTCGTTTATTTTCGTGGGTACCAATTTTCGTGGTTACGTGAAAAAGTATCATATTCGTAGTTCTTACGTCTGCATGATATGCAACAATGTTAATTTTCTTTTCGTGGGATATAAAATTTCGTGGTTCAAGGCTACGCACGAAAACAACGAAATGTGATACCCCACGAATAATAAAAAACAACAGTCCATTATTTGTCTTATTAATCAACTTATCATCTGAAGCAGATAAACTCTTATCGAGGGGAATATTTTGTCTTCTTGTATGGCACGCGATAACAACAAAAACCTGATAAACCACATTTATCGACCGTAAACTATAGTTTGCTGTTGATAAACTGGGTTTATCGCACGCTAACTATAGTTTACGTTCGTGAAACCAAGTTTATCAGCGATAACGTTAGTTTGTGCGGTGCAAATGCTATTTTATCAACGCAAAATAGCATTTATCGACCGTAAACTATAGTTTGCGGTTGATAAACTCTGTTTATCGCCGATAAACTCAGTTTATCACCGATAAACTCAGTTTATCACCGATAAACTCAGTTTATCACCGAAAAATTCGGTTTATCACCGAGAAACCCTAATTAGCATTTGAAAACCCCATTATCGACCGATAACGATAAATTTCAAACAACTGAAATTATCATTAGCATCAACAAACTATAGTTAGCGAGCGATAAACCCAGTTTATCGACCGCTAACTACAGTTTACGGTCGATAAACTCAGTTTATGGGGTTTTGTGACTGTTGCATGCCATGCAGTTCAGCACCCAGGAACCATAATTAGCATTGAAAATTTCCATAGTCGACAGCTTATGTTAATTAAACAAACTTGATATATCAGGGTTTTATAACCTACAATGCAAAGTTGTTTTTGACTGACTCGAGCGTCAGCCCATCCCACCCGTCTGTAATCATATTTTATGGACGCAAATCCTCTAAAACTACTTAGCAGAAATAAATAAAACTTGGTATGCAAGAAGTACACTTCGTAAAGTTGTGCATATAATTAGGATTTTTTTTCTGTATTTTTTTTCATAAAAGGTGCGACCCTTTTGACTAAGAAAATCTTGAATTCTGCATTTCATATTTCTAAGTTTAACGGAATCTTGTTATGGCATTCATATACACGCAAATTATCTTTACAATGCTTGTTGTGCCTCAATAGGTATTCCTCAGGGATAATATGAATTGAACTCGTAGGGTATGAAAGCACGCTTACTTAGTTTCTGTTATTGATACTTTCCAAACCACATGACATATTCATAGCATGCAATAGCAACCGCATAATAAACTATTTTATAGAACGTAAACCATAGTTGACTCGGTTACTTTAGTTTGCGCGGCGCAAATGCTACTTTATCAACGCAAACAGCATTTATCGACCGTAAAATATAGTTTTATTATCGATAAACTCAGTTTATTACCGATAAATTCGGTTTATCAACGAGAAACCCTAATTAGCATTTGAAACCCCCATTATCTAACGCTAATGATAAATTTCAAACAACTGAAATTATCATTAGCATCAGCAAACTATAGTTAGCGAGTGATAAACCCAGTTTATCGACCGCTAACTATAGTTTACGGTCGATAAACTCAGTTTATGGGTTTTTGTGACTGTCGCGTGCCATATTCTTGGCAATAGGACGCAAGCCCCTTGGTCCTTGGTTTAATGGAATTTTAAAAAATCTAAAACTTTAAAAGAAACGTTTTGTTGGGCCTTCTACGCCTTAAAATGAGACGATTAAAGTCATTAATCTCGATAAGAGTGTTCTAAAAAATACAGCATTTAGATTGAAATGGTGTTTCTACAACATTTGGTAATTAATCTGACAACATCCAGTTAGGGGTGGAGATTAATGGGCAATATAAAAGATAGTCAGGTATGTTTTACCTGTTCAAAATATATCCAGTATTAAAATGACAAAAATGTATATATGTCTTTATTTTTTTTTTGTAAATATTGTTCGGTTTTTTGTCAAACACTGTTCAGATTTTTTTCAAATACATTGTATTTATTACAAATAATACCAAGTTCATTTAAAACCGCGTTTTTGATATTTGTTTTTTCTTTTCTACTAAATCCTAAATTCTAATTATTCTATTTTTCATACATATTTTCTAATGTTTTTGCTTTAGTTCTTTTGAATAATACTTTTTTCTTGAATCTTGAAATACTGCCTTTTGATGCCAAATTCATTCGAAAAGTGTCAAATAACACATTTGTTATAATAACATATAAGATCAAAAAAATCTTATTAAAACAAAGAACTTAAATATTTTATTGTACCGAGTATTTTTCATATACTAGTTATCTATAAAAAAAATAATGAATGCAAAATAAAAAACTACAATACAAAATTGCACTGTCATTTAGGACCTCATAAATGTTCTATAAAACGGGTATTGGCAAAATTTCTCGTGAATGCAAAAGGGTCAAATTGAAGGTTGTTGTTCGTTTTCCATAGCTGATTGTTTTTAAACTTTTAAAATTTAAAATTTAAAGTTGTAGGCTGTGTCGCGTACACTTTTTTTCCATATATCATTGTCTTTATAAGTTTGTGTAGCCTTGGATTGTAAGCTGTTTAAGGAATCTATGCATCTTTAGCAGATTTAATTTTATTTCTTCTGGACTGGCTGTTGTTGGTGAAACTTAAATGTTGTTTACCTTTATGTAAGGCTATATGTATTCCTCTGTATTTTTACCTGAATTATGTTGGGGCACCTGTCTGACATGTTTCATTAGCTTGCAGTGCTAACCTTTTATGTGGTTATTGATGTGAAATACCTCGTCTTTGAAGTTTTTCTTTTTGACACTGTGTTGGTCCTCTACCAACTGAGTAGTTTTATAGTCGCAAAATGATGTGGTGTCAATTGGTATAGCTTCTACGTCTACTAAAGAATTGAACTAGACATCTTCTACTTGTGTTGTTGTTATGATCATAAGTACAGCTACATTTATACTATGATATTACCTTGATTCTGTATGTTACAGTCTGTAGCTAATCCGAGGATAGCAGTTTATTAGTCAGTTAAGAATATTAAAATATATATTATTTTGCATATCTAACATTGCTGAGATGAAAGATGTAAATGGGAAAGTAAATATCAAAATAAAACGTTAAAAAACATTTTAAGTAAAATAATATATCTGAATTAGTTTTATAAAGATTAAAATATACCTTTTTTTCAAATAATATATATTGATATTCACTTTATAAGTAAATTACAGGTAAGACAAATCTTTCCTATTCTGTAGCGGGCCTCCTTATCCCTATTTTTAATCCGCTTACTCTTCTGCAGCACCTGGGTTCACTCTTGTTACGACTTGAGTTCGCGTTTTTGATTTCCGTTTGGTTGATTTTGTGTTTTGTGTTTCTTCGTGTTGTTCTTGTTAGTGTTACCGGTTTTGTCGTTGCCCTTTCCGCTTTTTGATAATCGAATGCCTCATTTGTGCCCCTTTGCTTCCTTGATGTTTTTATTGTTTCTTATCGATTGTTGGAAAAACATGAATAAGATAATATAAGTAACCAAATTTAATCGTATGAACCAGATCAACCTACCTGTTCATACATATACTGCAATCCATGAGTTAATAAATTCTTAAAGATGTAGATGTATATTGTAGATTACGACAGACTTCACAACGTTAACGTGACAGTGGGAGACGATCTATCTACTTTACATGAGTGTGGATATCAAGATGGCCCTCCAGAGAACATGGGCCCTCTGACCATCACATGTCCTGAAGCAGTCATGGGTCGTTTTATTCAGATCATGATAATGAAGGAATCAGATGTAACCAACTTTTTACACGTGACAAAAGTCGAGGTGTATGACTGCTTGCAATAGTTTTTTGTTCCGATATTTTCCAGCTATGGTTAACGCTGAAAAACTGAACTAAAATAAATAAGTTCACTGATCATGATTTTGAACAAGAAAAACAAGAGTAGAAAAAATGGTATAAAGCAGTAAAATAATAAACTGCTGTCTCCCATTTTCTTTCAGTGTTCTTTGTGTGGTACAATGTAAAAAGCATGCACGGTAAACTCTTTCGAAATGTTCATAAACAATTAACTTTTTCAACTGTCTTATTGCGTTAACCTTAGCAAGTTTCTCTGTGTATGTGGTGTGAATACGATGACATGACGATTTACAATGTTTCATGCAATGTCTGAATCATTGTAGTCATAGACTGTTGTAAAAATTTTACAGTTATAATGATGATTTATATATTTACTCTCAAACATATTTTGTTATACAGAGCTTTTAGTTACAAAATTTGTAATTAGTGTATGAAATAATTGGAAGATTTGAAGTGTTAAGGATAAATACCGCTTCACTTCTTTTCTACTAGAATTCTTTAAAACAAAATGAAAATTTTATAAATTCTTTGAAGCTAAATGATAAATCAAACCAAAATCAATAAAAAAAGAATGCCTTTATTTTTCGCAAAAGGGGGGCCAGTGCGTTTACAGCAGGAAATTTTGATAACCAAGTCGAAAATGAAGTCTATGATTGGTCAACTGGAAAATGCATGTGTCCGAAAAGTTTGACCAGTTTTTGTGAAAATAGAGCTTCTTCCCTCGTTTATTGTTACACGTTTAAAAAGACACCAAATTATCTAAAAATTGATTTTTTTTTCATTTTTTTGGGTTAAAAAACTAATTTTTTTTTTAAATTATAAAACGCAAATTCAGATTTTCAAAATTAAAAGCGATTGCAGTTATGGACCCCAAACATGCTGCGCCAAAATCTCAAATCAATCAGACAAATACTTTAAGAGATATTTGCTCTTAAACTTTTAATTCGTAGAAAATGAATGGAAGTGGTGCGTTCCTTTTGTTGTTTAGTATATGTATATTACTAATCGCATATTCTCTTTGCTTTGATTGGTTGTACAATATCACATGGTCATTTTGTATTTTTGGTAGAAACATTTAATTACATTTTACAAACAGTGAAAGACTTTGGAATGGAAGACGAATAATAAATCTACAAAAATACAATTAATTTCAAAGAAATAACACACAAAATAGATTCGTAATATTCAATACAAGTTCTATCGAAGAATGACAAAAAGGGCTAAAATATCCCTTTTCACTACGCGATATTGCAGCAAAGACATATGTGGCTATTCAGTAGAAAAAAGTGATTAAGACTACGAGTACAGTAATTAAAAAAATGTCACGAAGATATGATCAAAATTACAAAAAATATAGATTATGAATAGATTATAAATGAATTATGCGAATGATTTTTTAATGAAAATAGAAAAATGATTTACAATGGAAGGTGCACAATGTGTTAGCATTTACTAGTATGTTCATTGCACGAGGATGTCTCTTTTCATATAACAAATGTACGTTCAATGGATGCATACATGTATGGCTAAAATTGGTCTGAGTTACGGATGTACTTTATTCTTTGGCAATTTACCATACCATAAGTCCAATTGGTATTTCTTTTTGTTATTTAAAGTTGTTTTTGATTTTTTGAGACCAAATAGTTTAATTTGTTAACATTTCAAGAAAGTTTTGTGTTGTTTGTTGATGTTGTAGAAAAAATGTCAAATAACTATATTAAGTCCTACTTCCTTCCATGTTAGAATAATGTTTTGAAGTAAAACAAAAATTACTTTTCAGCAATTTCAGTAGCAGACAAGCAAAAATATTGCAATATATAGACTATATAGCTAATTCAGATAAGATCTGATTTTGTGCTTTTTTGATTTCCAAATACATATAACGTTGGATATTCAAAGCAAATCTAATGGTCTAAAAGCAGTACAAAATATAATTCCTTTAAGTGTCAACATATTCAAACACATTCTAAAAAGAGGTAGCTATGCTTTATAATAACTGAGAAATTTTATATTGATCATGTTTTACGATAGAAAATTAAATTATTCTTCTGGGGTGCAATGTTTAGAAAGTGTTATATTCATGTTTCTCTCTTAAATATTTTCGAAATTGTTAGAAGTCAATGTAGAATGAATAAAATCGAAATAAACAACTTTAATTTGAGTCCAAAGATAGTTTTAATAGAGTATTTTTGGAGTTAACATTTTTCAATGTCCATGTCATGTTTGATTCAGGTTAAAAAAAGCTCTAAATGTAGAAACAGTTGCTTCAGTGATAATTTTTTCACTACGCATTTTGTAACAGTTTGATGCATTACTTTTCCCAAACAAATTCCTTAAAAGAAGCAGTAATGTAAACCATAATATGTACGAAGATCGATTAGATATTTAAGGGGGTGATTTCTGTAAATACTATATTTTCCTTCAGGTGGGCATTAAAACGCTAAAATATAGTATGCAAATGCAGCAAAGTTTTCTTATAGCATCACATACATATATTTTTGGGGTGTTTAACATCTTTATTTTACAATATGGAACTATTAAGAAAGTATGAGTAAAATTGTAAGGTTATTAATTGAAGATAAAAATAGTTACAAAAAGGGGAAAGATGGCTTTTTTTTTTAAACTTCAAAAAGATTTTGTAAATGGATACAATCAAAAGGACAAGCAATCTATGAATTTCTAACCCTATTTTGCTTTCCTGTGGTTAGAAAAACAGAGGTTCAAATGGGGTATCCGAATGTCAAAGTCCGAAAGGGCAGAGACAAAACCAGTTTACACCAACAAGAACGGGACGCAAACAGACAACATGTAAAACATGGAAACACTAAATATAAATCAATAACGCGAACTCCATTTCAAACAAGAGTGAACTCAGGTGCTCCGGAATAGGAAGCAGTTCCTGCTTACTATTCCAGAGCACCTGAGTCAAATGTAGATCAATCAAAGTTCCTGCTGTCAAATCCGGTAAAGGAAGACAAAACAAAACCTTATGATAAACCAACATCTGCACTCATCTGAGAGATCGAAATCCCATATTTGTCTATAAGAGCATGATGTCTTCCGAAAAATTTCTTGAATGAAGACAGTAACCGATGAGCAACATATCCCTGCCCGATCAATATTTGCGTCAGACGTGTTGCTCTGCCGATGAAATCGATGTAAGTCCCACACGCTCTGTCTGGAGTAACAAATCAATTGAGATACGTAAACTCCATAAGCTGGAACGGACGGAATGTTGGTACATGTACACAAGAAGGGAAAGTTGACGATTGGAAAGTTGAAGTCATAACGTTTGTCATAGAGTCTTGTTGAAAGTCTTCCTTGAGAGTCAATTTCGAGATGTAGATCTAAAAATGAAGCAGACTTCTTAGAATCCCTTGTGTCCTTTATCTCAGGCTCCTGGGGATATATAAGATGGAGAAAGTCACCAAATCGAGAAATGTTTAGTGAAAGGACATCATAAATATAACGGAACGTGAGGTTAAAAGAGAGAGCTAGTCTTCGATATTTTTGTCTAGAAGAGATTTTAAGAAGTCTGCTTTATATGAAGAAACAAATTAGCAAGCAAAGGTGCACAATTAGTGCCCATTGGAATCTCTATTGTTTGCTGAAAAACACGTCCACCAAACTGAACAAATATGTTGTCAATAAGAAAGTTGAGCATGTCGATTATTTGGTCTTCTGTAAATTTGTTCTTTTTCTTAGACTCATTGATGACAAAGTTAGTCTTGGTATAATCGACTACTAGATATTTGTACCTGCGTTTTCCATTCTTTTTGAAAAAGCTGCGTTTAATCAGCTGTGCCATGCCAATCGCGATTTCAGTTGTTCATGTGGAATAGAAATGTAAAGTGTGAAGAAATCGAATGTTTTGATGCTGTTACAAGATGAAACTGATTTAGATTTAAGAATATCCATCAGTTCTTTCGAATTCTTCAGGATCCACATTTGATTGACACCATTTCTAGAATAACAACAATCGTAATATTTCTGGAGGCCGGATTTTATTTCCGTAAGTATTGAAGTCAACAGAACTGAAAGAGGCTTAGTTGTACATTTAGATGACCCTGCAATGACGCGCTGTTTGTATGGATTTTTATGTAATTTAGGAATCCAATACAGGGATGGAATGTCATCATTATTGCCACCAACAAAAAGGCCGAAGGAGGAAATGACAGATTTGTGATTGTCAATAATTTCCTCCTTAGACAGTGTTGAAGCCGTGTATGTGGTGCTATTGCTGGTACAACCAACCCCCAGTTCAGCTGTCAAACACTCAATATAGTGTTTTTTGCAAACAAAAATGATGTTATTTGCTGCTGTGTCTGCAGGTAAAACAACATATTTGTCATGTAAGGTGGACAATGTTTTGGCAACATCAGCGTTGCTGAAAATGGATGTTGTCTTAGTGCTCATTGAGCCTTTCAAAGAATTGATCCTTTTCAAAACCAATGACCTCACAGCTTTTACCCATTCTGACAAAACGTCACATTCTTTCTCCTGTTCTTTTTGGCCCATTTTCAGGCATAGTCCTCAGTTGAATCCATAATTGTTTTGAAATTATAGGTCCAGTTGATTCGTCTTGGCTCACGATATTTAGGTCCTTTAGGCAAAACATAGCAAAGTAAGTCATTTTCCAAGATGTTGAGGTCATCAGTGATAACGTGGCCAGAGGGACTTTATTTAAATGGGGACTTTTAACAGGTGCAGTCTGCAGGTGTTAAGGTCATTAATTTGGAAATCCTGCAACACTTGTTTAAAAAAGGTTGTAACCGATATCAAGAACGATAGCAGTGAGTCTATAAATGTTAGACTTAGGGTCAGTGACCGGATTTTCTAGACATTCCTTGTACAAAGTAATGAGTTTAGAAAGGGGAATAGAATACAGTTTAGTTCGAATGTGATGAATCCCTATACTAGGTGTTTGGACAAACGGAAGCATTCCATTAATTGATTGATCGCAAAGCTGTTTCCAGATTAAGAATAATAATTTTGAAAGTCGGGTTTTATTAATTGGTAAGCATTATTTATTTCTATTTAGAAAGGCTTAAAAATAAAAAGAAATTGAACGCATCAATCTAAAATTTAATGAGGAACAATGGAGAAGGAATAAAAAAAGGAATCATTTTTTTTCAGAAAACGTTATGAATTAATGGGAGATTGAAACGTTAACCTATTTTTGGCCGAATTTAACAGAGTGAAAAATCTGGGTTATAAAATTGTGAATGTCGGGCGGCAGGTGGGCGGGCAGGTGGCGAAAAAAAAATGCATTACAGTTTTTTTAACATCATGATATTTAAGGTTATTTACAGCATTAGGGTGGGTTCCCAAAATGTTGGACTCATTTTCAGTTCTGTGGCACACCTACTTCCTGTTAAACAATATTTTGCCATTTTTTATGTAATTTGTCAGATGTTTTTATTTATATACAGAGAAAAAACTAATTTAGAAATAAAAAAAAATGTCTCAGAAATCATCTTTTATTTATAACAAATGCATTTCATTTCAAATTCTTATAATACATGTACTATGTGACTCAATATTCAGAATCTGTTCCTGGTACTGTACATTTGAACCTAATATGGTATGTTTGGCTTTTCCGTCTATTCATTATTCATAAAAAGGGATAATAGCAAGGAAATCCCTGCAAGAAGCTCTGAAACGTGTTGTAGGTGGTATACAATATATCTGTCGTGTACATGCTATTATTTCATACAAGTTTTAACTTGTATTAAAATGTTGTATAAGTAATGACTCGTACGAATATTTCTAATATAAAAGCAATTTGTACATGGCTGAACTGTAAAATATTTAAATATATAATATGTTTAACAGTTATGAAGAAACATAGGGCTGGATATTTTTATGTCCCATCTTAGAAAGTAATGGGACTTATAGTGTTCGGCCATGTCCGTCCATACAAAAACATCGGTGTTCATCGGAAGGAACCGCTCACTCTTCCGGACCATCTGAGTTCACTCTCGTTACGACTTGAGTTCGCTGTGTTGATTTCCGTTTGGTTAATTTTGTCGTGTTCTTCGTGCTGTTCTTGTTCGTGTTTACTAATTTTGTCGTTGTCTCTATGGACTTTGGACACTCGTATGCCCCATTGGTGCTTCTTAGCTTCTTTCATATAGCTCAAAGATATATATGAATTTATTTTGAAACGTTTAAATATCTTTATCTGAAAAACCATTTTCGTCAGTTAAAAATCTTGTTTTTTGAAAAGTGAAAGCGGGAAAAACGCAGCTTTTTGAAAATCCAGTATTTAAATCAAAGGAATAAAATAGTAAACATATGCACTAAAATGTTTGTGTAGTAATAACATAGCATGACCAATATTTGAGACAATTATTCAAAATATGTTTAGCTTTCATTTGGTGATTTAAGTCTAGCTTCAACTTCAGTGTTATATTGACCTGTAATGTTTTTATGATATTTTTGCTGCTAATTCATTTAGGTGATATGTATGTGGCATTTTTTTTCAAATTCTAACAATTATCAACCATCAGTTGTATAATCTACGAAAGCCCAGAAGGCTCATACGAGATTCGAGATTCGAAATTCGAGATTCGAGGTACGAGACACGAGATACGAGATTCGAAATTCGAGATTCGAGGTACGAGACACGAGATACGAGATTCGAAACTATAAATTCAATATACCAATCACCAACAAAATATGTAGATCACCATTATATTCCAGAAAACCACAATTTCAACAGTGCAATCCATGATTTTGGTAAACTCAATATATCAATATTTTGTTTGCTATTGGTAATTGAAATAGATTTACCTGTCGTGATTTACAGTTATATTTGGCAAACCACCTACAGTTGAGCCCAGTTCTAACATCTCTACTGTCCAGCTCTCCTGACAGTTCTTGAACTGTTCTAACCCTGGACAGCAGCTGTCATAACCTGTTCTATGGTAGAACTGCCTTAACCTGTTCTAACTCATGACACCTTTAGAGCTATTCTAGGCCCTGACAGCTTAGAACTGTTCTAGGCCCTGACACCTTAGAACTGTTCTAGCCTTGGACAGTTCTGCACCCTGACAGTTCTAAATGACGTCACGCGGTTATAATTATACTCCTAATTCGGAAAATGCGCATATTTTCGGCATTATTATTCAATGAAACTTGATATATATATTGATTTTAACCAGACAATTCTTTATTCTATACTGTTCTGAAATCGTCACAATCAGAACTGTCAGGGGGATACAACTGTCCGAGGCTGGAACAGTTCTAAGCTGTCAGGCCACAGAACAGGTTAGAACTGTCAAGGCGTATGACAGCTTAGAACTGTCAGCTTTAGAACAGTTTAAATTTGTCACGGGATAGAACTGTCCAGAACTGTTCTATGACAGGACAGGGCTTGTCATAAACTGTCCTAGAACTGTCAGCAGAACAGAATTAGAACAGATTCCTGACAGTTCCTGACAGTTCTAAAGAGATGTTAGAACTGGACTCAACTGTATGGGTCTTAGTCGGATTTGTATAAAATATTTAGATAATTGGCAAACCACCTACAGTTGAGCCCAGTTCTAACATCTCTACTGTCCAGCTCTCCTGACAGTTCTTGAACTGTTCTATCCCTGGACAGCAGCTGTCATAACCTGTTCTATGGTAGAACTGCCTTAACCTGTTCTAACTCATGACACCTTTAGAGCTATTCTAGGCCCTGACAGCTTAGAACTGTTCTAGGCCCTGACACCTTAGAACTGTTCTAGCCTTGGACAGTTCTGCACCTTAGAACTGTTCTAGCCTTGGACAGTTCTGCACCCTGACAGTTCTAAATGACGTCACGCGGTTATAATTATACTCCTAATTCGGAAAATGCGCATATTTTCGGCATTATTATTCAATGAAACTTGATATATATATTGATTTTAACCAGACAATTCTTTATTCTATACTGTTCTGGAATCGTCACAATCAGAACTGTCAGGGGGATACAACTGTCCGAGGCTGGAACAGTTCTAAGCTGTCAGGCCACAGAACAGGTTAGAACTGTCAAGGCGTATGACAGCTTAGAACTGTCAGCTTAAGAACAGTTTAAATTTGTCACGGGATAGAACTGTCCAGAACTGTTGGAATTCATTTGGTAGTTGGATTCCTTCAATACATCCTCCAGAATTGGAGATTAAAGAGACAACCGAATCTAATTGCTTCACGTCTTTCTTGGATTTGCACCTCGAATTTGACCCAGGTGGTCATATCAGTACAAAAATTTACGATAAACGAGACGATTTTAATTTTCAAATTATTAATTTTCCTAATCTACAGAGCAATATACCTACTTCTCCTGCATACGGTGTTTATATTTCTCAACTTATTCGATATGCCAGAGCTTGCACACATTTCACAGATTTTTTGATCAGACACCGGTTTCTTCGTGACCGACTTTTGAAGCAGGGCTATAAGAAAATACGTCTCATACGATCACTAAAAAAATTCTTTCTTCGTTATCAGCCACTAGTAGAAAAGTTCAAAATTGAGTTAAAAGATATGATAGTTAATTGTTTTAATTAGTGTTTGACTGGTCTGCTGTACTGAGATGATCACCTCAATATCCCTATTGTGTCTCACAACTATGTTGTGTTCTATGGTCATTACCGGATCCTAAGATCGCAATGGAAGAGGGAGGTTTGGCGCCATAAAACCTGGTTTAACCCACCATTTCGTTTGAAATGCCTGTACCAAGTCAGGACCATTGCGATCCACCAGTTCTCCGGTATGACTGATTCGTTTTTGTCATTTTCTCTGGACTATGAGATTGATCATTCAAGTTCGGTAGTTTTGTTATTACCTTTATTTAAATGTGTATTTCCAATCACCTGACTGTTGATTTTAATACGGTTTGAAGCAGATGCTGCAGTGGCAGATTCAGAATGAGTTTCGTAGCTGGAATCCTCCCTTTCTTTTGGGTTAAAAAAAGTAGTGCCGAATTTTGGCAACAAGCCCAAAATTGCTATATCATGCCCAAAACATCCCTATTACATGTAGCAATTGCATAGTTTTATTCTCGATGTGTGACATGAGTCGTCCATAAGACACCACCACCAGAGCTAGCTACTCGAGTTACAGTTGAACCAGAGCCAGGAACCTTCTCCCACAACGTGGAGGTTTTTCGGGACATGCCCATTGGCAAATCATTTTAATTTATATCATCTTAGTTATCCCTTAATTAAAAAAGGCACACTTAATGACTCATCAATTTGAATAGCTAGCTGCGAAGTTAAACAAAACATGCAAACTTAATGAGATTTTTTAGATAGTTTAAAGATCACGAAAAAAAGAACACGCGACAATAAAATATCATAATATAGTATATATACAGTATGTACCTTCATTTAAATAATCACGAAAATTGAATTCTGCCAAAAAAAATACCTTCCATTTTGTTTGAAATTTTGCTCTAGCATGGTATATTGAATTTCAAATCTCGAATTTCGAATCTCGAATCTCGAATTTTGAATTCCGAGTCTCGAATTTCGAATTTGAATCTCGTATGAACCTTCTGGGCTTTCGTAATAATTCACAGTCAACGATTTAAATAAATGTTTTTCAATCTTCTATTTATGAAATGCTTGTTCTTAAAGTTCTTTTATCAGGGGAGATCATTGACGGAAAATTGTGTGACAAATATTCATATAGAAATATGTAGGAATCATTAGTTTTTTTTTAATATCTAAAAACGAAAAAAGTCCGTGACCCCAAGTTTTTATTATGTTTTTTAGAAAATAGTATAATTATGTGGCTTGTCATATGTGAAATATAATAACTAAAATCTGATGGGTTTCCAGCTCACAGTGATGCTAGATAACGCTTTCCCTTTACAATCTATTGAAAAACACAACTCTAGGCCACCAACTTCGCAAGGTCATAAATCTGTTGAAAGGTCCGTGACCCCCAATTGTTTCTGCATTTTTAAATTTTAGTTTATCAAAGTATAATTCTTCAAAATTTAACAGAAATCTGATGGATTTTTCTTATACCCCCGAACCACCTTAACTTAATGTTAATACTTGTTTTTAACGATATTTTGTGTGAACAAGTTATGGTATATGGTTGATGTTTGCAGTTGCATTTAAGGAATGCCTTTAATAGTTGGCCATTTTATACGGGTATAAAATGGGTAGGGTCGTGTTACGCTTAATAAAGCGCGAAGCGCTTTATGTAGAGCGTAAAACGACCCTACCCATTTTATATCCCTATAAAATGACCAACTATTAAAGTCATTCCTTATAATTTAATTTCGTAAGATTTATATTAACTATTGAATATTCAACAACAAAAAATCATATGGACTATTTCGAAAATCCCGTGGCGGATGAAGATGTTAGTGACGTCACAAGACCAAACCATATTATACAAAATAACATGGGTTGGTCCAACCAATCAAATTGAGCGTTACATACCAAATTAAATTATTTGCATTTAACCAAACTGGTTTCAAGAGTAACTGTCATTATTGTAGTAATTTTTAAAATTGCGACATTTTGTATTTTGTTATGTCGCAACAAGCAAGATATAGCACTGTGTTGACAGTTTATTTGATTTTAGAGGGGTTTCTCTCGGTTTTTATAAGACAATCGATTATTCCACACGACCACGGACACTGTTAAAAATAGGTGTTGTTTAATCGGTATCATTCCTCGGCGGACTCGAACAGGTAATGTTCAATCACAAGAAAAACAATTGTAACTTTTGGATTTAAAATAAATTTTTGGCCGCGTTCACACTGAGCAAAATTCATAGTAGTTTAAATGTCGTCCGCACTAACATTAAATAGCAATGCGTTCACACTGTAATGAATGAACGGCATGCATATGCAGTACTTTCACTGGAAAGCTTTATTTTTAGTATATAATTCAACATTTGCTCGGGTGAGTAAAAAAACAGGGGTACATGAACTTCTAAATATTTAATGTATATGTATACGGCAAAGCGGAATAGAATTTCAGAAAAGGTGTTTCTAATTCGGATCATATTTTTGTGGGCAAAGCGGCCTATATCAGGAATATGAACATAAACAGGTGATAAAATGAACATGAAATGATGATGAAGTGGAGGAAATGGGGGGCAAATCCAATCGAGGATAAGAGTTTTGACTGTCAATTGGAAATGGGGAACGGGCAGATTTTTACAAAGGAATCCTATGGGTTCTTCTCTTAACAAGGCATTCAGCAGTGTTCTTTAACGCGTGAAGAACATGATTTTTTTTCTAACACGTTGTGCCACTATGGTTTGCGGTCAAGTTTTCCGCATTTTACATTTGTAGCCTGACGACACGGCATTATGACGGACTGCCCAATCAACCCCCGGGTACACATTCCAGTAGTTTTGTGGACAAAGCGGCAGACCCGATGTCATGTTTCTGAGCGCCCTTTAGTGGATTTTTACCGACCAACATGGCGCTGCCGCGGGCCCGCGCCGGTATTTATGTATATCAATAGCTTTTATAGCAATACATTTAAAAATACAAACGAACGAACGGACTAAAGCGCCAGAAAAATGTGTACACCTTTATCTATAAAAATAAAAATCATTAAAAAAAGACTGCAGTAAATCAAAATCCATACGTATTCTATGTTCAAATATCTATTCGCCAAATTAACAATCATAGCTATTTATCCGTTCATGTTTTCTGTACATTTAAATTACATGTACACTTGCCTTTAATAATGTGAACATTTCATATGTCAAGTCATTTAATTTAGGTTTATCAATGAGAACAAATTTAGTGTGAAACTAGTTTTAAGAAAATTAAACTACTTCTACACATGTTTACTCAAAACAACTTCAGTGTGAACGCGGCCTTAGACAGATACATGTGGCCATTTTAAAGATTTATTTAAAGATAATCTAAACTTTTTGTACAGCGTCTATTTTGGGGTATGCATTATCTACTTTATTCGATTATTAGATGTGTCAGCAAATTTATTTATTTTCCCTGTTCAATCGAAAAACCTTACAAGAACCAGTTTAAGCAAAAAGAATCCACATTTGCCGTACAAACACCTTTATTGATCATAGTAATATTTTATCAATATACGAAATAGTAAAGAGATCAATATTCAGCAAAAAAATTTCTTGATCAAATTAAGAAAATCTTTTATTTAACAAAGCACTTTGATATCTGACTGTCTAATAAAACATGGCGTTAAAAGGTACTGTCTTTTTAGCTAATATATGTTAAAACAAAACTACCGAACTAACATAATCAATCTCTTTTGTCCAAAAATGAAGACAAAACAAAGAAGATATACCAAATAAATAGAAATAATAACAAAATTACCGAACTTCGAGGATCAAACTCAATATCCAAGAGAAAAAAAACAAAACATGGAAGACATATCGGAAAGTTTGTAAATCTCGATGGTCATGAATAAATTAAAGACTAGGGTCTTACCCGGTACAAGCATTTCAAATGATATGTGAACCAGATTTAATGGCACCAGACCTCTTTTTACATGACTCTGTTTTTGACAAGCGTTCTCTTATTGAAAAAAAACAAATTAATGAACAATTTTTATGTCAACTTAAAACTATAACAACAAAAAAGCAATTGCATCTAACTTTGTATGAACGGTTGATTAGCCGATTTCATCAATTGGTCATCATACAAGCTTCAATTGCTGAGCATATTTAATAATTACATTTAATTCGTGCGTGTATTCTGATAACTGTGGATCAAAGTTTGTTCTGTGATTTTCCCTGTTGCCTTGCTTGGACGTAAAAAAAATATTCAGAACTTGCATGGCTTTCTTGTTATCTGAATCTTAAATAAATAAACTGTTATGATGATAGTTTTTACTGATATATTTCTATTAATTCTTGTTCCAATTCACTGATGATAAAGAGAAGTGGACGCGAGACAACCAACACAAAGAAACAGCAGATTAAAAATTCACATTGCAAAACAGCCAGAACTTTTCAACGTGGCAAAAGGTCGCTACTCGCCTTCTTGCATTGGCCCAAGACTTCAAATACAATATATAATTGTGATTCAAACAAATCCCTGAAATTGTCAATGAAAGACCAATTTCTAATCATAAAACAAAAAAATGACAGGGATAAACGAAAGTTTTGACAAGGATTCCTGGATTTGGACAAGCAAATATAAAATTAAACTAGATTATTGGGTCAAACATTCCCCTCATTGTTTTGATCAGTATTTGATATTTATTAAATTTCTAAACTGATCAAGCAAAATTTATAATGTGATATAAATACTAGATCGGTCAACAATGAACAACCTACCGTACTTTTTATTTTAATTCATTTGATTTTTTTAAGAAAATAAAGTCCATTGACAACAAATATAATGGAAAATGACCCAAAATTGTCTGTGCAATAGAAACGCTATTTTTATCATGTATGAGATAAAATTCAAGTGTTTTGTAAATCGTTCTTTCCGTAAATGGCAAAAAGTTCGAAATTATATATTCAATAAGCTAAGGCAATGGATTTTTCTACGCAGAATTTTCAAACAGAACATTATCTCTAGGTTGAATTGTTTTAACGGAAAACTATGAACTTCTGATGCCAATTAAATATTCTTCGCCAGAAACTTCTGGTATATGTAAAACCGTATCCTTAGGTGGGATATTCATAAAAAGGTTCTGTCTTGTGGGACAATGATCCGAAAGACGAATGCTAAACGCAGGTGTTAGTTCATTTTCATCCTTCCACTTTTCCTGAAAGAAACCGTAAACTACTTAATATAACAAAACACAAATGAAGAAAAAAAATTCAATGATATCCTAACATTGTTTTCCAAGAAACGCAGACAAAACTGTGGCACAGATTCGAGTGTCTAAAGTCCGAAAGGGCAACAACAACACCGATAAACACGAACAAGGCTCAAAGAAACACAAAACAAAAAACCAACCGTACGAAAAACAACGCGAACTCAAATCGTAAAATGAGTGAACTCAGATGCTCTGGAAGAGTAAGTGGTTCCTGCCTTAAAATCAATGATAAGAAAATGGAACCAACAATATAATTGAAAAAAACTACTGGGATAATGTCCTGTAAAGAACCCTTACAATTTTCTGACGATAATCAATAGTCAGATTTTAAGACAGGGATTTGGGCGTTTCGTTTCTCGTTTTTATCTTGAAGATATCTTTTGAATGACATACATGTAATATAATTAGCTTTTAGTTTAAAGAAATCTCTTTGAATCATATTATATTCATATGTAGATATGTTACAGGGAATGTGTGTAATTAGGGATTACTTGTAATCTCTAAAGAAATTGGGGATTTCGTGTAATCACTGGCCATTTTAGGGAATGCATGTATGTTGAAAAAAATCAGGGATTTCGTGTAATCGCTTGAGAAAACTAGGGATTGCGTGTAATCTCCAAGCGATTTAGTGAATTTCTAGGGATTACACGTAATCCCTAATTACACACATTTACTGAAACATATACACTCATTATGAAACAGATACATGTAACATGTAAGAATATCTTTTTTATGTTTGATTATAGTAAAAGAAAAAATATTAGTTTTCGGTCGATAAAGAAACTATAGTTTTTTTTCTTTATTTAAGCAACCGTTTCCTATCAACATCTACATCGCTATTTTCCATGAGGTATTTTCAAATTGCCTTTTATATTGCAGGTTGTATCATAAACACTTTTTCCACAACCCATTATCCTCTTCTAGTGATACAAAAAACGAAGTTCGTTGAAACATAATTCTTATTTTGATTATACATGTTTACCGTGTATAAACAAATCCCAATGAAGAAATGATATTATATTACCAACAAGACATTTAAAAAATCAGATTCGTCCAAATTCATGAAATTGCTACTTTTACATGCTTCGATACGATTGATTTTAGGTGCGTTAGAAGTATATATACAGAAAAAAACTCATATGACCATCTAAAACATCCCATTTAAGTAGTCTTTATTTTAATTCTCAAACTACGTAATCTTAAAGGCGACTTTTTATTTAGTTCTTACCACTTTTGTCCTGTTTTGTTGATTATTCGACGTCGTTTTCCTCTGATTTGAACTTGCTGTATTTATCTAACAAATAAGAAACAATATCGAGATGCAAAAACTATAAAAATCGAAAAATGAACCAACAAAAGGCAGAAGGGTTTTAGTCAAGTTAAAAAGATAAGACAAGTTAAATTACTATTCAATGCAAGGCTGAGTAAATAACAATTAATAAGAATATGAATGAAATGCAGATATTACTTAACATTTTAAGTACACAACATCACAGTCATTGATAGTTTAGCTGGCGGAGACAAATAATGAAGACACTCAAATATTATTTTAAAATAATTAAGTTGATTTATTTTTATCTCACTTCTTTTAAACATGAGAGCTTTATGATTACTTCAGTTTTTTATATAAATATACCATGTTTGGTTGTGTATTCCCTTTAAAAAGAATGCTTGCACTAACAGATACACATATCACCATTGTCGAGGGAACAGTGACAGCAACAAACAGAACTACTCTCCAATCTAGAAATAATGGGAAATTGTAATCACCGTCTTAAAACAAACATTTTCCGAAATAATTGAAATGTTAAAAAACATTACAGGTATACGTGGAAATGCAATTAAAATGACAAATTGTTTACCAGAAAAGCATTTGACTCTGAAAGTCCAATAATAAAATTAATTACATGCAAAACTCTTGTTGATTTTTATAAATTGACGAAATAAGAGATTAAAGATATGAGACAAAGAGGACATCGACAACAAATGATGAGAACAAAGAGAACAAAGATTACGATGTGGATGCAGACATACCATTTTCATCTGTAGACGGAGTCTTTATATTCATCAGTTCTGTTGTTTCGTTATAATGTTTCGGAAGTGTTGTATTTTTGCTCTTTGAAGCAGAACAGTTACAGTCAGAAATGTTGTCAGTATTATAGTGAATTTCATCTGCAACAATCATTACATTAAAAAAACAAGAACACCAATCTATTATCGATATAATTTCTTTCACACCTTTCTACTGGGATGGGCATAATATATATTTCATGCAAAAAATATAAATCAATATGATAAAAAGTCATATCAAAAATAGATAAGATATGCGTAATTTGAGATTGGTAAGATTACCTTCAGTGCTTAACATTATATGTTTGTGCAAAATGTAAATTTCGCGTTCTGTTGTAAGAATGCTTTCTGTTGACATGTTGGCAGGAATTCTTGTAATTCAAAAGGCTAGATATTAACATGTTATTCAGTTGCAAAGTATTATTTTCCAACTACTGTTTGTTACTGTAAGGAATCAAATACGGTCTAATACTCATAAGACGTATATTGATAAACTGTAAAAAAAAATTAAGTTACACGTATGTGCAGACGTTACTTTATGGTTTTTTTAAGTTGCTGCATGCGTACTTATAATTCATCGCATTTTGTCTATACTTACCATCACACATTTTAAAATCTTGGTTTAAGATATTTTTATTTGATCCCTCCACATCAGTTAATTTCAGCTCGGTCCCAATGCATGACGCAATGAAAAATAAAACAGATTTGCCATTTTCTATCCAGTCTACTATGACTCTTTGTAGACATTTACAATTAAAACACTCGCTGCATCTTCTATTATAAAGATAAAAAAAATATTAGACCTTTTATGATTAAATGGTCAAGATTTTTTAACACAGAGACCCTCTAGCATGCCATTTAAAATTCATACTGAAAATCTTATATATTATCGTGAATAACTTTTTTAACAGGGCATACATTTTTTTCTCAGATATTTATATTTAAAGCCTTTTTTCTACATATCAGACACTTGCTTAAACGGGGACTCGACTATTGATATTTTGGGGGTTTTTTTTGTAAAAGGACTTTTGATTCATTATACTAGTATTCACGATAATATTATAGTTGTTCTGTTGGAGAATACATTTTTCGAGAAATATACTTGTTTTCTATCGATACAGTAAAAGCAAACCACATGAAAGGCGAGAAATTTGAAGTGGTCCATTGTGATGTAAAATAAAATTGGTGGTAAAAAAACCAAAACATGTAACGTTTGAGCGACTTTTGGCAAATAATGGTAATAACAAAACTACCGAACTTGAATGATCAATCTCATAGTCCAGAGAAAATGACAAAAACGAATCAGTCATACCGGAGAATGAGTGGATCGCAATGGTCCTGACTTGGTACAGGTATTTCAAACGAAATGGTGGGTTAAACCAGGTTTTATGGCGCCAAACCTCCCTCTTCCATTGCGATCTTAGGATCCGGTAATGACCATAGAACACAACATAGTTGTGAGACACAATAGGGATATTGAGGTGATCATCTCAGTACAGCAGACCAGTCAAACACTTATTAAAACAATTAACCACCATATCTTTTAACTCAATTTTGAACTTTTCTACTAGTGGCTGATAACGAAGAAGGATTTTTTTTAGGGATCGTATGAGACGTTTTTTTCAAATTGATATTAGCCATACAGAGTACAACAGTGACTACAATAATTTGTGTAAAAGATCATTTTAACAAGAAAACACCAAAAAATGTTCTTGTGGTTCATGGTATGGCTCATTGCATGGATCATAACACCTTATTACAAAAACTGTCGATTTCACAGAATTTGATGATGTAATTTTGAACAAAAACATAATATTTGGATATAACAAATAACAGCTATTTTTCTAAACCTTTTTCATATAAGAACTGATCGAAATGGTTTCACATTTTTGTTTCGAATTTTTGCCGAATTTAGCCTTTCTCTTGTCATTTTTGCAACATATCATTACAAATCTAATGTATTAAAGATTATATTATGTTTACTTACACAGCCACACCACTGGGAAGCGATTCATTTAGATACTCAAATCGGTTTTTGTTTAATGTTCTGAAAAAGGACATTAAACCATATATTCAGGAAGAAAGTTTTGAATCTTCAGTTATTTCTGTTTTTACGACAAAAAATTTAACCAAAAACTTTCGTTCGGCATATTTTGGTTTTATTTTTTTATTACCATCACTTGGCGTCCGTCGTCGTCGTCGTCGTTAACTTTTCTTTGAAAATCTTCTCCTCTGAAACGACTGGAGGGATTGCTTTGAAACTTTGCACACTTCATCTATGGGATGTATTTTACCAAGATTGCACAAATGGTGACCGCTGTCCAAAAAACATGGCCGCCGTTACTAAAAATAGACTAGGGGGGTCAGACTACTATTCTTGGCTTGTAAAGCAAAAAGTATAAGAGATAGATGAAATCTGATGCAACGCTACTGCTTCAGCATCAAAAGCTCTACAAAAGTCTCCATTGAGTCGAAGTTGTCAGATGACCCCTTATAGGAGTTACGGCCCCTTAAAGGTGAAAAATAGCATTTTTTCATGTGTTTGGCCTATAGAATAAAAACTATTACAGATAGAGAAAAGTTGTTGCTTGCTTAAATGTTCAACTCATTTAGCTCTACAAAAGTCTCCATAGGGTCGAAGATGTCAGATGAACCCTTATAGGGGTTACAGCCCCTTAAGTAACATTTTTTCATATTTTTTACCTATGGAATGAAAACTATAGCAGATAGGGAGAAGCTGTTGCTTGCTTAAATGTTCAGCTCATTAAGCTGTACAAAAGTCTCCATAGGATCGAAGTTTTCAGATGACCCCTTATAAGGGGAACGCCCCGTAAAATGACGTTTTTTCATGTTTTTTGCCTATAGAATGAAAACTATAGCAGATAGAGAAAAGCTGTTGCTTGCTTAAATATTTAGTTCATTTGGCTATACAAAAGTCTCCATAGGATCGAAGTTTTCAGATGACCCCTTATAGAGGTTACGGCCCCTAAAATGATGTTTTTTCATGTTTTTGGCTTAGTGAATGAAAACTATAGCAGATAGAGAGAAGCTGTTGCTTGCTTAAATGTTCAGCTCATTTAGTTCTAGAAAAGTGTTTACATGTTTAGGGTGACTCAAGACCAGGTGAGCGATTCAGGCTCCTGGGAGCCTCTTGTGTTTTTCACATTCTTATACATGTATAGTTAAAGGTTTTCATTTTTTCTATTGGTACAGCACCTCTGATGGGTCGTAAAAAAGACGAATCGTTCGTCAGGCAAAGCAAAACTGATCGCCTCACACTTTGTTAAAACTCTTAATGAAATCAAAGCTTTGGGAAATAAAGGTAATAACAAAATTAACGAACTTGGAGAATCATTCTGAATGTCTAAGAGAAGAGACAAAACATGCATGGAAATCACACCGGAATAGTTATAGATTGCAATGGTCCTGACTTGATACAGGCATTTCAAATTAAATGGTGGGTTAAAACCAAACCTCTCTCTTCCATTGTAATCTTTGGAACACTAACCAATACGTTCAAGTTAATTTTGAATTTTACACCAGTGGCTGCAGATAACGAAGGAAGATTTTTTTAGGGACCGTATGAGACGCATTGCATTTTTTGTGACCTCGGTCACGGAGACAGCGTTCTCGTATGAAAAAATCAGGCAAATGTGTACAAGCCCTGGCATATTGAATAAGTTGTGAAATAAAAACACCGTAAGCAGGTAAGATTGGTATGTTTATTTCAAGGTGAGGGAAATTCATAATTTCAAAAGTAAAGTCGTCATTATAATTGTTCATTGCCAAAAGGGAGGAGGTTTTAAAAGGTCTTAATGAAAATTATCATGATTAGTTATTCATTTTCCAGATTCATGTATAATGATATAAAAGATCATGCAGAAACTATTATGACAAATAGGACAAAAGAGGATAAAGTGAAGTACACTTGATAGAAGTTATAACTTAGCTCGATATTAAATATGAGATGAAATCGGCTGATTGTTCGATCGCAAATTTCTTACATTCAAAAGGCAACATGCATTATACATGCTTAAAAAGGATGGGTTGCGATAAGACCGCTTTTCATTCCAACTTGAGAGTCAAAATTAGAATTAGGTCAATCCTATCACAAATTGACTTGTTGGAAAGGTAAATATTTTTATTTTTTGAAAAAAAAAGTCTGTAGTTGAAAGCTTATTTTTCTTTTAGTAAATGGTGCTTTAATTGAACCACCGCAAATGGTTTTTACATTGTGCCTATGTGAAAGTGTTGCAATTGAGTGTGAAATATTCTTCCCGGAAGTATAGCCTTGCATGCGGAACCAGCTCCATATTTATTCAGAAACTTTTATTGCTAAAATTTATTTTTTGTAAACGTTTCAAGCTGGTTCCGCGTGCAAGACATACGGAACATTTAAAAAGACTATTTTTTTTTACCTTGTAGTCAGTAGTTTAACAATATGCAAAATCTCTGAGTTTTCTCCGTTTTTCTTTAAATAAGCGATCAAATCAAAATCAAAAATTTGTTCAAAGTAATGTTTATATGGGAACCTTTTATAGAATTGTTAACACTGTCTTCAAGTATATTAGCAAAACATTTTAATTGATTAAAGGCCTACCTTGAAATTTGCTTTAAATCAAAATTATATTTTCATTCAAAATGAGTCAATTTTGAACACACTTTTTCAAGTTGTATATATACAAATGTATTAAAAAGTACGTTTTAACAACAGTACAATCATTTTGCTACAAAATACGGTATAAAGATAACAAGGTATGAAATACTTTTTATTTTTCGCCTCTAGATGGGCCGAAATAGGGCCTTATCGCAGCTCATCCTAAAAAGCAATATGCTGACTTATCTATACATGCATGTACTTACAAATCACTTAACATTTGGTTGAATCGAAAAATACCATTTGGTAATGTATGTAATAGGTTATCGTCTAGACGCCTGAAAGAAAAGTTATTTTAAATAATGTAACAATTCCATTTCAAATAAATGGAAATCACAAAAATACACAGTCTTAATAAAAAAATAAAAAATATTAAATTGATTATAAGTTTGAGATATGGGAATTATCAAATAATGTCCGATATACTTCCATTTATTGTTCTTATACAGCTTTATTTAACAGGGAAATGTTTAAGAGAATCATATTGTTCCACTTTTTTTTGTGTTTTCATTTCGAAAGGCAGTAAATATAGTGAAATGAATGTGGTAGTAAACATTATTACCGAAACTAAATTCAAACTGGTCATTAAAATAATAAGTTTTCTTGATGCCTGAATACAAATCTTATTAAGTTTATACTTATTGCACCGTATGGACTCGTGAGCGGAGGAAAAGGTTATTCACGCACATGGAAATGGTGAATAACACACTTTGAAAAGGCAAATTTTTCCAAAATAGCAATATGTCATCAAAAAGGTCCATAATAAACCATGAAGCCATTCTTATATGGAAACAAATGCTATTGCACGGAACACCTCATATCTTTAGGTGTTTAATTTTGTTTGCATCATAATTCATTATTGAACGATTTGTTCCACAAAATTAATACTTGATTTGAAATATGAATTTATTTACAAAAAAAAGTTTTTACACACATTTCTGCTCATACAGGTAAATATTTTGTTGTAGTTTGTATTTAGAACAATCATTATCACATGGAATATGATAAATAAGTTCATTTATCTTATAGATCGCTTGAAAATGACGATGCACCGATAACGCAGGACAAAAAGGTTAAAAAATTCGTGAAAAAAGCTAAAAAGGGTCAATGCGTAATATATTACAACATAATACGGCAAATAAAGAGCAATTTGTTAAAAAGTTGTTTTTCATCTCATATGATATTATTTTTAATCAAATGTTGCATATACATGAGGCGAGAAAAAAAAACAAACAAACACATGAATAACCAATCAAAAATTGCATAAATATACATACATCTTTACATAAATATGTGTTATTGTTTTGAACATAAGTTTAATTATCAGGCAAACGAAAAGATGTTGTCAAATTAAGATAGCACGCGTAGAAATTACCATGTAATTGCTTGTCTTAATTTAACCTGTTTTCTATCAAACTTGATGTTAACTTTTGGCTGTAATCCTGGTGGTGGTGTGTCATATGTCACACGTCAAGTATAAAAGTAAGCAGTCTTTACATGTAATAGGGATATTTTGGTATGATCTAGCAATGTTGCACTTGTTGCAGAAAATCCGCGCTCCGTTTTTAACGCAATAAAAAGGGAGGATTGCAAATACGAAACCCTTTCTGAATCTGCCACTGCAACATCTGATTCAAACCGTATTAAAATCAACCGTCAGGTGATTGGGAAAACACATTTTATATCAATTATCTTAATCTTTTTTACAAATCCGACTAAGACTCATAGGTGTTTTGGCAATTATAACTTTAAATCATGACAAATAATCTAATTAATAGATTTAATATATCAAAATTATTAAAAGGAAACAAAATATAATTATATTCAGTTTACCAAAATCATGGATTACACTGTTGAAATTGTTTTTTTTTTCTTGAATTCAATGGTGACCTATTTTGTTGATTATAAGTAAATTGAATTTCTAGTTTCGAATTTCGAATCTCGTATCTCGAATTTCGAATTTCGAACCTCGAACCTCGTATTTCGAATCTCGAATCTCGAATTTCGAATCTCGAATCTCGTATCTCGAATCTCGTATCTCAAATTTCGAATCCCGAATTTCGATAATTATGTTTTTAAAAAAAAATATTGGCACATGATTATAAATCAAGCATTCTGATTGCTTATAAGTTTATTGAAATAAACTGATATTGATACATAATGCTGACAAAATTTTACGTGGATTGTTTTAAAGTGAGCAATGTCAGACAATCTGGTCGACGTTGAAACTAACTTTTGCCAAGGAATTTTCCTTCGATTTATAAGGGTCACAGAGACAGAGTTTTAAAATTGACACGTTTTGTGTTTCAGGTGTAAAATCAATCTGATAAATACTATCTATCCTAAAACGTATATTTGAAATAAATGGTTTTCATGTTTCAGTATGCTTAATATCGCATTGAAATAGTTGACGGAATAGCCGAAGACACTGTACATGTTTTTAAAGATGATAGAAAGTGTTCATAAATTAGGATTCCCGACTTATTATTTCAAAGTATTTTTTTTGAATAACGTTGTCCTGTTCTTGTTGATGTTTACTGGTTTTGTCTCTGCCCTTTCGGACTTTTGACATACGGATACCCCATTGGTACCTCTGCTTCTTCAATTTAATTTGTACCTTTTTTTGCCCAGCAGTCTTTAAACATCATTTCTTCCGTACTTGAATGTACAATAACGTTAAAATGTCGTCTTTGTCTTTTAAGACCTACCAGTGTGGCACCATTTCCATAGAATAACTTTTTATTGTAATACTTTTAAAACAATATTATAGTTATAACATATTTTAGCAAAGAAAATATTTCTTTAGCCCAAAGTAAAGATAAAAACCATTCACCATATTAGGCATTACCTCCGATTTTGCGATGTCTAATGGACGTCGGTGCAATTCATGAGAGGTCTCAAAATTAAAAAAGGTATATCGGTTTTCAAACTCAGAATATTATTACTGACAAGTTCCAAGTGCTCAATCATATGCTTGCACGTGATTTATTAGTTGCTAAGCAACGAGTATTCCGTTTTTTTCTTATTTGTAACATTGACACTGACTAGTAGATTTACAAATTGAGTTACACAGGCTGTTGATTCTTTCGAAATAAGAAAGATTTACCGTTATATAGACGATAAAGAGATGTTGAATAAGTGTACGCGACGCAACCAACATTTAAGAAACGACAATTTAAACAATCACAATGCAAAAAAACAGCCATTTTACCATCTCCTCCAGCATTAATCATTTGTTGTTTCTTGACCATTTTAATATGCGTTACCGGTTGATAACCTTTTAAGACGGCGTTACTTTAATTTTCGGGCAAAACTTTAAACATAAGATTCATGTCTATAAAAACGGTGTTTTGGTAAATTTCATATTCTCTAAAAGGGTAATTTCGTTAGAGAAAAATATGTTTAATTGTTAATTTTTTTTGTAGCATCATTTTTTCATTAGGTTGGTAGAAAACTGAAACAGTCTATCGAAAAATATCTTTCATCTTAAGAAAGGGAATGGTTTCAAGTGTTCCGTGAGCCATTGCATTTAATATTTGATTAAAAGGGGTAAAGGAAAATGATACTCAAACATATCCTCTTTTATTTTCAATCCGTTTATTCCTTTTCAAAATGTGTTATCAACCATTTCCATGTGCGTGAATAACCTTTTCCTCCGCTCACGAGTCCATACGGTGTTATTGACTGTGTATGAGGGGAATATATAGATAATGCCTTAAAACTCCATCAATTTATCTTTAAACATTGAATTCTTTTTTAAAGTCAACATATTTTTTTCATTCCAATTGCAAAGATTTGGTTCCTTGCATGTGGCATACCTTACTTTTTGTGTATATTTTATAGTCAATGGTTTTGGCAATAAAACTAAATCAGAACTTTGTATAGAAATAAATACATTTTTGTAAACTTCTGTATATATAAAAACAAAACGTTACTTGATTTTTTTTTCAAAAATATATTTCTACTATAGCTGTTGCATCGGTATTTTTGTTATAATATGTGAAATAAAAATCTCAATATAATTTAGAACCTCTCTATTTTGGCTATTAATTTTTATTGGTAAAGGTTTAAGTGTCTCAAACTTATTCAGAATTAAAAGACCTTTAGCTTAAAAGAAAATTTAGCTTGTTTATTTCAGTATTATGTATTTTGTCTTATCTTCCGTCTAATATTTTGTCTTTGTCTCTGTGTTAGACAAAGTGTTTTTATCGGAACCAACGTATTTATCTTACTTACAATATCAGGAGTTTAGTGTTGTTTGAAAACAGGTTCCTTGGCAAAGCCATTAGTAAGTTTTTTTGCAGGTTTCTACAATATATGTAGATGTTTTATTTATGTGATATGATAATGATAAAAAGTAAAAGAGATACTCTCCAACCGTTTTTAACTTGCAATAAATTAATAGTCAGCAAGGCTCTTTTGCAACAAACACAAACTGCTTTCATATCCGAATAACCATCTTTTCTTTCTCCTTTCGACGTGCATTTGTGCTGCTAACTGCACAAATTTTATTGTGTGTGTGTGTAATTTCATGTTCAACTTTTTGCTTTGTCTTCCTGGACCTTCGACATTTGGTGCCTATGGTATCTATATACAGTCCGAAAACCGGTGGTATTTAAACAATAGAATGAGAGCTCTTCATCAGAAAAGATAGGAAAGTCCATTCGAATTTTCATCCTGGTTGTCAAGTGAATTAAAAGTTCTTTTTAGCAAAAAAGTTCATTCCATTTTAAGTTATGTTGTTTAAATAAACTATTCTGAATTAAAAAGAGTTTATAAAAGTAACAAATTACATTTATAATACATGTAATAATGTGGATATTTATAAAATGCATACGGTGGAACTGAAATGGATTGCACAACCTTAACGTTTATATAAAATATAGAAAAAAAAATCCACTATTTCTTGAAATGTATATCTTCTCATCTTCAAATTTTCAGACATGTACTGCAAGGGGTTAATCCAAAATAAAATTATGAAAAGGGCCCTTTTTCTAGTCCGTCTTGACAACCTTCTTCTTAAAAGTACACGATTTACCTGTTGAATTTGATTACGTCATAGAACATGTTTACCTTTTTGACCGGTGTCCGTAAATTGGGATCAACAACATGTGAATTTGCATTGTATTGGATTAAATGTCCAGTTCAATCTTCAGTCATCCGTTTTAAAAATAGGAATGCCTCTTTTTTATCATGTTTAATATCAATGAAAGATAGAACTTGGTTGTGACCCTTGGAAGTTTTTCATAGTTACACATTGAATTCAAATGGATCGTTAAGTGATAACAGTAAAATATAATGTTCAAACTAATATCTGTCGTAAGAAAATGTAATAACCTAACATTCCCACAGATTTCGAGAATGTACTGCAGGTATTACGCCTTGTGTGATTATTTTAAGGTTGAGATGACATTTTAATTTTTTCCAACGTCCAGCAAGTTTCACTCGATTTGTTAAAATATGAACTTTTGTTGACCTTATAAACAACTGTTTACGCAACAGAAAAGATTCTTTAATAACATGACATGTCCAACGTATATGATAGTAGTCAGGTCCATGCGCAATAAATGAAAATAGTTCTTATCCGGAAAAAGCCAAACACTAACCCAGTGCACCATATGTTTTGCAAATTCAGGATTTGTAACTAGATCAAAAAAGAGCTTTGATGCAAAACATTTGAAGAAAATATCTCACACCATTTTTGAGAAAATTGAAATCGAAAATGCATTGAATTCTATGGGGAAACTGTCTGTATGTACCTGGGTAACATTTGGAACATTTGTGACAAGACAACAGTTTTGGTGGTGTATAAAATCTAGTACAAAATTGTTATTAGTAGATAGAATTGAAAGAAATTTTGCAAATGTGAATAATAGAAACAGATTGACATTTCTTAGAAGAAAATTTCAAGATATCATAAAAGGTTCGCATGTATTTTCAAGTTTTTATGCAATGTCCATATTTGGTAATCCACGACTTAAAATGGCAATAACAGACAAAATAAGTCATCAACTTGACATTTTGTGGCATATTTTGGGTTCTAGGAGCTCATTCTATTAAATCAAAGACAGAGAAAGGTATTAAAGCAACAAACAAAATTCTAGCTATTTCCGGAGCTGAACTATTGAAGATTGTTTACATGTCGTCGCCATCGTTGTTGTCATCGTTAAAAATTTAAAAACACATTAGCTTTTTTTCCGCAGGGGAGATGATTGAATACCACTAGATATTAGACTGTATTTTGATGTTTATCTGATTTTTTTTCATAGCATTGCATATTCCATTCAACAGTATTGACGTAGTTCATCAGCGCATTACTTTGTATTGTTTTGTTGTGTACAAATAGATTTAATTTTTATTAACATGACTAAGTTATTTTTCTTCCATTTGAATGTAATTATGTAAAGATTTTTTTAAATTTTATTAATCTATAGTTTGTATTATTATAAACATGTACACATAAAAAATATTTATAGAAGATAAGATGCACACTGTTTCATAAATATAAAACGATCACATATACCTACATTTCTTTAACAAGCGGGTTGTGTCTAAATGCATCCTCAGATATAGCTATAATTCCATTAAGTGGTAATTCTCTGTAAATATTCGCAGTAAAAACACGTGGTAAAGATAAGAAATAAAAAAATTAAGATATCAATGTTAATTAAATAGAAAGGATGATTTGACCTTTGAACTTTTCACTTTAGCAGCATTTTCATTTTACATGCATATAATATGATTTGTTTGTAACACAAAAAAAACTTTGAAGACTTTTCCTGTAAATCTTAAAGAATAGAAATTATATAAGATTGACCTTTAATGGTTTTTAAATTTAATAGCAATTAAAAATCATTTCGACACATCAACAAATTTTTACTTTTGACTGCGCTTCTTATTATAAACAACTACGACGAGTAGGTATTTGCAACAAACTGTTACTTCTTTCGCGTTTAAAAATTTCTTTCTGTTCATGGGTTATGCTATTTTTAATTATTTGTTTTCGAGTGTCGTTATATTTGCGTAATTTAAATGTTTTGTTATGTACTGTAATGAATTGAATATTTTTGCACATAAAAATCCATTTATGATTTTTATGGGCATTTGGTCAAAGTATGCAGAAAAGGAAATCGACAGTCTTGGACAAAATATTGTTTAGCTTATCATTTTTATTTATAAGAAAAAAAAATATTTTGTCCCTTAAAAAATCTTCCTTCGTTATCAGCCACTAGTGGAAAAATTCAAAATTGATCTGAACGTATTGGTTAGTGGTTGTTTTGTTTAGTGTTTTTCTGATTGTTGTACTGAGATGATCATCTATCATATCTTCACAAGAAGCAGAGGTACCAATGGGGTATCTGAATATCAAAAGTCCGAAAGGGCAGAGACAAAACCATAAAACACCAGACAACATGTAAAACATGGAAACCATGTTGCGTTGTGAGTTTCTACTGTTCCCTAAGATCGCAATGGAAGACGAAGGTTTGGTGGCCTCTAACCTGGTATAACCCACCATTTCATTTGAAATGCCTGTACCGTGTCAGATTCATTGCAGTCTATTCCGGTGTGTCTTCTATGTTTTGTCTTTTTCTTTTGGACATTGAGATTGATCCTCCAAGTTCGGTGATTTGTTATTACTTTTATTGACGTGTTTACTCAAAAGCTTTTTGGAATTATTTTTACTTTGTCTTTAGGTATCAAATAAAGTCTATAAACTATTTTACAGTAAATTCAAAGTTACGAAAAATTCCGGAAAAAGATGCTATTTTTTTAGACACCGCATATTTAGTCTTCGCCTGAAGTTAAATAAACAGTACCCTTATCGCCAAAAGAATATTAAGTGTCAACTAGAAGTATTCATCGTCCAATTGATCGTTTTGTTGTTGAGTTATTTCTTTTTTGGGGGGTTAAATCAAAGAATGGAAATTTATTACACTGAGATGATACTTGAGAGATAGTGTTTTGTTTGTAAACATAGAGCTTAACTTTTAATTTGATTTGATCGCATTGTAATTCTTTTGTTCGAAAAAAATTAGCCTCTTGAAAAATACACACCATGTGGCATATATCTATATCTAACTTACAACTGTATTAGATCTGGATAGTCTCTAAAGTCTAAGTCTGTGATGTTTTCTACTCTCTGTTCAGAAAACACGCTAAAAGTTGAAATAAAAACGGCTGACAAAACGCACTAAAAAGTAAAATATACAAAAATACACGAACGGAATATGTAAATACATGTAGCTGAGTTTTACAGTTATATTTGCACATTGATTACCTATATAATATTTGATATTCGAGACAGTTCCTAACGTGTATATTGTTAAATTGTCGACCTCTCTGATTCCTTCATTTGCCTGATATCTTTTATTCCAGAGCTTGTGGGGTTTACATCGATTTTTTCACAGAGCGTCTAACCCGAATAATTCAGTCGTTATATTTCACTCCCTGCCGTTGCTACATTAACGCCTGAATGCTCAACCGCTATTCGTCAGACATTTGTCAGTTGAGCATACTGTGTTCACAAACATTTCTTAGGAACTGACTAGATAAGATTAAATGTTAATTATTAATTGTGAAATATCACATAATTAACATTTTTTTGTCATATCTGTTTGAAATGATCAAACTAATTTTATCAACAAATTAACTTACACCATTGAAAGGATTATGATTGGGTGTTTGAACTGGACTGCCAGTGCCGGAAGATTTCCATTGGAGGAGTTCAAGCCCTGTTCCGCCGAAGTATACGAAGACGGAAAGGGCTTGAATTATTAGAGTTACAAAGCGTCACGTATAAAACAAAAAAATGCTAAGGTTTTGTTTCTCCTTGGTCCTTTCAAACTAACAATTGGACACCTATCTGAGCACTTATATACATGTTCTACGGAAAAAATAAATGATTTTAAGCCGGGGTATGGACATTTTTTTCCTATGCCGTCCTGAAAAAATCACACTTGGTATCCTGATTTTTTTTCTGACAATAGATACAATTTTGCCTTTTGATGTCAAATTTACCCATAGCAAATTAAATGGGTGTTCCCGAAAATATCTGGGTATATGTGTCAAATCGAACCATGCAACAGGACAAATCTTAAGCTCAAACAGAAGAAATTTGACAGACTACGCACTTTGCATCCGCGCATACCGGCTATTACAGACCAAAAGGAGACGCCCGAGACAAAAGTTGTACGGCAACAATATTCTGCTCCCCGAAAAGAAACAAATTGTATAGTTCTTAATTTGTATAAGTGGATTGTTTTTTCTAGGCCTTTTCCAAATATTGAAATATGAGTAAAGTTTCAATTGTAACAATGTTTTGATTTTTAACTTTTACTGGTTAAAAAAATCATGATTTTTAATAAATAATTCTTTAATTGCTCCTTTATACCTCTTTTACATATACGATATTATCTTACGAGTTGTTACAGTTTGCAAACTTTATAGTTTTACAATTGATTCTAACATTGTAGGAGCTATTTCAAGCTTTGACGAATTCCTCATGCACGCCGAAATTTAAAGCGTTTCCCTCAAGCAACGATTTTGAAGTGTTTACGAGCATGTAACGGTGTCTTAACGATGTCTTACAGACCCTCTAAAATTCAAACTAACCACACGCACGATGAGCGCACGCACGATGAGCGCACGATGAATGCACGATAAACGCACGATGAGTGCACGATGAACGCACGATGAGTGCACGATGAGCGCACGATACACGTTCCACGCATGATGAGCGATGAGCGTTTAAACACTCACACGCACGATTGAATCGCTCAAATGCACGATTGGGGATTTCACACGATTAACCACTCAAATGAACGTTACACGATGAGCGATGAACGTTGAATATTCATGCAGAGAAAATGAAAACACGTTTTATTTATAGTTTTCAGATACAGTACTAGCCTACGAGTAATTGTTGAATTTTTAATGTAAAAAAAAATTCGTTTTTATTTTCGCATATTTTTATCACATTTACTATTGATGATATATAATACCTTTTATCATTTATTTATAAATTTTGTTCATTTATTTAAATTTTTAATTATTATATTTTTTTTCAAATTTGTTTAATTATTTATTTATTATTGCTGATGTGAACTGATTGCTAGTTACTTACTGTTCCTATATACCATCAGTGAAGGCAAGGCCAAATACGGATCCAGCAGTGTTAAAATCATTAATAAATTCATTTAAATTAACCTTTTGGTATGTTTGCACAACATCTTATAAGACATGTATATCTCCCAACCTGATAATATTAACAATATTCAAAATTTAACCCAAAATTTATTTCTTTTTATTGAAGAAATTTAAAGACCTATACAGGTTACAACAAATTATTCATTTCTAGATAAATTAAATCTAAATATGAAAGGAGTAGAGCCACGAATGCCTCAAATCGGCCCGGTATTTTAACTAATTTTTAAACTACTTCAACTCTTCGTAAATTTATCCAAAATGAGTTAAGGCATAACTGAACTTTTCATATAAGTAAGATTTAACAAAATATCTACATCACAGGTCTAGCCTTGGCATTTCAAACACGCCATAAATTAAACAATTCTTAATTTTTCGCCTTTTTTCACTGTTTTCTCGTCGTATTTTGTCAAAAGTAGTATTGGCCACTTTCGTCGACCATCGTAATTTTTTGATAATCATTTTATAACATAAAATAAACATTTCTATCACAAAATAATTTTGGTCGACGGGTGTGGCCATTTTTGTTTGAACCGATTTATACATGAATATCAATGAAAAGTGTCAAAAAAAACCCGAGATTTTGAACAAAATAGACTGATTTTTTAGCTCACTGTCCTCCTTGTTGATAAACAATTAAACCAAAAGATATTGAAATTTATAAAATATGAAGTCCAATGAACATCAAGGGAGCAATTACAAGGACGTATATTAAAGTTGAAATTCTGGGCCGATTTGGGGCCTTCGGGAACATACGAAAATATTATTTGAGTAAAATGCAGCGACCACTTTATAGAAATAAAGATACATTGTAACAGGGATTAATTACAAGTTTTCTTATTTCCAGATTGTAATAACAAAACTTCAGTAATTGAGAGAGGAAACCTGAGGTATAAATCAATAAAACGAGAGAACAAAACTTGCCAAAACTGCGATTCCCGTTAAATTTTCCAGCCAAAATGAAGATTTATAAAATCTAACTTCATAAGAGAAGGATATTAGAATTTTAAAACTGTTACACAAAATATTCAAACGAAAATGACTCCTTGAAATATTGTGTTCATCGGATCATCATTGCAAAAGATTGCCCCATTTATCAATACTGGCAATACTTTGGACATTAACATTATTATTTCGTAACTATAAACGTATATATCTTTTGTTTAAATTTGTTTTACGTGTATATAATATGCTTTCAACTCTTAGTGGAATAACGATTATTAATTAACAAGGTCCTGATCATCACCTGTGGTTTTCTTCCCCTTAGATACCCGCTGTGATCTTGTGCATTAAACATCCGTTATATATGCATGCGGTCTGTATTTTGTTTATTTTATACACGCCATGCAAAAAATGAGTTCTGTTAGTCTTTGTTTTCACATTCATCATGAGGGGAAACGCTTATCTTCATTAAAAAATGTGTATATATGATTTGATAAAGAAAGACATTTGAAACTGAACATTTTAAATAAAGTACATGAACTTAGTCTTCTTTCAGATACCTATAAAGTTATACGTTTATACACCAGAGACTTTGACAGACAGACACTAAAAGTTGGCGATACATGTAACATAGTAAATCAAGGACAGACAGACGGACACCAAGTGATTGAATATCATTATGAATTTTTGTTTGTTTGTTTCTTAGTTTTAATTTTCTCGCGGTTTTTTTTTACAACTGGGATATTTGAAGACGGACACCAAGTGAGTGACATAGTAAACAAAGTACAGACTGACGGACACCAAGTGATGGGCGAGATTTTACAGCGGCAAATCAAAGGGTTTTCTAAAACTGTCTATAAAAAAAGATTACATTTCTTTACAAAACTGTCGGCTTGTGATATTTATAATAATTAGAATGGTATTACTAACTTTGGTATACACTGTGGAACATTATCTTTTACGGCTTAGTGCATGTTTTGAGGTAGCCCGGCTATAAGGTTTTTAGACTCACCGACCTATAAATGAATGGTGCTTATGCTTTTCCTTTAAAGTGTGATGTATGATTATCCAATGTCTTGCTTATGTAAAACGTGGGTACGTCGTTTTACCCGAAAACATGACATAATTTAAATGTAATAATATAGTTTGAAGCAAAAACTTAAACATTGAAGTAAATGTCGTATTGGTCAAGAAAACGCATTATACTCAAATAAAGCCTATTTCAAACTTGAGCATTATAAGATCGAAAGAAGCCGAGTTAGGCGAGTTGTAGAATGTCATAAGAACAAAATTGAATGTAAAATACTCAACAAACAAGAAGTATATTTGAGGATGGATGAAAATTGGATACCGCGACATGTGGTCGTTCGTTAATAAATATACAAACTATTGCCGTATGGCGTACATACGGACATCATCCCGATCCTATTGTGTTTTTGAGCACCATCTTCTCTCCTTACGACTACCATCATGATATTACGAAATAGAAAAAGAACATTTAATTGTATATCCAAACCTAGGATATCCACATCAAACGTAACCCGTCATTCTAATGTAAATAATGGCCACCCTTACAATACCAGAAATAATTTTAAAACTTCTGTTCAATCGTCTCAAGTTCAAAATCGAAACCATAATAAAATAAACACAACTAAAACAGGTAACTTTAACAACTCTTACCGTGGATATCCTAAAATTTCTCCATGTAATGCTCCAAAATGACAAACATGCAACAGATTAATCAGGGACACCACTGTCAAATCTTCTGTAAATGGACGAAAATTTTCTATTCAGCTCACTGAAGATGTCAGCTGACGTACAAACAATTTGATATATTTAATTACATGATCAAAACCTGGTTGCAACATTCAATATGTTGGGGAGACCGGCAGATATTTATCAAAACGAACAGCTGAACATCTGTATCGCTTTCGTCGGTTCAAAAAATATAAATGCCTTTTATATCAACATTTAAATAAGCATAATCATGACATTCAGTACATAAAGGTTCAACCCATTGAAATCATTAAAAGAGATTCCAATTTAAGTAAACGCCAGTTTTGCAAGGCAAGACGACTTGCAGAACTGGAGTGGATTAAAAAACTCCAAACGGCTTACCCTCTGGGTCTTAACGATAACATCATGGGACAAGGTAACATATCCAGATCTTCAAACTTTAATTATTACAAATACCAAAACGCAGATATAAACGGTTAATTTGGATATACTATATATCGATATTTCAAGGAGTAACCTCTCATCAGTAGCATTTAAACCAAAACATTGGAAGGTCAAAATCCAAAACAGTTGAAAGCGAAAAGTACTCAAAACCAAAACGTTCGAACAAGGAAGCCAAATCCAGCACCGAGGATATCGACCATGTGCATTACAAGGAAAGAAACCTGGTGTTTTCATCAATTTTGAATTTAACAATCTGAAATTTCAGCGACAATATATTAGAAATTTTATGGTAATTCGTGTCAGACAAGTCTGACTACCAGGCTTGTGATTACCCTCGGGGACCTCTGGTCCACCAGCAGTGGTTATCGCCCAGTGGTTTCAAAATTACAAATACCAAAACGCAGATATAAACGGTTAATTTGGATATGCTATATATCGATATTTCAAGGAGTAACCTCTCATCAGTAGCATTTAAACCAAAACATTGGAAGGTCAAAATCCAAAACAGTTGAAAGCGAAAAGTACTCAAAACCAAAACGTTCGAACAAGGAAGCCAAATCCAGCACCGAGGATATCGACCATGTGCATTACAAGGAAAGAAACCTGGTGTTTTCATCAATTTTGAATTTAACAATCTGAAATTTCAGCGACAATATATTAGAAATTTTATGGTAATTCGTGTCAGACAAGTCTGACTACCAGGCTTGTGATTACCCTCGGGGACCTCTGGTCCACCAGCAGTGGTTATCGCCCAGTGGTTTCAAAATTACAAATACCAAAACGCAGATATAAACGGTTAATTTGGATATGCTATATATCGATATTTCAAGGAGTAACCTCTCATCAGTAGCATTTAAACCAAAACATTGGAAGGTCAAAATCCAAAACAGTTGAAAGCGAAAAGTACTCAAAACCAAAACGTTCGAACAAGGAAGCCAAATCCAGCACCGAGGATATCGACCATGTGCATTACAAGGAAAGAAACCTGGTGTTTTCATCAATTTTGAATTTAACAATCTGAAATTTCAGCGACAATATATTAGAAATTTTATGGTAATTCGTGTCAGACAAGTCTGACTACCAGGCTTGTGATTACCCTCGGGGACCTCTGGTCCACCAGCAGTGGTTATCGCCCAGTGGTTTCAAAATTACAAATACCAAAACGCAGATATAAACGGTTAATTTGGCTATGCTATATATCGATATTTCAAGGAGTAACCTCTCATTTCATGAATTTAACGGTTCCTCGTAAACGGAACAAGCGGTCGCATGGTAGGCGAATAAATCGTAATACTAGAATACAACATCGTTCAAACATTACCATTACTGATCTTGTTAAAATATTTAAAAGCAACGGAAGACATCAATTACTTTGTAAACTTTGCTCTATACCTATTTCTAAACTAAACAATATTAAACTGGACTGTGAAACTATATCTCACGCCAGTCCCTTATATGAAGGTGTACTTATCATAAGTGCATTCTGTTATTTTAAATTGTTTCCAAAAATTGATAGTCCTCTAGACCACATTCGACATTTTATCAAATTAACATATATTAATAGAGGATTTGATTTTATAAACATATCTAGCATATTTGCGGATCCAAAAATCAAAGATCTCATTCCACCTTATTTTTCTAATACTGAACCTCCTATTGTATCTTATAAATATAAAAAACCTACCCGAAACATTATTTTTAATTATACGTCAACCACTACTGATGAAGAACTGGATACGAATGTTCCTTTGTCATGCGACTGTAGTAATTCTGATTTTAAATATGTTCCTGGTGACCATGTTGTTACCGGTGACCTTACCATCGTCAAGAACCCAGAGGTAATAAATTTTCTGAATAAGGGCCCAAAATTTAGACCCCCCTCAAAGATCAATTGGAATTCATGCTTCGATTGTATCAAAACTGCACTTCTCTCTTTCTGTAAATCTTGGATCAAGAGAGAAGAAGCAGATACTAAATCTCTTGACAATTTTATAAATAACTTCATGTCAATTGTTAAACTCAGAATAAATCATTTTCAAAACTCCTTTGTAGAATTTTGGCCAAATACATATCTAAAAAGAATTAAGACAAAAATGCGTTCACTTGGTTCACAATACGTTTTCGTTCCTGCAGACAAAGCTGCCAATAATGTCGTTATTGTATGACGAATATTACCTTGAAGTGTTGATGCAAGAAATTAAAAGCTCCAACACTTTTATTCGCGTACAATCTACAGAATGTAGTATTATTGAGGACCATATTTTAAATACCACATCACTACGAGCCGCTCCTACATACAATAAACTACCTACAATGTACTGGATCCCTAAACTACACAAAAATCCTTATAAATCTCGTTTCATATCTGCTTCAAGTAAGTGTTCTCTCACTAATATTTCTAAAGTCTTATCACTTGCTTTGACTACTATGAAATAATTTATTATTCGATACTGCGAAAAGGTATTTGAAAACAGTGGCATAAATCATTTTTGGAGTGTGAAAAATTCGCTCGATGTTTTAGACAAACTTCGCGCTTTTGAAGGTACTTACCATACAGTTGATAGCTACGATTTTTCTACTTTGTACACTAACCTTCCTCACTGTCTTATTAAAAAACAATCTGAATATCTGGTTAAATGGTGTTTCGATAAATCTAAAAGTGACTATATCTGCTCTAAAGTTTCTAAATTATTTAATAAATCGTTTTTTAGCAACGAGACTCATAAAGGTTACATCAATTGGACTGATGCAGAAATGATAACTGCTCTAAATTATCTTTTGGACAACATTTATATTCGTTTTGGGAGTACAATTTATCGCCAAGTCATTGGTATCCCTATGGGAACTAATTGTGCCCCACTTATTGCTGACCTTTTTTTTGTATTGTTATGAATCCCAATTTATGGCAAAACTTCAAAAAGACCCCAACAGACAACATCTCATTGAAACTTTTAATTATACATACAGATATTTAGACGACATTCTTTCACTAAACAATCCGACATTTTCTAATTTTATTACGGAAATTTATCCCAAGGAATTAACTTTGAATAAATCTAACCTTACTGGTGATAGATGCCCATTTTTAGATCTAGATTTAAGTATAATCAATGGAAAATTACACACTAAAATATATGATAAACGGGATGACTTTTCATTTCCTATTGTGAATTTTCCTTTTCTAGAGGGAGATGTACCACTTGCTCCGTCTTACGGAGTATATATTTCACAGTTGGTAAGATATGCTCGGATCTGCAGTGGTGTGTCTGATTTTAATGATAAAAACCGGTGTATTACAAAAAAAAAGGATATCGTTACCACAAATTAGTGAAGTCGTTTACTAAGTTTTATCATAAATATCTATACCTTATTGGAAAATTTAATTGTACACGACGACATTTGATTGTTAAGGGAATATCCCATCCAGATTTCTACGGTAATGTTGTTTATAGAGCAAATAAATTCAAAAACAATCCCTTGGGAATGCAAAATTGGCTTAAAACTTTATTAAATAAAGGTTATGAAATGGATATTTTAGTAAAATCTTTGAATTTAGTCTTCTTTGGTAAAAATATTGATAATTTGATACTTACTTTAAAATGTTAATTGCCTTTTTATACTTATGTCATTTTTGAGCATTACAGCGGTCAAGTGTGTCGGTTTTGTGTGATGATGCATCATCAAATCAAGTGTTTGACGTGTTGTGTCGGATTTAAAATCGACATACTTGATTTTTTTACATCAGTCGATGGATGCTTCTTAGCTAGCTGTCAGTAACTTCGAGTGTTCTCAAGAGAGTATCCTTACGTCCCGTTAATTACCTGTTGTCCTTTTGTCTCAGATACTCTCTTGTTGAATTGAACTTCTATCGATTTGATTTTTACTGTGTGTTAGTTTGTGCTTTGTTATTGATTATCATTAGGGGGAAGGTTGGCGCCAAAAAACTAGTTTAACCCCGCCACATTTTAATGTGCCTGTCCTAAGGCAGGAATCTTTATCAAAGCTTATGTTTGTATTTAGTCGAATTTTTGTTAATTGTTTTTTGTCAAGAAGAGGGTCTTTCAATGCACTTTGGGATTGGGCTTGAATCATGTGTATTTTATTTTCAATCCAGGGCCAATTGAAAAACAGCGAGCAGCGACCGCTGGTCACATTGAAGGCTGCTGGCTGTTTTCCATTGTGGATATTTAAAATATACGTTTATAATGTAGGTTGTGTCGCGTACACTTATTCCACATCTCATTTTCTTCTATAATTTAATAAATATAATATAAAAATGAAAAATAGTTAATTCAGATCCCGCGATGATATGTAAGGGCATAAAGTTCTACTCCTGCCCGTTTGTCCGTCTATCGGTACGTTGGTATTTCTAGTATCGTCATGGATTCCTCCCAAGTCGGTTTTTTGGAGTCCACGTCCACGACTAAAACATGGCATGATGTAGGATGGAGCGGGACGTTGACTCAAAAACCCTGATTTTGGGGGATGCCGTCATGATTTTTCTAAACCATGTAAATGTACATGTGAAAGAAGGGTGGTTTAGTATCATAAGTTGTATGTATGTTCTAAGTGACTTGCAGACCTGTACCACCAATATTTTATCTCGGGACTGGGTCTATATGAACATTTTGATAAAAAATAGTTTGCAAGTTTTCGTCATGTATTTTCCGTTCATGAGAATGAATTAATACTAGGGTGGTTCAGCGTGACCGTGCAACTGAATCTGGGGATTTACGCGGGGCAAGTGTGTGCCATGAACAAATTTCCTTCTTTATTTTACTACTATTACAGATGAATCGACATTTTCTTTGTTTTTTTAAGAAAATTTAACTAGACTGATGCTGCGTGTCAAGAAAAACTGGTAAGAAAGATAAAAACGTCGACATAACAAAAGGCAACACACAGTTGTTAAAGCACGGGTTATCTTTACAAATTATCCACATTTGTTTGTATTTTACGGCACGTCCCAAAGAATGGTTTATATAATCACTAGAAAAATTCCTAGCCATACATGTACACCAAAACGGGCGAAATCTGAGGGCCCATTCTAAAAGTGTTCTTTAATTTATTGAGTAGATAAATAAATATTTTCCTGAACGTCACGTTTTCGTAACTTTTAATAGAACACCAAAGACATTGTATCCTTTCATTTTTTTCTATAGATTATTTTGTCTTCTTCAAATTTTGTATATTGCCTATCTTACGAATTACCTTTTTGTTTATTTGGCATTTTCAGAGTCTACCTTTTAACACCCGTCGATCGGGATACCTGGGGTGTCATGCTGTGACCTACTTAATTAACATCCGCCTGCTGCTTTTGGCCCGCGTCCAAACAACCAGCTGTGACAAATTATGCACACATGAAGATTGATAGTTGATGTAACTTGAAAATATATGTTCAATTTGCCATAAGACAACAGTTACACGTTCATTTTAAGTCAACATATAAAAATATTATATATTTCTTGATTAGATTTAAAATTTTAAAAATGAATGCCCAAGATATTATTTTAAATGTACAAATGCTCTTTAAAAGAAATAATTGTAAAATTAATGGGCTTTCATACCCCGCTCTCCTTGATTTTCCCCTTACTCATAATCGAATAGCTAAACTTATTTTCGTTTTTTATTAAAATAATATTTATAAAGACGTATTTGCAATATCATGCCCGTTAAAATTTGAATCTATTATTTTCGTTATGAAATTACGCATAACGTGATGTTATCTTGAGGGAACGTGATTGTAGCACGAGGGAACGTGATATTATTTTTTTTCTCATGGCCGCATTCTGCCACCGTATAATACTACGTGCAATTAAGAATGATTCAAAAAAGCATAAGATGTGCACTAAACCAAGAGTACGGGACAAAACATTTATTCATGTATATGTGCATGTATTTATAAAACTTCAACGACGGAAAACTGCCAACAGAACTCAGAATCAACATGCAGGGGTCGTTACTCACTGTTTTAGTTCTAGACTGAGAAATCGGCATACATATCAGAAACAATATTTTAAAAGAAAGGCTTTATTTCAACCTAGCTTTTGGACAATTGCATGCAAAGAACAAATAACATAAAGACGACAAATGAAAATATAAGCTTTGAAAACAATTTTAGACATTTAAAATGTGGCGGGGTTAAACTAGTTTCGAGGTATAGTCCAGTCTCGAAGCTCCCTTTTAGATAATCCACAGCAAAGCACGCAGTTAAACCCCCTCCCCACGGAAACCACCTACCTGAGACAATAATTAAAGAGATTGGTCTCCACAACAGTGTCTCCGCGCTACTTTGTAAATTCAGATTCGGCCTGTTGAAATAGGCACTTGCATTACAAACGAGTAAACATTTTTCTTTTCATTTTTATCACAATTTTTTCCAAAGGAACAGTTTAGAGTCAATCGTACATTTTTTTTTCAAAATTCAAACTTAGAAATAGACCTCTTGGAAATCTTATACATTTCATATCAAATCTTACCTTACAGTATCTTATTTAGTACTGTTAAATAGCCAAATGATTCGAGAATATTCAGGTGAAATTTAAGGTAATTCAGGTCAACTAATTAACAGGTTGAAATTGGTCAATTTCCTGTTTTAACAGGACGCCCGCTGGTCGATAACTCTTGTGACAAATATCAGTCTGTTCGCGTGGTGTTTGATTTTTTATTTTTCACCATTTTTCAGATTTTATTAAATTACAAACAAAATGATGAATAAAACGCTTCGAAAATAACACCAAACAATGTACGAGAAATTCAGCTATCTAAAGGTACTTTTATATTTGAATATACTGTAGAAACACCAAAGTTTAATCGAGAGGATCATAGATCTTCACAAGAACGACACTGTTATTTTTAGCCATTTCATATAGGATGATTCGATTTTCTTCCATATGATTTTCTCAGCACCTACGAAAAATCAGACTCCTTTGCTCATCTTCTATAAAGGGCAATCTTCACCATTTCCGAGATATACATTATAACCTTTGATACAACAAGGTAACATTTATTAATATTCAAATCTTGCTACTGAAAATGATATCTATGACAGCAAAAGTATTTATCAACCATTATATATTTTTGTTAATATTTTTTCTTCTAAATATGCAGAATCATACATATACCTCGCGTCCGAGGCGGGTCACTCGCTCTGACCTGTGATGAAACAGGCATTGATATATGAAATAAAACAAAAACAAAATCAGATATTTATTTAATTATGAATTTATTCGTTTAACTTATTTATACAGGTTCTTTACTCTACGGAGACTTGCATACATGTTTTATAGTCAAAAATAAAACTTATGGATAATACGTATATACCTATATTTGAAAAGATAACACAAACAGACTTCAATTACGACAATGTATACTATTGCATATACATGCAGCTGTCTTTGCACATTAGAAATATTAAATCATTCATTTACACGATTAAACGTTCATTTACACGATTGAAACATTCATTTACACGGTAAACCACTCACACGATTGAATCGCTCATTCACACGATTGGAACGTTCATTTACACGATTGAAACATTCATTTACACGCTAAACCACTCACACGATTGAAACGTTCATTTACACGATTAAACGTTCATCTACACGCTAAACCGCTCAAATGCTAAACCACTCACACGCACGATGAGCGCACGATGAGTGCACGATGAGCGCACGATGAACGCACGATGAGCGCACGATGAACGCACGGTGAGTGCACGATGAGCGCACGATGAATGCACGATGAGCGCACGATGAGCGCAAAAATGGTTAGTTTGAATTTTAGAGGGTCTGTAACAGCTTAAATGTAATATTGAAAAGAAAATCGCAACTACCTCGCAAACAGTTTGTCCAAGAAGTACCCTTTGAGGTCTTCCCCAGTACACATGGTCATTAACGATCACCATGAGCTCTCTATGAGTAATATGCGATGTGTTTACAATTAAAATTATGACAATGTTTTTTTTTCAACTCGCGAAAGTCTTACAGGGTTTTTACCTGTCAAAACTTTTTTGTTGAAATACCACGAGCTCGGACGATTTCACAGGAGTTTGCCAGACTTGTTTACGAGTAACTGAGAGTTAATTGTTAGTAGTTTGCAATTCTTTTCGATCGAATGCGAGTTGTAAATTCATAAGAACTCGAACTGAAATATCGTATATATGAAGGGGGTATTAGCTAGAAAGGCGATCATAATACCGGAAACTCAAAATGTAAAAATTTAGAATATTGTCAAATGGCAAACAACTAAACCTGGTCTTTTGTGTTCAATATGGTTACAGGTATATGATTAATATACAACTTACAAGTGTGTTACATCTAGTTGAACAGATGGAACGTCTGTCAATCCTGTACTGGTACATGTGTAGGATACAATTCCTAACACATTACAGTGACATCCTTCGACATGCATGCATAAGCAAGAGCCCAATGGTATGGACAGGTATAACGTAAGCAAAATACAAGATAGACTGCAAACGCTCTGTCTGTTATTCCTATTTGTTTTCATTTCACTGTCAAGTAAAACAAATTCATTAGATTATGATACACATTGTTTAGAAACAAAATTGACCAAGGAAAATCTGAAGAAAAGATCTTGGTAATAAGATTTATTTTTATACGTTTTAATATTTATCGAATTCTTTGTAAATTAAAGAATTGTGTCTTCTCTTGTTATGTTTTTTATTTAACTTACCATATAGCGTGTTTTTCGCTATTTCCTTGAGTCGGCAAATATCGCACAAGTAACACATGAAAAATTACTAATCTGACGCAAATCAATTATAAATATTATAAACTGCAAAAAATTAAACCCACATTTTTTTTCACGCACCTTATACCACAAAGAGCACGAAAGGATGGGTTGCGATAAGACCCCATTTTAGCCCACCATGAAGGTCAGAAATAAAATTAGAAAATGCTTATATTTGTTGCAAATAATCGTCTATAGTATAAAAGCTCATTTTATGTTTTACATTTTGTAGTAAATGGTTCTTGAAATGAACCACCTCAAATGATTTTAATATTGTGCCTATGAAAAAGTGGTAAAATTGAGTGGTAAATGTCCTTCCCGGAAGTATAGCCTTGCATAAGGAACCATTTCCATGTTCAAAAATTATATTACTAAAACACATTTTGTGAAAGTTTCAAGCTGGTTCTGCGTGCATGACATACTGAAAAATTAGAAAAACTATAATTTTTACCTCGTAGTCAGTAGTTTTAAAATATTCAAAATATCTGGGTTTGTTTGTTTGTCTTTAGATTAGTCATTATTTTTAATTCAAAAGTGTTGTTCATAGTAATGCATATATACCAGAAACCTCTGATAGAATTGGCAAACACTGTCTTCAAGTATATTAAAACAAAATTTGAATGGATTGAATGTCTACTGGGAATATTCCTTACATCAAGATGAAATTTTCATTAAAAAAGGGCAAATTTTGAACGAGATTTTCCAACTTGTGTGTATGCTGAAGTATTAAAGACTATTCCTTTATAACAGTAAAACAATTGGTCTAAAAAATAAAATATAAAGTAACAGGTTTGGAAATACTTTTTTTTATTTTTCGCTTCTAGGTGGGCCAAAATAGGTCCTTATTGCAACCCATTCTTAGACCCCGCATAAATAGCCTGCTTAACGGTATTCTATTGTTGTTCTACCGAAAAGATAGGACCTATATAATACTAGAATTTAGTGTTCCGAAAAAGGTTATTGTGCCTTTACTTACATTGAGATTTGGAACTGTTTTTATTTGAAATCTGTAAAACCCTGAACCCTTTATTTTCTACAAGAAACAAATGATCAAATTAATGTGATATAGAATGTAATATAGAACTCGTTCATGTTAAAAAAAAGGGTTTTATTATTTTCTATAGTCTGTGTCACACGTTTCACTTTATGTTAAATCGGCCATATTTGTTTACTTTCGTGCTAGTAGGAGATGACCTTAACATGTTCCATACTTTTTCCTTAACTGAAGCAGGTTTACTCCGACTAAAGGGACCAGTTTGTAAACAAATATGGCCGATTTAACACATTATTTTTCTCGTAGAGATTTTAAAATAAGTAATGCGTTTCCAAAGGATGTAAGAATGGTAAATTATTTGAGAAAATCTGTAGTTCATTTATCATTTGTCACCATGAAAATCTTTTGAAATAAAAAAAAACTAAAAATGAATCTTGTGACTCAGACTATAACAAATTAAATTACATGATCAAGATACCCAATGTTCTGACCAAAATTACATTATGTAGGTTTGAAATAAAACAAAATGTATAATAGTATAGAATAGATTAAAAAAAAACATTGCTTACCATTAGCAAACATTTGTCTTCTTACCTTTTAAAAAACAGGACTTTAGAAACTTAACTTTAAAAAATGAGTTCCTACCAAAAAAAAAGAAGCCAGACAGATGTATCATGTACAAGATTATATAGTATGAATAATTTATATAATTTTATACGGACTACTGTTGATAAGTGTAAGACTTTTTTTGCAAAAGAATGCTTCATTAATCAATCCCTATTACATAGGCATATGTTTATCTTAGTGTCGAGAGTATCAACTTTTGGCTTAACTTGATATGCTGTAAGAAGTGTATTCTGAATTTAAACTGAATTTCTTAAAATAATGCATACTTTTAGAGTCCAGTGAATCTAAACATTGTCTAGATGGTTTTGTCCGTTCCAAGTGAAATGTTCTTCTAATGTAGAGAAGTATATAATTACAAACCAAAAGAAAACAACACATCCTTAAAAAGTACAAAAATATAGAATAATCAACAATTAAAGACCAAAATTATTAGTGAAATTTCAAATTGAAACTAGGCAGTCTGAGAATAAAAATGAAGATTGATTGCAATGATCTATTGTTTACTATAAATGACTTTTTTATAATTTCTTTATGAAACTGAAGATCATACAAAAATCAATGACACATTCCCCAATCGTTCTTCGAATCAACACCCTTACACATTTAACTCATCTCAAATGAGCTAGGTATAAACAAAAATTTTAAAATGCACGAATCGAAATTTTCAGAAAACGGTTTTTATAAAGTATAGAAAAACAATTCTTTCTGTATAGAACATATGTTCGGTTGATTAATCAAACGTAATAAATCGAAGATGACTGTTATTCCAACTATTGTTGTTTTGATGTCCATACAAAAAACAGAGAAAATGTAATAAAACATGTTTTTGTTTTTTGGGGTTTTTTTGCCGAAAATTTTAACCAATTCTCATCCATTAGATAATGTTCATATACAAATGAGATATCAATTAAATATAAAAAAAATCTTAATATTTTTTTATTCTTTAATAATTGTTGTGGTGAAAAATATAAACAAATTGTCTTTCATGCAAAAAATCGCCAATAAACTTCATTCTCAGGATTTTAGATATACATTTGGACTAGAAAAGAGTCTCAACAAATAAGAAACAACTAAATGTTTTACAGAGTGTTTAAAATGGCTTATATAAACCTTCTCTAAGAAGAAGAACTTGTTTCTCTTGGACATGTGTTGATGGTGATTTCTGGTCCACAATGTACCTTAAAAACTACAAAAAATATTATATTTTGTCAATTTCGCTACCTTAATCAGAATTATGACGTCATTATGACTCTTCAATATTTAGTTTTATAATGTTCTGTTTTATTTTCTCTTAAAAAGAGTTTCCCTATATTGTAGCAAGAACTGCACACTTTTGCATAATCTTCAAAGTACAAGCCTAAAAGGGCCTAATCGCCGTTACTGATATAATTAATTGAGATTTATTCAAGCTATAAGCCAATTATTTTACATCATAACAAAAATATGCGTCAAAGATGGGTTTGAAAAACATGTTTTGATGGTACATGTATAAAGTGTGCAAAATCGTCGTCCTACACAGGGAAATTTTGTTCACGTGAAATTCACATGAAATTAACGTGAAATTCACGTCAAAAACTTAACGTGAATTTCACGTTAAACGAGCAATTTAACGTGAAGTTCACGTGAAAAAAATCACGTGAATTTCACGTGAAAAAATGTTCTCAACATTTTCAATGTTCTATAACTTTTTTACAATTCTACATATTTTTAGGATAAAATTCCCATTTTTCAAAATTTTCATGTGAAATTCACGTGAAAAAGTTCACGTGAAATTAACGTGAGTTTCACATGAATTTTACGTGAATCTCACGTGAAATTCACGTTAAATACATTTCACGTGAAATTCACGTTAAAATGCTCGTTTAACGTGATATTCACGTGAAATTCACGTTAACCCTGATTTCACGTGAATTTCACGTGAACAAAATTTCCCTGTGTAAGATTTGATGTGTCTTCAAAAAAATTGTTGGATCCTTTTAGGACATAACTCCAGAAGTTTATTTTCATTTCATAGCAGTTTTTATTTTCTTACCCTTGTCAATTCAAAAAAATTCTGTATTTTAAGGATTCTTTCTCAGCATGTTTCTAGAATTTGTGTCTGTGCTTTTTGACAAATTTAGTGTTATTTTGTCAATTTTGTCAAAAATAAATGAACTTTCAAGTTTCAAGGAGAACGGTAACCTTCATGTATTTGACGCTGTGGTTTGGTAAACAAAAGTGTTTGCCAGTCTGGGCAGTCTTCGCATTTAAGAACACTTCGTCTGTGTCTGTCTTTCAGTCGACGACAAGTCTCACCTACGTAGATTTTCGAACACTAAACACAGTGGATGGCGTAAATTACGTTTTCAGATGAGCAGGTGTAACCGTTCTTCAACCTGAATGTGTTTGAGGGACCAACTATCTTCTTTGTCTTCCAAGTGAAGCCACGTGTAACAGGGATGGGTCGACACAACTGTTTTTGGTTTTATTTTTACTTTTTACTGTGATTGATTTATTTGAATTTTACCTTTTAAATGTGGTTTAACCTTCAAAACAGTTCTTTTATTAGCTAATTTACAAACCACGGTGCAACATCTTTTATTTTTTAGTTTTTAAATATTTACTAAAGATAACTGGTTCACCTGACTATATCCGTTCTGTCTGAAAAATTTAAATCTCTCACTTTGAGAAAGCTATCTCTCAAAAACAAAGTGCACTCGCTTTCTAGCTCTCTCGATTGTTGAAAAGATTCGTCTTCTCAACAGAGATATCTACAATATGCTACAAATTGAGATTAACAAGAAGATTCGAGCTTTGGCTCTAAGTTTATTACATGTAGACATTATTGACATTCTGATTGGTGTGAGCGATCCGGAGACAGATAAGCTCAATGATGAAACTGTACGATGTGTGCTTTCAGATGTGAAATTGAGTATTCTGTCCTAAGTTCTTGAATTTGTCCCAACAACCTCTTTAACATACTTTTTTCAAAAGTATACAGACATTCGAAATTTCTCCTCTTAAAGGCATTTTCCACGAGAAAGAAAATTCATTTCCTTGTGAAGATGATACTGAATCCACCTCTTTGTTCTCTAGTTCTCCACCAGGTTTCTTTCCTTGTAATGCACATGGTCGATATCCTCGGTGCTGGATTTGGCTTCCTTGTTCGAACGTTTTGGTTTTGAGTACTTTTCGTTTTCAACTGTTTTGGAATTTGACCTTCCAATGTTTTGGTTTAAATGCTACTGATGAGAGGTTACTCCTTGAAATATCGATATATAGCATATCCAAATTAACCGTTTATACCCGCGTTTTGGTATTTGTAATTTTGAAACCACTGGGCGATAACCGCTACTGGTGGACCAGAGGTCCCCGAGGGTAATCACAAGCCTGGTAGTCAGACTTGTCTGACACGAATTACCATAAAATTTCTAATTTATTGTCGCTGAAATTTCCGACTGTTAAATTCAAAATTTATGAAAACACCAGGTTTCTTTCCTTGTAATGCACATGGTCGATATCCTCGGTGCTGGATTTGGCTTCCTTGTTCGAACGTTTTGGTTTTGAGTACTTTTCGTTTTCAACTGTTTTGGAATTTGACCTTCCAATGTTTTGGTTTAAATGCTACTGATGAGAGGTTACTCCTTGAAATATCGATATATAGCATATCCAAATTAACCGTTTATACCCGCGTTTTGGTATTTGTAATTTTGAAACCACTGGGCGATAACCGCTGCTGGTGGACCAGAGGTCCCCGAGGGTAATCACAAGCCTGGTAGTCAGACTTGTCTGACACGAATTACCATAAAATTTCTAATTTATTGTCGCTGAAATTTCCGACTGTTAAATTCAAAATTTATGAAAACACCAGGTTTCTTTCCTTGTAATGCACATGGTCGATATCCTCGGTGCTGGATTTGGCTTCCTTGTTCGAACGTTTTGGTTTTGAGTACTTTTCGATTTCAACTGTTTTGGAATTTGACCTTCCAATGTTTTGGTTTAAATGCTACTGATGAGAGGTTACTCCTTGAAATATCGATATATAGCATATCCAAATTAACCGTTTATACCCGCGTTTTGGTATTTGTAATTTTGAAAAGAACCCAAAAAGTCTCCTGGTTTCCAGTTTTGGGAACATATTTCAAATCATGCTTGTCTGCCCGTGTATTACTTTTATCTACAGAATGTACCATAAAATCATAGTTAGTAGTAAAAAAGCAGTCGCGTTTAATAATTTTTTACGCTTCGAGGACAAAAATAAATGTTGTCCCCTATCTATGGCACACGATAATAACAAAAACCTGATAAACTACATTTATCGACCGTAAACTATAGTTTGCCCTTGATAAACTGGGTTTTTCGCACGCTAACTATAGTTTGCATTCGGAAACCAAGTTTATCAGCGGTAACTTTGGTTTGTGCTACTTTATCAACACGAAACAGCAATTATCGACCGTAAACTATAGTTTGCGGTTGATAAACTCAGTTTATCGCCGATAAACTCAGTTTATCACCGATAAATTCAGTTGATCACCGAGAAACCCTAATTAGCATTTGAAAACCCCATTATCGACCGCTAATGATAAATTTCAAACAACTGAAATTATCATAAGCATCAGATAACTATAGTTAGCGAGTGATAAACCCAGTTTATCTACCGCTAACTACAGTTTACGGTCGACAAACTCAGTTTATGGGGTTTTTGTGACTGTCGCGTATTTTGACCATGCTTGCTGTAGCTCAATACGTATTCCTCAAGGATAATATTGATTGAACTCGTGGGGTATGTAAGCACGCTTCCTTAGTTTTTGTTATTGTTACTTTCCAAACCATACTACATATGCATATAAAGCATGCAATAGCAACATCATCTTAAACTATTTTATAGACCGTACACTAGAGATCACTCGGTTACTATAGTTTGCGTTCGTGAAACCAAGTTTATCTGCAGTAACTTTGGTTTTCGCGGTGCAATTGCTACTTTATACACACACAACAGCATGTATCGACCATCAACTATGGTTTGCGGTTGATAAACTCAGTTTTATCGTCGATAAACTCAGTTTATCACCGATAAATTCAGTTAATTACCGAGAAACTCTAATTAGCATTTGAGAACCACATTATCGACCGCTATGGCACGCGATAATAACAAATACCTGATAAACCACAATTATCGACCGTAAACTATAGTTTGCTGTTGATTAACTGGGTTTATCGCACGCTAACTATAGTTTGCGTTCGTGAAACAAATTTTATCGGCGGTAACTTTAGCTTGCGCGGTGCAAATGCTACTTTTTCAATGCAAAACAGCATTTATCGACCGTAAACTATAGTTTGCGGTTGATAAACCCAGTTTATCGCCGATAAACTAAGTTTATCACCGATAAACTCTTTTTATCACCGATATATTCAGTTTATCACCGAGAAATCCTAATTAGCATTTGAAAATCCCATTATCGACCGCAAATGATAAATTGCAAACAACTAAAGTTATCATTAGCATCAGCAATCTATAGTTAGCGAGGGATAAACCCGGTTTATCGACCGCTAATTACAGTTTACGGTCAATAAACTCAGTTTATGGGTTTTTTGTGACTGTCACATGCCATACAGTTTAGCACCCAGAAATCCTTATTAGCATTGAACATTTCCATTGTCGACAGCTAATGTAAATTAAACAAACTTGGTTTATAAGGGTTTTATAACCTACAATGCAAAGTTGTTTTTGACTGACCCGAGCTTCAGCCCATCCCACCCGTCTGTAATCATATTTTGTGGACGCAAATCCTCTAAAACTACTTAGCAGAAATAAATGAGACTTGTTATGCAAGAAGTAGGATACATCAAATTGTGCATCATACCAGGAATTTTTTTCTGTAAATTTTTATAAAAGGTATGACCCTTTTGACGAAGAAAATCTTGAATTCTGCATTTCATATTTCTAAGTTTAACGGAATCTTGTTATGACATTCATATACATGCACATTCTCTTTACAATGCTTGTTGTACCTCAATAGGTATTCCTCAAGGATAATATTGATTCAACTCGTGGGTTATGTAAGCACGCTTATTTAGTTTCTGCTATTGTTACTTTCGAAACCACATGACATATGCATAGCATGCAATAGCAACCGCATAGTAAACTATTTTATAGACCGTAAACCATAGTTATCACTCGGTTACTACAGTTTGCGTTCGTGAAACCAAGTTTATCAGCGGTAACTTTGGTTTGCGTGGTGCATATGCTACTTTATCAACGCAAAACAGCATTTTTCGACCGTTAACTATAGTTTGCGGTTGATAAACTGAGTTTATCGCCGATAAACACAGTTTTTCATCGATGAATTCAGTTAATCACCGAGAAACCCTAATTTGCAAATGAAAACCCCATTATCGACCGCTAATGATAAATTTCAAACAACTGAAATTATCATTAGCATCAGTAAACTAAAGTTAGCGTGTGCTAAACCCAGTTTATCGACCCCTAACTATAGTTTACGGTCGATAAACTCAGTTTATCGGGTTTTTGTGACTGTCGCGTGCCATAGACCGCTAATGATAAATTTAAACAACTTAAATTATCTTTTCATCAGCAAACTATAGTTAGTGAGTAATCCAGTTTATCGACCGCTAACTACAGTTTATGGTCGACAAACTCAGTTTATGGGGTTTTCGTGACTGTCGCGTGCCATACCTATCAGATGCACATTTTTTAGCAAGCTGTGAGTCAAAGCAAGTTTTCTCTGGGGACCAGTGCGTGTTCCACGTTGCAATTAGGCCTATACATGTAGCACCGCTAAACTAATCGGTAAAGTCAACTAAAGAGCGCTCAGAACATAACATCGGATAAGGCCGCTCTGATCAGAGAGCGACTTTGATATGTGCCACAGGAAGTTAAATACACAATGCCAAGCCCAAATGCGGAAAAATGTCACGTTCCCAGCACTTTCAAGAACGCCCATATACAAGTCTGGATAATAATGGTACCCGTAGGATCCCTATCAGGAGATTTCGTTCCCATTTTCTAATGGCATCCTTCAAAAACTCATTCACGATCGGCCTTTTGTCCCAAATTTCCTCAATTTTATGCCATTTCATTCCTTTCTGGTTCAGGGTGGCCAAAAGGCCTGCAGCAGCGCTTAGCGTTTTTTGTTCATGAAAGAACGCTCAGAAGCCTGGCATCGGGTGAGGCCGCTTCGCCACAAAGCGACTGGGTTGTGTGCCCTAGGTTGGTGAATGGGTTAGCCCTGCCATAATGAATGCTGGGATTGTTAGCCTGTAATGCGGAAAACCTGAACGCAAATTATTGCAGTGCACTGTGTGGGGGAAAATGTCACCTTCCTTGCACATTAAAGTACCCTACTGCAAGTCTCGGAAAGAGTAGAACCCGTAGAATCCCCATGCAGGTGGCTAAGTTAATCGTCCTTGCCCATCACTTTTTTCCAAGGGCAATTAAAAACTCACCTTTCTGGTTGGCCATGTTTCCCCTTTCCTCCACTTCATCATCCTTTCATGTTCATTATATCATCCCTTTCATTTTCATCTCCCAGATGTAACCGAAATCGCGCTTCTTTGGAGTAAAGCAGTAACGAACTCCTTATAATATGACCATCACTTAGAATTCATGCCACATGGGAGTAAGCAATAAAGAAACAAGCTTTATGATTTGTTCCTCTGGTTGAATTGATCTTTCGATTTGGTTATAAGAATTGTAGTATGATAATACTGTTATCAATTACGGTGAGTGAACGAGCGACTGCGCTATTGGCATTTTAGCCTCTTAACAAGAAAATATATGTTAAATATTACATGTATAATGGTGATGATCATTAAATAGATTATATTGAACATGAAATGATGTTGAGAGAATCAGAGATATCAATGGGGTATCCGAATATCAAAAGTCCAAAAGGGCAGAGACAAAACCAGTAAACACCAACAAAAACGGGACAAAAACAGACAACTTGTAATACATGGAAGCACAAAATAACTGAATATCAATCAACAACGCAAACTCCCGTCGAGGCAAGAGTGAACTCAGGTGCACCGGAACAGTAAGCAGTTCATGCTTGCTATAGTACACCCGTCGCGTTGCCAACAGTCAATTCAGCGTGTCGAATCCGGTAAAGGTAGAGAAAACAAAACTGTATGACAAACCAACATCTGAACTCATCTGAGAGATCGAAATCCCATATTTGTCTAAAAGTGCATGATGTCTTCTGCAAATATGGGATGGGTAGTGACAAAGAAATTTTTGATCTTGAAGAGACTGGAAAAGAGGAGAGGTTGGTTTAATCTTAAGCCCATGATGCAATACACTGCTCAGCGAACCATAAAGGTGGATGAAGCGCAAAGTTAGACGCAAGGTAGACCTCTATGGTCATTGGTCTATGACTTGACAAACCTCAAGATTACTGTTTACATTTTAATAAAAGTTATGCACATGCATAATCTGTTAATCAAATCATTGTTATTTTCCTCTTCCGCAAAGTACCACTTTTAGAAATTAATTATCATGTGAGAAAACTAAAAGAACATTAACAATTTGTGTGAAAATTTGGAAAGATTTGTCTTTGACTTAATTTATAAGCATAGCCGTTCGCTCATTATAAACTAATAGTCGTCTTCCAAGGCATAGAACTTACATAAATTTTCTTTTCTCGCTGAAAGCACATAATGTGTTTTAAGGTTTGATATGCATAGTTTAAATACGACAGCATTTTTTGCGACGGTATTTTGAGGATGTTGTCGTCGTTATCGTTGTTGTTGTCTGAGGCTTTGTATGCGGATCTTTGACATGCAAAATGTCATTTTGTGTGTTTTACATCAAAAGTTGCCTTGAAACCATTTTTTATGTCTTCAGTTGTGTTGGATGTCTCCCATATCTTTTGGAAAAGTTGCGCATGGAAAAAACGAATAGTGCTAAACTCCAAAATATATCTCTTCATAGAAACGCTTCTACATCACTACTGGCAAAATAAACGACTGTCTGTACCATAGTCAGGCGTTATGCAACTGATACTTTAAAATAATAACCGTAAATTACTGTCAAAAAGACTGTTTGCATTTGTCAGGGTTGGGACAGCCGTTTCAGTCGACTGCATCAAACATATTTTATTTGCTTCTTTTAAACAAGGACTGACCCGACGTTTTTTAGTTGTGTCAGTCGTTTAACAACTAATTCAACTTAATTTAAGTTGGTTCAGTCCTTTTTACAGTTGTTCCAACTTATTATGCGTTGGGTCAAACACTTCACAACTAATTCAACTTAGGTTTGGTTGGTACAGTCCTTACACAATTGCTCCAATTTAATATGCGTTGGGTCAAACGCCTAACAACTGATTAAACTTAAATTGCGTTGGGTTAGTCCTTTAACAACTTTTAAAACTTTCTTCAAGTTGGGACAGTCATTGTACACCTAATGCAAATATTTTGCGTTTGATCAGTAATTTAAGAAACATCCAAACTTGATAAAAGTTAAGTAAGTCATTTTATAACTATTTCAACTTAAAAATGTGTCTGGTAAGTCTTATTTATAGGGAGCGTCATTTTAATTTTTATAGGGATGGACATTTCTTTTTTATCCTGCGGTTCTTCGAAATTCGTTTTGAGTTTTAGCAATGCAAATAGAAAAAAAAAATAGAAATGCTTTATTTGTTGTTGTTGTTTTTTTTTTACTTTGCTTGGAAATACAAATTACAACAAAGTTCCAGACAATAAATTTTGCTACGCCTGACGCGCGTTTCGTCTATTCAAGACTCATCAGAGGCGCTCTACCAAAAATATTGAAAATGCCAAACACTGTATGAATATGAAGAGCATAGAACAGTATGACCAAAAATACCAAATTGGGGAACCAAATTATTACTAAGATATTCAACCTATGTCTGGGGTAGGAAGAACCTTAGGGTTAAGACAATTTTGAAATTTAGACGGATAATTTAAAGCTTTGATGTATTCTCCAACTCAAAATTGTTGGTGCCGGAGCGGGCTAACCTCGGGGAATTTAAACTCCACCAGCAGTGCTAACCTTCACGTGTGTTCGAAATACAAATTACAACAAAGTTCCAGACAATAAATTTTGCTACGCCTGACGCGCGTTTCGTCTATTCAAGACTCATCAGAGGCGCTCTACCAAAAATATTGAAAATGCCAAACACTGTATGAATATGAAGAGCATAGAACAGTATAACCAAAAATACCAAATTGGGGAACCAAATTATTACTAAGATATTCAACCTATGTCTGGGGTAGAAAGAACCTTAGGGTTAAGACAATTTTGAAATTTAGACGGATAATTTAAAGCTTTGATGTATTCTCCAACTCAAAATTGTTGGTGCCGGAGCGGGCTAACCTCGGGGAATTTAAACTCCACCAGCAGTGCTAACCTTCACGTGTGTTCGAAATACAAATTACAACAAAGTTCCAGACAATAAATTTTGCTACGCCTGACGCGCGTTTCGTCTATTCAAGACTCATCAGAGGCGCTCTACCAAAAATATTGAAAATGCCAAACACTGTATGAATATGAAGAGCATAGAACAGTATAACCAAAAATACCAAATTGGGGAACCAAATTATTACTAAGATATTCAACCTATGTCTGGGGTAGGAAGAACCTTAGGGTTAAGACAATTTTGAAATTTAGACGGATAATTTAAAGCTTTGATGTATTCTCCAACTCAAAATTGTTGGTGCCGGAGCGGGCTAACCTCGGGGAATTTAAACTCCACCAGCAGTGCTAACCTTCACGTGTGTTCGAAATACAAATTACAACAAAGTTCCAGACAATAAATTTTGCTACGCCTGACGCGCGTTTCGTCTATTCAAGACTCATCAGAGGCGCTCTACCAAAAATATTGAAAATGCCAAACACTGTATGAATATGAAGAGCATAGAACAGTATAACCAAAAATACCAAATTGGGGAACCAAATTATTACTAAGATATTCAACCTATGTCTGGGGTAGGAAGAACCTTAGGGTTAAGACAATTTTGAAATTTAGACGGATAATTTAAAGCTTTGATGTATTCTCCAACTCAAAATTGTTGGTGCCGGAGCGGGCTAACCTCGGGGAATTTAAACTCCACCAGCAGTGCTAACCTTCACGTGTGTTCGAAATACAAATTACAACAAAGTTCCAGACAATAAATTTTGCTACGCCTGACGCGCGTTTCGTCTATTCAAGACTCATCAGAGGCGCTCTACCAAAAATATTGAAAATGCCAAACACTGGAGATTAAGTCGGTGAACAGTAGGTTCTGTAGATATATAATCAGATGTGCATAAATCCGTAGTTTGCGATACCGGACCCTATACTTACTTAAGTCATATACCAATATCGGAATATAAAAAATAAAAACAATTTAGATAAGAAGCAGAGGTACCAATGGGGTATCCGAATGTCAAAAGTCCGAAAGGGCAGAGACAAATCCAGTAAACACCAACAAGAACGGGACAAAAACAGACAACACGCAAAACATGGTAACACAAAAATCACGGAATATCAGTCAACAACGCGAACTCCAGTCGAACCGAGAGTGAACTCATGTACTTCTGAAGAGTAAGCAGTTCATACTTGCTATAGCACACCCGTTGCGATGCCAACAGTCAACTCAGTGTGTCAAATCCGGCAAAGGAAGACAAAACAAAACCCTATGTCTACGTTTTCGTGGCTGTTAAAAAGAAAATGTCAGGCTAATTTTTGTTAAAATAACGACACATAGGTTTACACGGCATTAAGGTTTTTATTCTATGGGGAAAAACACACATACTATTTCTTGGTTCTTCACTTTTGTTTGTAAAAATACTGTGTGTAACAGTTACCGTCTTATACGCTTCGGTTTCGCCACCTTCACTGTCTAAGGTTTGATTATTGCACACGAGTAAAATTATAATTGCTCATAATTAAATAATATTTTGTCTCCACACCTTTAAACGATAGATATTTTGTCCGATCAAAACAAAAAAACCAAGCCCATCTCCAAATTCAATAATCCATCCCTATGTGTTTGGATGTAGATATGGCTTCAATGCACAAAGCCCGATCTATTTATTTATGAAGCCGCCGATTAACTTAACAAATTGTAGATCTATAACCCCCCCCCACCCCCCATGGTTGTCCCGCTGAGTATGGCCACATACTTGTAGTAGCTGACTGGATGTTCATTGTGATCGACTTGTATATTATCTACTACATGTCTGGGTAGCAGGCTACATGTAATTAGCCATACCTGTACTTCAAACAGATAACAACCCTGAAAAATCATCACTATAATCATTTCAATCGGAAAACACGATTTTTTAAAAAGAAATAAAGTATACACACACATTATTTGTATAAACCAAAAAAGTTTTATCAGCAGATTGATAATACACGACTTGAATCTTTTTAAATACAAATGTTGTCATTACGATTTAGTATATTCATCTGTTACAGATGGTCACTTAACGGGTAACAGACGGACGGAATTCAACACCTTAAACTTACGGCCACACTATTATTATTTGGTGTACTTATTTTTCTGAGCTATATACTTCGTACATGTTGCAGAAACCGGACCGGCGTACCGCCGCCCCCCCCCCCCATTTGAAAATTTCTGGATCCGCCACATATACATGTACCCTATTGTGCATATATGTAGCAAATCAATACATCTACTTCCTGTTTAAAAAATATCGGTGATATAACTCAATGCAAAAACAGAAACAGTTGGTCGGTGCAGAACACATCATTGCTAGAGAATACTTTTTGGGGTGGGGCTTCTAAAAAATATCTCACAGAGAGACAGACAGTCATACATTGTAGCTTGCACGAAGAAAACATCTTCTACCCGAGGGAAAGACGACTGGGGCTAAAACGGAAAAAAACATCTTCCTTCCTTTTAATTACAAAAAAAATTATGGATTTTGTTTTAATATTGTTATTTTGATGAAAATGCATTAAATCTAGTACTTGTAATTACAAAGGGACAAGTGCAACACATGGTCTCACCCAGCATCAAAATGAAAGACACGCCGCAAATTTTAATTTTGCAAAGACTTTTTCTAGGGGTGAACCAGTTTAAATACTTGAGATATTCATCACATGAATTTCTAAACAAAAACCAGTTAATATGCTTTATCGCTTGCAAACTGAAGATGCTAAAAAAATGAAAGCACGATTTTTAACAAGAGGAGGATAATAGGAACATGCACACTATGATTAGACTGAGAAAACCATATCGAAATTAATTATTGTCTCAGGATTAGACTGCTGTCCAACACTTCCACCCACTTCAATAGTCACGCTGTTTTCAGGTTTCCGGTGTTAACATTAACCCATGAATGACATGTTAAAGTACATCTTACCTTCCTAACAATAACCGATTTAAATATTCTAATTTGGATGTGTATTGGTAATGAAAGGATCGGCCTTGGCCAAATTTCAGAAACATCAGGAAATGTTTAAGGTGTCAACATGTCTATTAAGTTATTTAAGTTACTTAATATTCTTGAAAATCATTTAATTTTTCTTTTTATGCAAGAAAATAGTATATTTTTCAAAGGAAATAATATAAAATTTAATGAATTTGTAACGTATTAGATAACAAATTTATTGATCAAAAATAAAAAAGGGAGGCAAAATTATAAACACACCGAAGTTCGGTTCAACGTGTGTATTAAGTCGCAAAAAAATAGTTGTATATACAAATATATGTAACGTTTTCCTCTCATACAAGAAAATAATATAAATTTTAAAGTAAATGATATTAAAGTTTTATGAATCTGCAATTTATTAGATAGGTAATTAATTGATCAAAAATAAAAAGGGAGACAAGAAATACTACCACACACTAGTCCGCTTCAACTTGTATAAAGTGTAATATGCAACAAGCTAGGATAAAATAAAAGATGTTTCTAGCTCATATGTTTTACATGCACATTTCAAAACAGATCAAGATATTACAGTTTATTTGAAACAAAGCACATAAAGAATGCAATCTAGAAGTATATTAAAGAGGTAGAGAAAGTTATTACTACTAACATGGATTCATAGACCTGTTTATTAGCCTTAATGTTAGAATAATATATATACACTGTAAAGGTCTATGATTGATTGCAAAAATATAGTAACTATAAAACAAAATAGATAAATAAATATTTTTTTATTTATATATTTACAGTAACTATATAATACCGTAGCTTATTTTAAAACAATTTATACTATTTGTAAATGATTTATTTTCTTGAGATAAAAGTTAACGTTCTATTTAATTGCCTAACCATGCCATATCCATAGTATTATACTAGTCTTGTTTATTGTATATTGTACCTCGATTCTGTGCTATTTTGAATTTCCGTGCATGACTGGACAGGTCTCAGTGGGATATATACCGGCAATAGTGTTTAATGTACTAAATGTTTTGACATGTTTATTGTAATTACCAAAAATCAACATGCTGTATATTCTGGTTCTTAAATGCACCCAAGGGCACACATTATTTTCTAAACTTAATAAATTGTTAAACATTTTAATTATGATCCTTCATATTAAAAAGCCTTTGTTTGTTATATTAAACAGTATTGTAATCATAAATTGGAAATTAACGGTTTTTGGTGCGGATTAAATTCTTTACTAGCCTACTAAATTTTCTTTATAAAAAAGTTAAATAAGGATGTCAGAAAATTAAAGCATGCACAGGATAAGTTTTCTAAAAAAAAATCTTCTGTTAAAATTGATGCACAGGATAACAGTTTTCTAAAAAAATCTTCTGTTAAAATTGATAAATATTCCGAAAAAGCAAATGTCCCTTTTTAACAAACTTTTAAACTTTGTTATGAAAAACTAGATTTTACGATTCTTGAGAAACACGGTGATGTAAAAAATGTTAACGTGATGAGAAATCGGGCGGTCAAAAAACTCAGCGGCGAATCTGACGAACTGGGAATTAAATGGTTTGAAATTACTTATTATCCAAAGACATCTATATAAAACATGAACAAGCGCGTAGACTGATAAAAAAACTGAACACAGGTGTGCCAAAAGGTTAAGCAGTTCTTGTTTCAAGACACCCGCGAACCTGCGAGTCCTGGTTGCGACAAGCGAGTTACACAAGGTTTGTCGTATTTATAAACTAAACTACATGTATATCATTTTAGATATGTATCTCAATTTATAGTCATTTTTATACGAACGAAAAAAATTGCCGACGTATTATGGTATGATGCTGTCGTCGTGGTCGTCGTCGTTGTCGACGTTGTCTGTTTACTTGGGTGTTCCAACAACAACTTTAGTCCTACAGATGGGTGCACACATAACCTGTACGGTAAGTTAACTTGAGAAGCAGACATCAAGTTAACTTCAAGTTCACTTGCGACTAGTCATGCGACTGCTTTAAACAGACGCGCGACTGGTTCCAAGTTAACTTGAAAAGCAGTCACGTCTGCTTTTAAAAGCAGTCACATAATTATGACAAGTCTGGTCAAGTTAACTTCGTGAAATGTCTGCTGTAAAAACTAAATGTAAAATGACAATTTTTATGTTCTTTTGCCTAAACTTTATTTGAAACTCATTTTTTTAAGTGAAAGACAGTTTTTAATATATTAGATTAAACCCATGTATTATTAAACATGTCTGGTTAGAGCAGACTTGTTGCAATGACTGGTCTGGTAAAAGCAGTCATGTCTTTTTGACTGGTTATGGCAAGTCATAGAAAAGCTGTCACAAGTCTGCTTTGACCATTCATGAGTTAACGCAAGTTAACTTGAATGTCTGGTATAGCAGACATGAGCAGACGTGGAAAGCAGTCACAAAGTTAACTTTATGTTAACTTCCGTACAGGTTATGTGTGCACCTATCTGTAGTTATCCGATTGTTATGAAATTTGACAATGATGTTCCTTACAATAAAACAGGTATATGGGATTGAATTTGGAAGTCCCTCTTTCATGTTTTTATTCGTTTAGAAATAATTGGCCCTAAAGGTGCAAAAGATTTTAAAATTTTATTTGTTCCCACAACTTAGTTTCTGGCTATCTAATTGCTATAAATTTGACAATAATATGCCTTACCATTAACCATATACGGTATTGACTTTGAGGATCCCTTTTTTACATAAAGAAGAAGGGGCCCAAAAAGGGGCAAAAATGATTTTTTGAATTTGTGACCTGATTTTGATTTTTGTCACTAAGTAGTGAATACAAAAGGCAGGATTAATTATTGGGTTGCCGTTTTTTCTTTATGAATTTAGAGACCAAAAGGGTCCGAAATAGATTTTTTTGTTATTTATTGTCCGATTTTAAAAATGTTTTTTGGTATTTTTTTTTGTCAAGTAGTAAATTTAATAAATTGAGGATTAATTTTGTGACATCCCGTTCCCCTTAATGCCGTTAGGGACCAAAAGGGTCCCAAAAAGTAGCAGATACTCATAAGTAGGGACCGAAAGGGATAATGTTTTTGTAACTTTAATTTATTTTGTTCCGTTTTGGAAAAAAATGAAATTCCTCGTAAAATGTGGGTGAAAACTTTACTAAAGGCTGCATGTGTCAAAAACTTTATCAGTTTACCATGGGCTGCATGTGTCAAGAGCAATTGACTATCCATATTGGGCAATCGCCAAGGGTTCGACATGTTGTGGTCGTATCATGCTGTGCTGTGCATAACTTTTTTATTAAAAGAAGAGAAGGAAAATATCGGGTATTTTCAACTCTTCCGGTCGTGCTCCGTTAGTTTTAGAGCTTACTTTCAACCAGCACAAATTCAGGTCTACTGGAGAGACGGCCACGAAAGGGGAAATAACATGAACATAAATTGATGTCAAAGTCGAGGGAATAGCCTCTGACGTAATCATCGCGGCCAACCAGATAAACCAGTTTTGACTGCTTCTGGAAAAGCCAGCCATTAGAACTGACGACGGAATACTAATGATAATATTTTATTAAAAAAATAATAAATCATCTAATTTGTTTTTTGTACAATAATCAATTATTGTCTCGTTCCATTCCGTGATGATTGAGTAATTTGTGATGTGGGCTTCCTTGTTCGAATTATTTGGTCTTGAGTACTTTTCGTTCAATATTTTTGGTTTTGATCTTCCAATCAGGCTTTGATTCAAATGCTGCTGATGAGAGGTTACTCCTTGAAATATCGACATATATCATAACCAAATTAACCGTTTTATACCCGTTTTTGGTATTGTATATATTTTTCCATCTTTATTTATTATGAATATTTTTTTCTGCATGTATTAAGATTTATGAATATCCTTTTAAATGAAAAAGTTATGAGAAAATAAGTTCAATCATCTTAGAGTAAAGAGGATGAGGTTCCAGCCAGAGTTGTCGAGGGTCTACAGACACACACAAAAGCAAACAAACGAAAAGTCTTTCTTTTCATATGAACTGCCAGCAACAGATGGACATTCCCTAACAATGTGACTAGCATGTTTAAAGTTGAAATTGTGATCAAATGACTAACTAAACTTTTATGAAGTTTTCATGTGTCTAAAATAACTAATCGAACGCAAAATAGTTGTATTAGGTGTACAATGACTGATCCAACTCAGAATTTTAAAAATAACTGACTAATCAGTTGTAAGGCGTTTGCCACAACGCATTTTAAGTTGGAACAACTGGTAAAGGACTGTACCAACGCAAAATAAGTTGAATCAGTTGTGAAGTGTTTGACCCAACGCTTATTAAGTTGGAACAACTGGAAAAGGACTGAACCAACTTTATTTAAGTTGAAATAGTTGTTAAATGACTGACACAACTAAGAAAACGTTGGGTCAGTCATTGTTTAACAGACAGAAATAAAATATGTTTGATGCAGTCGATAGAAACTGCTGTCCCAACTCTGACAAATGCAAACAGTCTTTTTGACAGTACTTTACGGTTAATATTTTAAATTATCAGTTGCATAATGCCTGACTATGGTACAGACAGTCGTTTATTTTGCCAGTAGTGCATGTTGCATTCCAATACTTGATACTTTGGCACAAGAATTTCGTACAAATTAATAATAATCCAATATTAGGTATGAATAACTAATTATTCAATAAATTTTCAATTAAAACAAAATAAAATAGATATATTGATTCGATTTTAGACCTCTGTTTCAGGACAAATAATATGAAAACCAAAAGTATTAAAAGATGGGTGAAAAACTGAAAATTCACAGTTATTCAAAGTTGGACAAACAACCCCCCTTAAATGATATTGTAGATACATGTGTCACGTGATGTAAGAATATTGAACAACTTAGATTTAGACTATTTGTTTTGTTATACAATTATTTTTCACATGGAATGCGTTTTAGGTCTAGAGATGGTCTTTTTAATTCATTTAAAGAAAATAGTGTCTATATGAACCCAATCCTAGCATAAACTAATGTACGTACATGCAACGCGCGAATCGTAACGACCTCTAGTGTTTTTCTCATAAAAAAGTCCAATTCCAGATGCGCATTGTTTTATTTTTTGTTTTTGTTTTTGATTCGTTGCTTTATGGCAATCATCTATGTTATGCCACTATGAAATGCCAAGATGCAAAAAGGTGCAAAATTTATCAATATATATTTATTAGACGTAAACTCTAGTTCAAAAACACTGAAATATTAATGTCTGTTCTTTTGGTACGTTAATAGTCTAGACTGCTTTTATCCTATAGGTATTGATATTAATAGGTTCACATTCTATTTTATATGGCGTAGACAAAATCTTTTTCTTATCTATCAAAACTAATTAGGCACACATTAATTATTGAAAAATTTCAGATAAAAACATCTTTTGAATTAAAAGAGACGGAAAATTCAAGCCAAAATTAACCCCTAAATTATACATGGATTGTCTACAACATTGTTTTGTTTTATATTTGTAACTTCCGTGATGGTAAGTGCTGAAGATGAAGTTTTCATCCCCTGAGGTTAGCCCGCTCTCTCATCAATAGTGTGTTGAAGTACACAAACAAATAATGACAAAGCTATACAGTAATATGTTTCAATTTCAAAATTGTCAAAACCCTAAGGTTCTTCCTACCTAAGATATCGGTTGACATTTTTTTTTATATTTGGTAACCAATTCGACATGTTTGGCTTTATTTTCCCATGCTTTTCATATTAATATCGTGTTTGGCATTTTCAACCAATAGATACAACGCCTTTGTTCAGTCTTGAATATAAGAAAATCGCGCCAGGCGTAGCAAAATTTATTGTCCTGAACTTTTCTGTATTATTTTTTATTTCTAGCATTTTATCAAATATAAATTGGATTTGACATTGAATGAATATTAATGACAAGATTTGATGCCTTTTTTTTGGCATTGTCTTTATAATCAAAGGAATTTGGAATGGGGATATTAACCCATACACAGGCAATCTTGTTAGCGTCTATTTTATAATAGAGCTCAACGCAAAATTGGTATTAATTGATCAATCTTTGATTGTGAATTTAATTTTTAAGGTTAACATTTGAAATTACATAGTTCAACAAGAAAGTGAGTTTTAAAAAGTTAAATTTAAAAGTTCTAACGTTTAAATTAGTGTGTATAACGCTTGAAGTATATTGCGAAACAAGGGTGTTTAGTATTCACAAACAATAAAGACTTTATACCCAAATTTGACATAATTTGTCAAAGGGTCAATTTGAAATTGTTCTTAATGGTCAGTTGTCTTTCCTAAACAAAATATGTTCAACAAATCCAACGATGTATACATGATATCAAACAACGAAGCACAAAACTTCCAATAAAAATGCATTAATCAAAGCAACCGTTAGATAACAGTGACCTCCAAAAAGTAGAATCTGCACACGCGTGGTATATTATCAATCAGTTTGGCAGTGATTTATAAAAGAAATGTCAAAATTGATAACTAAAATATAAAATATCTACGTCAGCGACAAAATGGTCGAAGTCCAGTTTTTGGTAAAGATAACCTATTGTCCCAACTTTATTTTCCGGACTTATCTTCTTCTTTAAGTTTTTGAAATCGGCTTACTTACAGAGAAATTGGGCCATTTTATTTATTTATATCTGAAAATTGAACGACTTAATTATAAACAAAAGAAAATTATTAGAAATGGATATGAATATGTACCAATATTATGTTAAGAATGAAAAAAAGAAACAAAAATATTAAAGGTATAGTGTCTACGATTTTGGCAACATTTTAAAAGACATTTATTTCAGTCATTACAGTTTGACTTCCCCCAAAAAATAAGATGAATACATGAAATTTTGCAATTCATTTAATAATTAGCTTATATTTTGGATTTAAAATTTGGTCTTGAATTATTATATTCCAGACAAAAATTCAAGTGTTCCACCCAAAGGCATGCCAATCAAAATGCACTAAGCTGCCTTATCCAATGGTTTTGACCTATTTTCAAAACAATTCACAGCATCATAATTACCTCTGACCAGAGCACACATGTTCCTTTGTTATTAATTTGATTGACAGCATGTGGGGAGTTACACAGTATATTAGATTCCATTTTCTTTAAGCAATTAATGGCTAATTAGTGTACCTGATTTAAAATTTTAAGTGTTCATCTATCATTATTTATAATTTTATAAGTTGCAAGTACAAAATGCAAATAAACAAAATTTCATCAAAATGGTAGACACTATCCCTTTAAAACAAACAAAATTAATTAAATAATATATATATATATATTAAAGATTTTGCGACAGGTATATAATTATGATAATTCTTACCATGAATATTGCCTTCTGAATGGTAAAAAATAAGAATCCTTATAAACACGTATTGAATAAATTTATAGAAATTGCATTAAGTTATTGGAAAAGAGATACTTACTTTATTATAACAAAGGTCATATGTTTTAAATGGAAACTATTTAGGAAATATACCATCTTCATATTCCTGGTCTTTGGTCAAATCTTTGGTATTTAATCATAAGAGAAATAACTCATTGAAAACATAAGACCATACATCCTAGTTCCCTGCCACTTAGGAGCGTAGGAAGAATAGGAACACGAAACCCGCTCATAGGACAACAAAAATAATTTGGTATGTGCATATCTTGTTTTCGAAAAACCTCGCACTGCTCACGTATCTACCAATGATAAATTTGCTACAGCTTTAAAGAAAATAATGAGCTGTTTTCCCTATCTCCCATGGAAATGTAAACCCATGTTTAGAGTGTTTGAGTTATCCACCTTTGGCCACCAAGGATCTGACCTACAACCATAAATATGAAATAAAGGTAATAACAAAACTACCGAACTTGGAGAATCAATCTCAAATGTCCATAAGACTAGACAAAACAAGTAAAATCACATATCGGTCATAATGTGTGCCGTACATTATTTTGGATGAATATGAATAAGTCGATTATTATAGAATTTTAATTTTGTGTTTTTATACATATTTCTATTAAAATTTGAATGTCTGATTATGTCTTGACTTAATAATATAAAATGTATGTTCTTGAACTTCGTACATGTAAAAGATTTGGTGATCTTAGAATTTGCCTATTGGATTAAACGATTGTTTACAATTTTAAAGTTTTGATTTCATAAGTATCTATACAAATCGTTTAGAAACTTAAAACATCAGTCACGTTATGACACAACCATAAACGTAAAGTGGAATTGTCTATGATAATTCGAGGAAAGTTTATCGAAATCACAATGTATGTAGTATTGGTCACACAAATTTTAAATGAGCGTTTGCCAAGACACCCCAACACTAAGCTAGGTATCATTTGTTGGTCTTTTTATTTGCGTGGTAAAGATTTGCAGTAAAATATTTGTTCTGAAATTCAATACATAAATCTTGCAACTTATATGTTAATATCGAATGTAAAATATTTTTCTGTCCTGTCTATTCGTTGTTCCTTTTCTTTGCGCGGCAAGGATGCGCAGTAGTTTCAAGAGCTTGACAGAAATGTTTAAATCATGCAAGTAGTGCTGACCGTCTCTAAAGATCGTTGTATTAATGGAGTACTTTATTCTCTATCTATCTTTTGTGCTATTAACTATAAACCTTACTTTAGGAACAAATAGTACAATAAAAAGAGGTCTCGTCAATCTTGATTTTGAAGACATCAATGAATTCAGCCATGTTATTCTTGAGAGAGACAGTGATGGCGTGGTCAACTGTATGATGTTATGTTCAAATAACAAGAATTGCAGGTCGGTCTCTTTTAATAAACTCGATAGCAGATGTCGGCTGTTTTCTCAAGATTTTTCCGGACAGGCACCGACTGGGACTAACGAAAAAGGATGGATTCACTTAGATGACCAAGATTCGACAGCAGGTACAATTTTACTGTGCTATGATAATTTTAAGCTTAAAATTTTCTTTAGCAGTTCAATGAATATTAGTATATATGAAATTTGCTAACATCTTGCTAGGGATTATTTAAATATTGTATAATTCTATGTCATCCTTGTTTTTGTTAATTTGTTATTATCTTTATTATCAAGTGGCACCAGTTCCGAATGACTGCTCTGAAGTCCAGTCTCAGGGTCACACTACTTCCGGACTGTATGACATATTAATCGATGGTAACCAAGAAACAGTTTGGTGTGACCTAGAAACAGAGGGTGGTGGATGGACAGTATGTATACTTTTGTTTCATTTTTATTCGCGGGGTCTCAATTTTCGTGGTTTTCGATGGTAGACTAAACCCACTTAATGTATTACCTTACGAAAAGAAAGTTTAACATTGACCTATTTCATGAGAAATTAAGAACTACGAACTATGTTTAAACGAACTTACCTTTTTTGTCAAACCATGAAAATAAATGAATCCTCAGTACTTTATCAAATGGCAATGTGTAGCTTTATATCATTGACACTATTAAGAGTAAGTTTTATAGCAATGATCAATGTAAACGTGTAGATTTTTGCGTGTGGTAAACTTTCACTGAATTAGCGGTTACAAAATATCAGCGAAGTCATCAAAATATCCCTAGCGTGAATGAATCATTCCTTGTGTATTTTTCCCTTTACTGCACATGATCGATATCCTAGGTGCTTGATTTGGCTTCCCTATTCGAACTTTTTTGGTTTTGAGTACTTTTTGTTCAAAACTTTCGGATTTGATTTTCACATGTTGTGATGTGAAAGCGTGAAAATAATAATACGTAATAATTTTAACGGATTCGTTTTTTTATTATGCGCATAATAGTCCAAAATTTCCGTCAGTTGCCTTTAAACAATAAAAGCTCAGAGTAGCGTTGGAATATTCAGTGCGGCTGCTTCTAATTAAAAATCGCCTTTGAAACCAAAATTCTTCCCATGGGTGAAAGGGGTAATAGGAATATTCAGGAAATAGATATTTATGCAAAAGTGCAATTTAAAACTAAAAAGATGAGTTCCCGTTTAAAGCCCTAGAAACAATAAATGGGTAGAACAAAGGCGAAAGACATGAAAAGGATGATCAAAGCAACATAAAAGGATGAAAAGAAATAAAAAGGTGGGATGTAGATCAATGGTACATTAAATTTTGCAAAATACAAAATATGGAAGCTGATTAGTGAAAACAAAACTAGCTTTTATTGTGAATTCTTGTCATTCTACAAGGGATGATTTTTTGCATGAAGCATGGTTTTTACAGACATGTTGGCTGACTTCTTTTAAGCATTGTCATTAATAAGCCGCGTGCAAATGGGTCACCCTATAAACCACGTTTTTTTCTACAGCTACAACAATCAGTTTTGCTGTTTTAAGTGTTGATCAGAATTGCAACACACTGGAGAATTTTAAAAAAAGGTTTTGTTGGACAAAGAAGACAAAGTGTGAAACATGAATAAATGTTGAAAAAGTTAAGTTTACTAAACTATATTTAGACGACTTGGTGAAGAATGAGATCATTTTTTTTTAAATACTCTGTTTCTTTAGGTATTTCAGCGTAGATCTGATGGTTCTGTAGACTTTGATCGAGTGTGGAATGACTACGTGACAGGATTTGGTCATCCTTCCACAGAGTACTGGATTGGTAAGCATTACACGTGTATTTCTTATTTATATTTGTGCTTATTGAAGAATATATATATTTGCTATTTTAAAATCACAAAAACTACTTAATATATGATTCAGATTGCAAACCTTTCTCCCAAAAATGCTTTAGGTTTCACAGGCAATTTGGTTAATGTTAATTTAACGTTAAAAATTAACATTAAATTAGTGTTAATCGAGCTTCGATTGTTAATTTCATGTTAAAGTTTAACATTTGAAGTTACATAATTCAACAGGAAAATTAACGTTAAAAAGTTTAATGCTAAATAAGTGTTAATTTTTAACACTAAATTAACGTTAAAGATTTTAACATTAAGCTAACGTTAATTTAATGTTAAATTAGTGTTACATTAACGTTAAAATAATGTTAGTCGAGCTTAACGTTAATTTAACGTTAAGACAAATTGCCTGTGTAGTTATAAGTGATGCATTTTCTGATATACCAACCTACATGTTACACAAGAATATGATAAAAGTTTAAAACAAAATTACCGAAAGTTTAGGATCAATCTCAATGTTCTAGAGAAAAGTCAAAACAAGGACGACAAAGCCGACAAAATTGAAGATCTATATAGTCCAGCATTTGTATAAGCATTTCAAACGAAATAGCAGTTTAAGCCAGGTTTATGGTGTTCCAAACCTCTATTTCCAATGCGATCTGAGGGTCCAAAATTAACACAAAACACAACACGGTTGTGAAGACATTCTAGAGATACTCCAGTAAAACAATCAGCAAAGCACTCACTTACCATTACATTTACATAAATTTGAATTTTTCCGTAAATGGCTGATAGCACAGGAAATTATATATTAAAAGTTTCTTCGTGCCATTACTTATTTTAGTAGAAATTTCAAAGTTTGTAATATAACAAGTGAAAATGAATTTCATAATTTAGTGATTTTGACAACGTCATGCAGTCTGATATTTTAAAAGTATAAGTTTAGAAGTAATTATTTGAGAATCAGTATCAAATGAGTTTCACACAAAAATTAGCCCCGGGACGCCCTGGAGGCTTTCCATGTTATAGTAGGTGTAATAAGAACATTAATTTTGGTGATTTCACAGATGGACAGAAAAAGTATTTCCTCCTTGAAAAAAAAAATATATATCTTAACTCCAGCTGGCAATACATTTTGCTATCCCAGATGTCCGTTTTGTCTAATCAAGGCTTATCAAAGGCGCTCTAGTCAAAAGGATGAAAACAGAATATAGATATAAAGAGCACAGAACAATAAAACCTAGTTCATCCGAAACTGAACAAAAACTATGGTTTTAGCCTAGAGAAATAAAAATCAATAATACTGTATCATACATTTATATCCTACGTAATGCAGATATAAACGATTCTTTCTTTATTTTGTATAGGAAACGATGCTCTGAATGTTTTAACAAGTTCATGGACAAACGAGCTACTGATTCTAATGGAGACATGGGAACGTGTTTGGAAGCATGCGCGATACTCAAACTTCCGGGTAAATAATGGTACAGACAAATACAGACTACATGTTGAAGGATTCAATGGAACAGCAGGTTCATAATGCTTTTATTCTTAAATATAAAACACAAAAAATAGATACATACGGAAAACCATCTGCATTTAATCAAACTTAATTAATTATATAAGTTTTTAACAATCTCAAGTTTACCTGTGACGCTCCCGAAGGTACAATGTATCTTCAAATATTTTACAAGCTAAAACAATAGATTGTGTGAAACGAAATGAAATGAAAAAATGCTATATATTTTTTACTCTGAAATAAAACAGCTTTTCCTAAGGGTCACTTGTGCGCTTTATGGCATAGGACATTTTAAAAGAAAAAAGGTTAATTAGCTCGTAGTACCACACAAATATTGACTTCTCAACAATATTTGCATTTTATAGAAGCCTATTTAGCTTTAAAATTAGACATTAAAATCGAAATAAATTATTTGATTTAAAGCACAAGGAAAATCAACGAGTATAATAGATATCTTAAGCAGTAGTCTAAAGCTGGTTTACGGTACACTCATTATAAATGCTTTGATCCCAATATCAAAGGAAACACAATAAGCATGACAGATCATTAACAATAGTCTAGGGCTAGTTTACAGTCCAATCAAGACACTAATGACTTATGGCAACAAACCGCTTAAGTAACTGAATGTGAATGATAAATCTAAAGCATCATCATGGAGTACATAGATTGAAAGTTGATAAAAAAATGTTGAAGGACACATCATAGCTATAAATTATCCTTTGAAATTTCAAAATTGCAAAAACCCTAGGGTTCTTCCTACCCCAGATTAAGGTTTGTAATAATTCGATATTTTGGGCATAATTGTTCTATGCTCCTCATATTCATATAGCCTTTGAAATTTTCAACTTTTAATAGAGCATGTTATTGAGTTTTGAAGAAACGAAACTCGCGTCAGGCGTAGCAAAAGGATGGGTTGTGAAAAGGCCTTATTTTGGACCATCTAAAGGCGAAAAATAAAAAGTGATTAAAAGGCTGCTACTTTATACCTTAATTTGTAGACAAACGATTGTACTGTTATAAAAACATACTTTTTGAATAACTTGCATAAGCCCAAGATGGAAAATCGTTTTCAAAACTGTCCAATTATAAATGAAACTTGCACCTATATCAAAAGAAATTTCGATGAATATCTTTGTATTTAGTTTTGTGCTAATATACTTGAAGACAGAGTATACCAATTTCATTCAAGTTTCCTTATGTATAAACATTTTAAACAATGTGTTTTGAAACAGATTTTTATCTTTAGAAAAACGAAGAAAACGCAGAGATATGGTTCTTTTAAAACTACTGACTACGATGTTAAAATTATTGTCTTTTTAATTTTTCAGTGCGTCTTGCACGCGAAACCAGCTTGAAGTTTTCACACATAAATGTGTTATAGCGGTACAAGTTTGTTTTACAAAATATGGAGCTGGTTCTGCGTGCAAGACTTTACTTCCGGGAAGGATTATATTTCACTAAAAACGAGAGAATATGGAATATGTGCCAGAAAGACACGATCCACATATTGAAAAGATTTTGATAAATGTACAACAGCAAAATTTCACTGCGTGTGAAGCGCTTTTCTGGATTAACCTATATCATATACGTTATTGAGATGTGGAATAAGTGTACGCGACACAACAAACATAAACAAACAGTAATTCAAAAAATCACAACGGAAAACAGCAAGCAGTCTTCAACATGACCATAGGTCACTGCTTACCGTCTTGCATTGGCCAAAGACTTATAATACAATACAAAAGTATCAAAACCAATCCCTAAATCATCAACGAAAGACTCAATTCTTGACATAAAACAGTTAACATAGAATGACAAGGACAAACAAAGGCTTTGGCAAAGTTTCCTGGCTTAGGACAGGCACATATAAAATGTGGCGGGGTTAAACTAGTTTTTGGATCCAACCTTCCCCCTATTGATAAGCTTGCACAAAGCTACATATAAAACACGATTAGAGTAGAAAACTTTGAAAACCGGTAGAAAATTAGATTTGATAAAACAAAAACAGAAGCCAAAAATATTACCAAATGACCAACAATATTAACAATGACCAAACTGATATTTTTATCAAATATTAAATGAAATAACCAACAATGTCAAAAAATGATTTGAAAATATGTAAACTGCTTCTTTCCAACACATATTCCAGTACTTAAAAATATATAAGAATATTCAACTGAAGAATGGGAAGCTTTCTACGACCTCCACGCGACACTAAAGCCAAACTCATTGGCACAATGTTAAAATCATTTGCGATTGTTCATCTCAAGCACTATGTTCTAAAACAATAAAAGCTTTTATACTACAGATAAATTATTGGATAGTTAAGCCACATTTAAAAGGTAAAAAAACTAAATAAGAAATATAAATAAATAAAACCTTTAAAACAACTGAAACAAGAATGCCCAAATTTTCGGACATAAAGTCCTTCTTCAGGGGCTAAAAAGTAAAAGATGTTGACACATCGTCAGTTAGTTTTTACCTTTCAAATGTGGCTTCACCATCCATTTATTTATCTTTTTTATTTATACACAAGTCACAGTGCAACATTTTTTATTTCTTTTATACTACAGACGTTTTTTTAATCAATCATTCATACCTTTAAAATAATTACCAAAACGGGTATAAAAAGGGTGAAATTGGTTATGCTGTATATCGATATTCCAAGGATTAACCTCTCATCTGCAGCATCTGAATCAAAACATTGGTATGTGAAAAACCCAAAGTTTCAAATGAAAAATTCTCAAGATAGGGAAGCCAAATCAAGCATCGAGGATATCGACCATGTGCTGTACTAGGAAAGAAACCTGGTGTTTCAAACAATTTTGAATTTAACAATCGGAAATTACAATGACAAACAATAATAGAAATTTATTGATTAATTCAGGTCAGACAATTCTGACGACCAGGCTTGTGATTACCCTCGAGGACTTCTGGTCCAGCAGCAGCGGTTATCGTCCTATTGGTTTCAAAATACAATTACCATAACGGTTAAAAAAAATGAAGTTGGTTATGCTGTAAATCGATATTTCAAGGAAGCAGCATTTGAATCAAAATATTGAAAGGACAAAAAACAAGACATTTTGTGATAAAATCTACCATTTTTTTTACTTAAATGATGGGCTGAAAGGGGATCTTATCGCAATCTATCCTTAATTGTCCATTCTTAATTCAATATCTTTATTTTAGGTGACAAGTTATGGTATAATTCAGGCAAACAGTTTAGCACACGTGACCAGGATAATGATCTATTTGGTGGTTCCTGCAATCCACAATTTCACTCTGGTGGATGGTGGTTTGGGGCTTGTACTCTAACGGATTTGAACGGAATATTTTACAGCTCTCGTACCATTGCAAGAAACACCACTTTTTGGGATCATGATAAGCCGTCATTACGTACTGTATTTATGATGCTTAGAAAGAAGTGAGAAATTGATTGAAATAATCGATATATCATTTTTCCTATATGAAAACATATAGGATTCTTTAAAAATAAATTAAAGGGGTACAGAATACCTAAGGGTTAACTCTTAAATATCACTTGAACGTTTTATTCAGGCAATTTTATACAAACAAATCAAGCTTCTAAATGATCAAAATATGAAATGATGAAACTCCATTTATTCAATGACATTTTCCCCAAAAAACCTATGGTTTAATTTTCTTAGGATTTTGCAATTAGATTTATTTGACTAAAGTACATATTTTTGCAAATTTTCAGGAAAATTAATCGACACACACAATTTTATTTTAGCCAAAGTGTTGGGTACCCCCTTAATTTAGATCAAGATCGGCGTGAATCTGAATGCTATAGATAATTACATGCTACACAGGTTACATAGTCACAATCTGAGATGCTAAAGTTTTTTTTTGTAATGATTCTTTTTTTTTCATATACATTTTCCCAATTATATGTAATTTTGTTTAAGTATCTGTATTCAGGTTAAGTTTTTAAAGTCTTTTTTTTCTATTTGTTTGCCGTTTGCATGCATATGGTACAATGGTACAGTCGAAATGATTAAACCGGGTAGATTTGGGACCGTTATTTTAATATACTTGTGTTAGTATTTGACCAAATGTATAAAGCTACAGAATCACAGCTACAATATTGTTAGAAAATCTTTATGGCATGTATTTTATGCCCTTGCAATGACATGTGAGGGCTTGAGTTGTATTCCTGTCAGTTTGTGCGGCTGTAAGAATTTTCGTCAAGCTTTAAAACAAAACTATATATGAGAATAATTTGAAATTTCGTAGTGTGGTTCATAATGAAGAGGTGTAAAATCTAGGTGACTTTCAGACCTGTTTGACTTCTACTTCCTGTTTGAAACCGGCTCGATACAATATTTACATGATATTTTCAATCAATCTTTTCTCAACCACTATACATAAGAATGATATGCAAGCTTTGAGGGAAGGTTGGAAACGACAAACTGTTATGGTTAGCGATGCTCAGACTTCTATTTTCTGTTTAGGTCTAGAATGGGGACACCCGTTCTCAATGGTACATTTCTTCCTTTTTTATCTTGAGATCAAATGTACGGTTCAAAGACCATGCTAGTGAAAACCCCTCTTAAGACATCACTGATGACATTGAAGGCTATTTGTTGTCTTCTTTTGTGTGTTTTAAAATTTTTAAATTAATGATTGTTTTGTAGGTTTGTAATTTGGAGTTGTTCCCCTTTTCACACGTTATTGTTTGTAATGTAGGACCGTCGGCGCTATTTACTCGTTGTTTCTTGGTAACATAATGAAATTCTTTGGTCCTCGGATATTCTGTAAAATATTTAACTTTAAAGTAACAAGGAAATCTTCTAATAGTGAGCTGGAATTATTGTTTTCTCTTTTTTTTTGTAGAAATACATTTATTTCCACTAAACACGATTCGAAGATTTCAAGGTTACATACTTAAAGTTAAACATTTTACGGAATGTCCGAGGACCAAAGAATTTCAGTATGTTCGAAAAAGAAATGATTGCATTTCCATTTCACTGTAGAACTCTACGCTGTACTTTGAGAAAACTGAGCAGTTGACTATTTTGATCGGAAATGATAGCATTTCCATTTTAGTTTTCTTTCAAAATGTTAATATTTATATTAACATAAAAAAATTGTAAATTTTGAATTTGATTGTTGTCTTGATTGTTTAGATATTGTCTATAGCAGTATGAATTAAGTCACACATAAAACTTCGATATATCTTATATCATTAAGAGCTCAAAGGTCTCTAATGGCTTTATCATTTCTATACAGCGATTTTTACAAAAAAATACCCAAAATGTTTCATGTAAAAGTATTATATGCGTAGATTTTTTTCTTCATCGTCTTTGTATATATTCTCTCTGTGGAAGTAATGGCAGATCCAATTTGTTGGAAACCTGGTGCCAGACTTCATCCCTTATGTGTGGGGCAATGTGTGCCAGATGTAAGCTGGCGGCTGACTCGATTTTTGCATACACATGTATCTATACTTGTAGTTTTCATATTAGGGAGAGAGCGATTTTTGGGGAAAGTTCGATTCAGTACTTATGTACTTTCACTTTTTATGTGCATTTCTTATATAATTGTTATTTCTAAACCTTTAAGACCATTGTATAAAATTTGGAAAATTTTACTTGTAAGGGGTGGTGTGTTATGTAGTTGTATTGTCTGTTCGTAATTAAGAGTTGTTACCCTTATTCGGCTTTATTGTTGGTACCCTACTTGTGATGTTATATTGTTAGAGTGTTAAATAAATGTTGCAACGGCAGAATGCGTGTTGTTTTTGTCAGCCCATATTTAAAGTTTGAACTACAGACTAGTTATGTTTCCCCCTAGCCTGTAACAATAGTCAATCGACACAAACAACTCGATAAATTTATTATGATTCAATGGTTTTGATTTGGTACAGATCTTTTTATTTACATTCTGATTAACGCCCTTTATACATGTTATATATGTTATTTAAATTGTAATTCCATCTATCTTTCTTTAACATGTTGCTAAGCGACAAAAATATAGGTCAATTTGGCACTATTCGTTAACCTGAAGCAGTAGTAATGCGTGCCACTATAGAACACTTTGACCCCGATGACCCCGAGTTCATTCCCATAGGCTCCATGTTAAATCGTTGCTATTTTTGGTACTGAAATACCCACCCAAGATCTCTAGCAGTAAAGTCGTGTGCAGTCATGCGGAACGGCGACTCGTCCCTTTCTTTCGCCCCATTTTAGTTCGTCGCCAGTTTCTATTATGTATTATTAACTCTTATCTTTAACCCTAACCCTAACCCTATCCCTAGCCCTAACCCTAATCCTAACCCTAGCCCTAACCCTAATCCTAACCCTAATCCTAACCATTTGTTTTGTTAGTGTCGCCCTGTCATTTTTTATGTGTTATATAGTTTTACTCCCCCTCCCCCTCCTCCTTCTTTCCTCATTTTCCCTCCTCCTCCTCCTCTTTCCCTCATTTTCCCTCCTCCTCCTCCTCATTTCCTCATTTTTTCCTCATTTCCCCTAATTTTCCTCCTCATTGTCCCTCATTTTCCTCATTTCCCTCCTCATTTTTTCTTGTATTTTTCGTCTTTTGAGCTTGTTTTGTTCATGTATGGCTCAACTCTAATTGGTTCTTTTCTTTTCTTTTGTTTGGTTCGCCCTTTATGGGCTCTTTTTTTGTCTTTTTTATTGTATTGATTGCTTTTATTTTCTTAAGTTTTCAATAAAAACTCAAAATCAGGTACAACTTTTATTAACATTCTACGTTTTATTTACATTCTATCTTTCAATTTCAATATCCATATGGTCTGGTGGTTAAATCGTTCATGATCACTCTTTTGTCAAATACAATTCTATAATCTTTCTTTTGTGAAACGGTTAACAGTTTTTGATTGCTTCTTTGGATCTTGTAATCGTCTCTCACTGTCCTGATATCGTTTATGTTGATGGTGACCATCTCCTTGATGGTGTCAAAGTTGATGTCCAAAGCATTCTTATAGTTCAATGTTATTCCACGGACTTTGCACATAGTTCTGTTTCCTACTTTCTCTGGGACGGCTAGTTTATATGCATAGTTTTTTGGTCCTCCAGTGACAAACTCCGTTATAGTATTTCCGGATACTTCGTCCGTCAAATCTCCCAAGTAGTCTCCCAGCTTAGGCCTCCATTCTCCAGGTTTGGTGGTAAAAACAATCGAATCTGTATCGCAGTACAATGTTCTTGGTCCCAAATTCTCCAGATAAGTATATAGTTTAAGTCTGGCCTGGGCGGTAGTATAGGCGGCTATGACGACGTTTGTTTTCTTTTGGGTTTCAATGAATTCTTCTTTATATTTCCATCGTAATTCCACCATTTCATCGTTAACAAACTGTATTCCGGTCACTTCAATTTTATCGCTGGTTAACATGTCGAAGTATTTCTTTTGTTCTGTAATGTAGGTGGTCTGTTGCATGTTGTTTCTTTGTCCAAACTTGCCCCAAAAGCTGTTCAACATTAGTTTGGCTAAAGACCTGATGCCGGGGTTCTTTTCTATTTTGTTATAGTCTAACTGTATCCCTTCCTTTTCTTCGTAGTTCTTGATATATTGCTGTTTAGCCTCTTCAGATTGACACCACTCTGGCCATCCACTAGCTTCTTGTTTCATTTTTAAGAATGTATTGATGTAGCCAGTGAAGAGTCCTCCAGACTTCCTTCCGGGATCGTACTGTTCTACCTCTTCGAAATGCCATACTTCGTAGATGGTTAAGATGGAATATCCCTTTTCCAAGGCCTTCTTCAACTCATCTGTCACCCAAGTTCCCGTTATAGCTCTATCTTTTTCAGTATGGTTACAAGTCTCCTGCTGGTAGGTTTCGGTACAGGTACGACAGAGTGGGAACATCAGTTTGTTGTTGATCTTGGTTGGTAAGACGGGGATGTATAGGTTTTTGGGCGGTAGTACTTTACATTTCACCAATCCTTCGTACTCGTTGATGTCCCCAAAGTTTTCGGTGATGATCAATGGATGACCTTTGGGTACTTTTCCGGTTTTGTTGACAAACGGATAGAGCGATGTAACGTCATAGTCGTTTATATTGTCTTCTCCTGTCTGTTTGTACAAGGTAAAGGCTTCTGTTCTTCCTCCGTAGAAAGCGTCTCGTGGTTCCAAAGCAGGGATCATCTCTAAGGAATTTACATAGGCACGAAGTGTTGGATCTTGTTCTATCTCTTTATCGAAATCACATTCCCATTTCTCTACATGGGAGTATCCTTCTGCTTCCAAATAAGTCTTTTTCTCTAGTGTCCGTTGATGAAGATCGTTCATAAACATGTTGTTGACCGTATTGATGGTCTCTCTGGAATAGCATCTGGGACAGCCGTGCCAATAACAACCGTGAAATTCATACACAGTTCCATTGTCGTATCCGTCTACTCTGTAGGGTCCAATCTGCTTCTCTCCTCCGTTTTGGGCGTGTTGAATTCTTGAATCTTTCTTTGCTGATATATGTTTTATCCACTTCATAGCTTTGATGGAGTGCTTATGTTCTGGTTGGTAGCCTTGCGCTGGGATGAGCCCAATGGTGTTCCACCGTAGAAACTTGGATCGAAAGACAAGGTTGCAGGCGGATGCTATAGTGATACTCTCTTGGAAGGGGTCGATTGGAGTTCCGTCTAAGGTGTCCATGAAAAGTTGTCGGAAGGTTAAACAGGCTTTTCTCAGGATGTCTACGTCTGTGATACAGTACTTCAAGAGTTCTTCTTGGACCTCAAAAGGCTCGTTTCTGTGGTCTTCGTACCATTTCATGAATGTTATTCGGTCTTCTGATTTCATACCATTTGGATTGTAATAATTGATGTCTGGAAGAGTGTCTAATCGGATGTTTTGGTTTTCCTTTGTGTTAAACAGATGTGGGAAGTATCCTTTGTGGAGTTCCTCGAATCCAAACATTTTCGGGAGTTTGGCTAAGGCAGTGGGTAGAAAGTTGAGAGAATCTATCATCCGTATGCTGCAGTTTGAAATCGTTACAGACATGTTCTTGGCACCGTTGGGGATTATCTTGGGTTGAATTCCACGACCAAACAGGTATTGTAAGACAGGGAAAGAGTCGTATCCTTTAAAGTTGTGGCAGATAACGGTGGAGTTGTTGTTGTTTCCGGAAAATAACCAGTTGCAAAAGTCGTTGTTGGCGTTGTGTCCACTAAAGACCAGTTGGTTCTGTCCACAGTTCTCGCAGGTACTCTCTTCAGTTACTTCCTCTCCCATACAGACGGTACAGACTTTTTGAACCACGCATAAGTTGGGTCGATGTTCCTTGGCTCCGCAGGTACTAGCTTTACAGTGTGCACATCTTCCGTCGGTGTCAGGTTGGTATCCCATTTCGCATTCTACGAGATCGTCTTGTGTGCATTCAAAATCAAAGAAGATGTAAGTTTGCTCTTCGGTAGGTTCTTTGATTACTATAGGCATCATGTAACACTGGTGGTTTGGATCGCAGTACTGTTTACAGGTGGGACAGTATATCTCGCCACACTCATGGTCTGTTTCCCTTTTCTCCCTGTTGACAACGTGGCCACAGTCTTTACACTTGTAGTACCATTTACATGTTGAGTTGCCCTTCTTTGTCTGTTCCAAATGAAGTTGGAAGCACTCTTTTCCTCTAAAGTTTCTGTTACATTGGCTACAGTTGATCCAATCGTCTTCACAGGGCTCGTGTATCTTCTTGCAAAGGATGCATGGGTTGTTACAGACATGTCTTTCCTTGTTACTATATCCCTTTTTACACGTCTGACAGTAATAGTTTCTGGTCAAGAATCCTGTTACAGTGGTGATGACATCGTAATGGTCGTCGTGGTGGTAAAGATAGATCTTCTTCTCTGCATCTGGTCCCTCATAGATAACCCCGTTAAAGTAGTCCTTAGAAAAAACGGTGATTTGGTATCCTGACAGAACAGCTTGGAATTGTTTCAGTTCCTCGATACCGCAGGGTCCATTTGGTACTTTGGCTTTTTCGTGAAGTTTTTCTGCTAATTCCTGTTGAATACATCTTCCTTGGCGGATAGTGTCCCACATTGAGTGCTTATCGATTCTTGCTTTAGCAGTAACAATGGCTCTAGCACAGCATAAAGCGTCTCGGTTTCGGATCCTGATGATACTTTGTTTGTCTTTAAGCATTCTCTCGAGATCAACGTAATTGCACCGTTTCCGCCCACTTCCTTCGGGAATGGATACGTGAAGGACATCTAATTCTAAACTTCCATCCAATACAAACTCCTCGTGAGATTGTAATACTCTCTCTATTTCCTTTAATAGTAGTTCCGTAGTCATGTCCTTGAGTTGTAATATGGGAAGGGCAATTGGAAAGTCAAGGGAGTTAGTTTCAATTGTTAGTTTAACAAGGTCCTGTTCTTTCATATCTTCGCCGATGGTTTGCAGGATGGAGTCGAATAATCGATGTAGTGTTCTTATGATGGAAGGCAGGTCCGTGACTTCAAATTCCTTAAAGGTGACGGTATAATGATTTCTCGAAGTTCCAAACTTGAGTATTCTTTTCTTCTCCTGCCGTTTGATGGTGTAATAGGATTTCGGATCATCCATGTGGAACGGTTGCCCTGCTCCTCTTTGTCCATGTCTTTGCTGATGTAACTCTAAAAGGCGTTGGTTGGCAAAGGCCTGGTTGCATTGGGTACATTCGTAACCCATTTGGTGGCGGGTCATGTGAGCTTGTAGATTCTCCCGCCTTGTAAAAGTCTTGGTGCATCTCGTACACGAGTAAGTCTCTCGGTGGTTGGTCCATCGTCTATGACGATGTAGCTGACTCATCTTCTCAAAATTGGCTTCACATTGGTTGCAGGTAAATTGCTTAGCCATCTGAAATAAAAATAACACAGGTAAGTATAAAGTTGTCTATTGTTTCCTCTTTTTTAATTGTATACGTTTAAAATTATATGTCGTCTATTGATTCCTTCTCTTTTTTTTAAATTCTACGCCTTTCAAATTATATATTGTCTATTGTTTCCTCCTCTTTTCATTGTATGCCTTTCAAAACTAAGTTGGATATGTATGAGTCCTACCTTTTCTCTCTTCGTTAAAACACGTCTGAACTCTTTGGTGTCTAATCGTAAAATGATTTCATTTCAAATGATTTACCTGTATAATGGATTGTACCACGTGATCATGTCACGTGACTTCTGGATCAAACCGGTTAGAACTGGTTTAGACTTGATTTTACGTTTTGTAAGTTTTAGTTCATCGAATTGCTTTTTGTTGGAATCTGTTCTTTAAATTTTAATGTTTGTTGGTTTTTCATCAACAGATTTTCTTAACGGAAAGATTTTGTAAGTTTGTTTTCGTAGTTTGATGTTTTTTCATCAACAGATTTTCTTAACGGTAAGATTTTGTAAGTTTGTTTTCGTAGTTTGTTGTTTTTTCATCAACAGATTTTCTTTTGTGGTAAGATTTTGTGAGTTTCTTTTTCAAGTGGAAGGTTTTTCGTCAATGCATTTTGATTTGGTTTGAATTTGATGTACCGATTTTCGTTTTTAAGTCAAAGGTTTAGATCTCTGTCTTGTATTTTTGTGTCGAAAACGCTTCAATAGGTATTTTTAAAGGGGGAAAATTGGCTTAAAATGGGTGTTTTGGGGTGAAAATGAGTAAAATGGGGCTAAAATGGGTGTTTTGGGGGTAAAATGAGTAAAATAGGGGGGGGGTGTAATGGGGGATATTGGGGCTGCTGGTGCTGCTGCTGCTGCTGCTGCGGCGGCGGCGGCGGAGGGTAAATGGCTGCTATTGCTGCTCCAGTAGAGGTAGTTTAGGGGGGGGAGAGGGATTTTGCTGTTCCATGGGAAGAATAAAAACGCGTATACTAGTTCGGATGGTTTATTGAGTTAAAACATTCTTCTTCAGGTAGTCTTTAAACGATCGCTTCTTCTTTAATGGGTTGGTTGGTTTCTTTTGGATGTTCCTTGTTTGTCTTGGGCTTTCTTCCTCTTGAGGTCTTTGTAGGCTTGTGGTTCATGGGTTTCTTGGTCTTTACACCGTTGAGGTTCTTTACTTCCTTGGACTTTGCTAGTCTTCTTCTTGAGTTCTTTGTAGGCTTTACTGATTTTCCATTATGGTTCATGGGCTTCTTGGCCTTTACAATGTTAAGGTTCTTTACATCCTTGGTCTTCTCAGACTTAATCGATCGCCGTGTCTTCTTTAACTTTGCCATCTGTTCTCTCTTTGAGTCTTGTAACTTTGTCAAGTGTCTTACTTCCTTGTATATTGCTTTTCCTAAACTTTCAAGTCTATGTTCCGCACTCTTTGGACGTTTGGATTGTTCTCCCGGTGGTACAACGTGTCGAGTCTTAGTTTGTGTTGCCATTTTCTCTTTCGAGTCTACATGCTTCACCTTTTCGTGTCGTGTAACATCACTCGGCCATGAAAACCGTCTATTGCATTCGGAGCACTGATAAGCCATGTTCTCTCTTCGGTGTCTAATGTAAAACTAACTCAATCTCCACCTGTCACTCCTTATATCCATATTTCACTTTCTTAACCTTAGATTCGTTATGTAAAGGTCTTTAGCTCTTTAACGATATGTAACACATCTACCCTCACTTAAAATGTGGAATTGGTCACTTTGTGGTCAAGTCCTGACTGACCACTGACCAATACCATCCTAAAAACCCCAGAATCTGCGTCTAGACTTCTTAGGCTATCTAACGATATACAACAACTCTATATTAGACTTAATTTAAGGATTGGTCACTGTGTGGTCAAGCCCCTAATAACCATTGACCAAAACACAGTATATCACCAGAAAGCCATTGTCCTAGAGAAGACAATGCAACAAACCGGAAGGAATTCGGTCAAGGAATAACAATTGACCAACAATGACCAATTCCACATTTTAAGTGAGGGTAGATGTGTTACATATCGTTAAAGAGCTAAAGACCTTTACATAACGAATCTAAGGTTAAGAAAGTGAAATATGGATATAAGGAGTGACAGGTGGAGATTGAGTTAGTTTTACATTAGACACCGAAGAGAGAACATGGCTTATCAGTGCTCCGAATGCAATAGACGGTTTTCATGGCCGAGTGATGTTACACGACACGAGAAGGTGAAGCATGTAGACTCGAAAGAGAAAATGGCAACACAAACTAAGACTCGACACGTTGTACCACCGGGAGAACAATCCAAACGTCCAAAGAGTGCGGAACATAGACTTGAAAGTTTAGGAAAAGCAATATACAAGGAAGTAAGACACTTGACAAAGTTACAAGACTCAAAGAGAGAACAGATGGCAAAGTTAAAGAAGACACGGCGATCGATTAAGTCTGAGAAGACCAAGGATGTAAAGAACCTTAACATTGTAAAGGCCAAGAAGCCCATGAACCATAATGGAAAATCAGTAAAGCCTACAAAGAACTCAAGAAGAAGACTAGCAAAGTCCAAGGAAGTAAAGAACCTCAACGGTGTAAAGACCAAGAAACCCATGAACCACAAGCCTACAAAGACCTCAAGAGGAAGAAAGCCCAAGACAAACAAGGAACATCCAAAAGAAACCAACCAACCCATTAAAGAAGAAGCGATCGTTTAAAGACTACCTGAAGAAGAATGTTTTAACTCAATAAACCATCCGAACTAGTATACGCGTTTTTATTCTTCCCATGGAACAGCAAAATCCCTCTCCCCCCCCCTAAACTACCTCTACTGGAGCAGCAATAGCAGCCATTTACCCTCCGCCGCCGCCGCCGCAGCAGCAGCAGCAGCAGCAGCCCCAATATCCCCCATTACACCCCCCCTATTTTACTCATTTTACCCCCAAAACACCCATTTTAGCCCCATTTTACTCATTTTCACCCCAAAACACCCATTTTAAGCCAATTTTCCCCCTTTAAAAATACCTATTGAAGCGTTTTCGACACAAAAATACAAGACAGAGATCTAAACCTTTGACTTAAAAACGAAAATCGGTACATCAAATTCAAACCAAATCAAAATGCATTGACGAAAAACCTTCCACTTGAAAAAGAAACTCACAAAATCTTACCACAAAAGAAAATCTGTTGATGAAAAAACAACAAACTACGAAAACAAACTTACAAAATCTTACCGTTAAGAAAATCTGTTGATGAAAAAACATCAAACGTCGAAAACAAACTTACAAAATCTTACCGTTAAGAAAATCTGTTGATGAAAAAACATCAAACTACGAAAACAAACTTACAAAATCTTTCCGTTAAGAAAATCTGTTGATGAAAAACCAACAAACATTAAAATTTAAAGAACAGATTCCAACAAAAAGCAATTCGATGAACTAAAACTTACAAAACGTAAAATCAAGTCTAAACCAGTTCTAACCGGTTTGATCCAGAAGTCACGTGACATGATCACGTGGTACAATCCATTATACAGGTAAATCATTTGAAATGAAATCATTTTACGATTAGACACCAAAGAGTTCAGACGTGTTTTAACGAAGAGAGAAAAGGTAGGACTCATACATATTCAACTTAGTTTTGAAAGGCATACAATGAAAAGAGGAGGAAACAATAGACAATATATAATTTGAAAGGCGTAGAATTTAAAAAAAAGAGAAGGAATCAATAGACGACATATAATTTTAAACGTATACAATTAAAAAAGAGGAAACAATAGACAACTTTATACTTACCTGTGTTATTTTTATTTCAGATGGCTAAGCAATTTACCTGCAACCAATGTGAAGCCAATTTTGAGAAGATGAGTCAGCTACATCGTCATAGACGATGGACCAACCACCGAGAGACTTACTCGTGTACGAGATGCACCAAGACTTTTACAAGGCGGGAGAATCTACAAGCTCACATGACCCGCCACCAAATGGGTTACGAATGTACCCAATGCAACCAGGCCTTTGCCAACCAACGCCTTTTAGAGTTACATCAGCAAAGACATGGACAAAGAGGAGCAGGGCAACCGTTCCACATGGATGATCCGAAATCCTATTACACCATCAAACGGCAGGAGAAGAAAAGAATACTCAAGTTTGGAACTTCGAGAAATCATTATACCGTCACCTTTAAGGAATTTGAAGTCACGGACCTGCCTTCCATCATAAGAACACTACATCGATTATTCGACTCCATCCTGCAAACCATCGGCGAAGATATGAAAGAACAGGACCTTGTTAAACTAACAATTGAAACTAACTCCCTTGACTTTCCAATTGCCCTTCCCATATTACAACTCAAGGACATGACTACGGAACTACTATTAAAGGAAATAGAGAGAGTATTACAATCTCACGAGGAGTTTGTATTGGATGGAAGTTTAGAATTAGATGTCCTTCACGTATCCATTCCCGAAGGAAGTGGGCGGAAACGGTGCAATTACGTTGATCTCGAGAGAATGCTTAAAGACAAACAAAGTATCATCAGGATCCGAAACCGAGACGCTTTATGCTGTGCTAGAGCCATTGTTACTGCTAAAGCAAGAATCGATAAGCACTCAATGTGGGACACTATCCGCCAAGGAAGATGTATTCAACAGGAATTAGCAGAAAAACTTCACGAAAAAGCCAAAGTACCAAATGGACCCTGCGGTATCGAGGAACTGAAACAATTCCAAGCTGTTCTGTCAGGATACCAAATCACCGTTTTTTCTAAGGACTACTTTAACGGGGTTATCTATGAGGGACCAGATGCAGAGAAGAAGATCTATCTTTACCACCACGACGACCATTACGATGTCATCACCACTGTAACAGGATTCTTGACCAGAAACTATTACTGTCAGACGTGTAAAAAGGGATATAGTAACAAGGAAAGACATGTCTGTAACAACCCATGCATCCTTTGCAAGAAGATACACGAGCCCTGTGAAGACGATTGGATCAACTGTAGCCAATGTAACAGAAACTTTAGAGGAAAAGAGTGCTTCCAACTTCATTTGGAACAGACAAAGAAGGGCAACTCAACATGTAAATGGTACTACAAGTGTAAAGACTGTGGCCACGTTGTCAACAGGGAGAAAAGGGAAACAGACCATGAGTGTGGCGAGATATACTGTCCCACCTGTAAACAGTACTGCGATCCAAACCACCAGTGTTACATGATGCCTATAGTAATCAAAGAACCTACCGAAGAGCAAACTTACATCTTCTTTGATTTTGAATGCACACAAGACGATCTCGTAGAATGCGAAATGGGATACCAACCTGACACCGACGGAAGATGTGCACACTGTAAAGCTAGTACCTGCGGAGCCAAGGAACATCGACCCAACTTATGCGTGGTTCAAAAAGTCTGTACCGTCTGTATGGGAGAGGAAGTAACTGAAGAGAGTACCTGCGAGAACTGTGGACAGAACCAACTGGTCTTTAGTGGACACAACGCCAACAACGACTTTTGCAACTGGTTATTTTCCGGAAACAACAACAACTCCACCGTTATCTGCCACAACTTTAAAGGATACGACTCTTTCCCTGTCTTACAATACCTGTTTGGTCGTGGAATTCAACCCAAGATAATCCCCAACGGTGCCAAGAACATGTCTGTAACGATTTCAAACTGCAGCATACGGATGATAGATTCTCTCAACTTTCTACCCACTGCCTTAGCCAAACTCCCGAAAATGTTTGGATTCGAGGAACTCCACAAAGGATACTTCCCACATCTGTTTAACACAAAGGAAAACCAAAACATCCGATTAGACACTCTTCCAGACATCAATTATTACAATCCAAATGGTATGAAATCAGAAGACCGAATAACATTCATGAAATGGTACGAAGACCACAGAAACGAGCCTTTTGAGGTCCAAGAAGAACTCTTGAAGTACTGTATCACAGACGTAGACATCCTGAGAAAAGCCTGTTTAACCTTCCGACAACTTTTCATGGACACCTTAGACGGAACTCCAATCGACCCCTTCCAATAGAGTATCACTATAGCATCCGCCTGCAACCTTGTCTTTCGATCCAAGTTTCTACGGTGGAACACCATTGGGCTCATCCCAGCGCAAGGCTACCAACCAGAACATAAGCACTCCATCAAAGCTATGAAGTGGATAAAACATATATCAGCAAAGAAAGATTCAAGAATTCAACACGCCCAAAACGGAGGAGAGAAGCAGATTGGACCCTACAGAGTAGACGGATACGACAATGGAACTGTGTATGAATTTCACGGTTGTTATTGGCACGGCTGTCCCAGATGCTATTCCAGAGAGACCATCAATACGGTCAACAACATGTTTATGAACGATCTTCATCAACGGACACTAGAGAAAAAGACTTATTTGGAAGCAGAAGGATACTCCCACGTAGAGAAATGGGAATGTGATTTCGATAAAGAGATAGAACAAGATCCAACACTTCGTGCCTATGTAAATTCCTTAGAGATGATCCCTGCTTTGGAACCACGAGACGCTTTCTACGGAGGAAGAACAGAAGCCTTTACCTTGTACAAACAGACAGGAGAAGACAATATAAACTACTATGACGTTACATCGCTCTATCCGTTTGTCAACAAAACCGGAAAAGTACCCAAAGGTCATCCATTGATCATCACCGAAAACTTTGGGGACATCAACGAGTACGAAGGATTGGTGAAATGTAAAGTACTACCGCCCAAAAACCTATACATCCCCGTCTTACCAACCAAGATCAACAACAAACTGATGTTCCCACTCTGTCGTACCTGTACCGAAACCTACCAGCAGGAGACTTGTAACCATACTGAAAAAGATAGAGCTATAACGGGAACTTGGGTGACAGATGAGTTGAAGAAGGCCTTGGAAAAGGGATATTCCATCTTAACCATCTACGAAGTATGGCATTTCGAAGAGGTAGAACAGTACGATCCCGGAAGGAAGTCTGGAGGACTCTTCACTGGCTACATCAATACATTCTTAAAAATGAAACAAGAAGCTAGTGGATGGCCAGAGTGGTGTCAATCTGAAGAGGCTAAACAGCAATATATCAAGAACTACGAAGAAAAGGAAGGGATACAGTTAGACTATAACAAAATAGAAAAGAACCCCGGCATCAGGTCTTTAGCCAAACTAATGTTGAACAGCTTTTGGGGCAAGTTTGGACAAAGAAACAACATGCAACAGACCACCTACATTACAGAACAAAAGAAATACTTCGACATGTTAACCAGCGATAAAATTGAAGTGACCGGAATACAGTTTGTTAACGATGAAATGGTGGAATTACGATGGAAATATAAAGAAGAATTCATTGAAACCCAAAAGAAAACAAACGTCGTCATAGCCGCCTATACTACCGCCCAGGCCAGACTTAAACTATATACTTATCTGGAGAATTTGGGACCAAGAACATTGTACTGCGATACAGATTCGATTGTTTTTACCACCAAACCTGGAGAATGGAGGCCTAAGCTGGGAGACTACTTGGGAGATTTGACGGACGAAGTATCCGGAAATACTATAACGGAGTTTGTCACTGGAGGACCAAAAAACTATGCATATAAACTAGCCGTCCCAGAGAAAGTAGGAAACAGAACTATGTGCAAAGTCCGTGGAATAACATTGAACTATAAGAATGCTTTGGACATCAACTTTGACACCATCAAGGAGATGGTCACCATCAACAGAAACGATATCAGGACAGTGAGAGACGATTACAAGATCCAAAGAAGCAATCAAAAACTGTTAACCGTTTCACAAAAGAAAGATTATAGAATTGTATTTGACAAAAGAGTGATCATGAACGATTTAACCACCAGACCATATGGATATTGAAATTGAAAGATAGAATGTAAATAAAACGTAGAATGTTAATAAAAGTTGTACCTGATTTTGAGTTTTTATTGAAAACTTAAGAAAATAAAAGCAATCAATACAATAAAAAAGACAAAAAAAGAGCCCATAAAGGGCGAACCAAACAAAAGAAAAGAAAAGAACCAATTAGAGTTGAGCCATACATGAACAAAACAAGCTCAAAAGACGAAAAATACAAGAAAAAATGAGGAGGGAAATGAGGAAAATGAGGGACAATGAGGAGGAAAATTAGGGGAAATGAGGAAAAAATGAGGAAATGAGGAGGAGGAGGAGGGAAAATGAGGGAAAGAGGAGGAGGAGGAGGGAAAATGAGGAAAGAAGGAGGAGGGGGAGGGGGAGTAAAACTATATAACACATAAAAAATGACAGGGCGACACTAACAAAACAAATGGTTAGGATTAGGGTTAGGATTAGGGTTAGGGCTAGGGTTAGGATTAGGGTTAGGGCTAGGGATAGGGTTAGGGTTAGGGTTAAAGATAAGAGTTAATAATACATAATAGAAACTGGCGACGAACTAAAATGGGGCGAAAGAAAGGGACGAGTCGCCGTTCCGCATGACTGCACACGACTTTACTGCTAGAGATCTTGGGTGGGTATTTCAGTACCAAAAATAGCAACGATTTAACATGGAGCCTATGGGAATGAACTCGGGGTCATCGGGGTCAAAGTGTTCTATAGTGGCACGCATTACTACTTGAAGCGAACCAAAGAAATTCCAGGATCCAACAAAATATGCCGGGGAACTACAAGAAGCAGCTATGCAGCCTCGTGCTATATATAGACATGATATAGTACTGTAAGTTGTAATAATTTGGTTTTCCAGTTTGGGATTTTTGGTTTTATTGTTCTATGCTCTTCATATTCATATAGTGTTTGACATTTTCAATATTTTTGGTAGAGCGCCTCTGATGAGTCTTGAATAGACGAAACGCGCGTCAGGCGTAGCAAAATTTATTGTCTGGAACTTTGTTGTCATTTGTATTTTGTAGAGCGATTACATACTTTCTATATTAACCGAATACTTTTTTTTATTGACAAAAGACACAAGTACACAATTTCTGTTAAACTAGCTGTTATTAAATGTTGTCCTATTTCAATATATGGCGTAAATAATTCCTTTGTTCCTTTGTCCTCTGGTTCTTTGAGTCCTTAAATGAACAGCTATGTACACTACTGGCAAAATAAACGACTGTCTGTACCATAGTCAGGCGTTATGCAACTGATAATTTAAAATAATAACCGTAAAGTACTGTTAAAAAGACTGTTTGCATTTGTCAGAGTTGGGACAGCAGTTTCAGTCGACTGCATCAAACATATTTTATTTGCTTCTTTTAAACAAGGACTGACCCAACGTTTTTTTAGTTGTGTCGGTCGTTTAACAACTAATTCAACTTAATTCAGGTTGGTTCAGTCCTTTTACATGTGTTCCAACTTATTATGCGTTGGGTCAAACACTTCACAACTGATTCAACTTAGGTTGCGTTGGTACAGTCCTTTCACAATTGCTCCAACTTAATATGCGTTGGGTCAAACGCCTTACAACTGATTAAACTTAAATTGCGTTGGGTTAGTCCTTTTACAACTTTTAAAACTATCTTCAAGTTGGGACAGTCATTGTACACCTAATGCAACTATTTTGCGTTTGATCAGTAATTTAAGAAACATCCAAACTTTATAAAAGTAAAGTAAGTCATTTTACAACTATTTCAACTTAAAATGTGTCTGGTAAGTCTTATTTATGGGGAGTGTCATTTTAATTTTTATAGGGATGGACATTTCTTTTTTATCCTGCGGTTTTTCAAAGTTCGTTTTGAGTTTGAGTAATGCATTTAAAAAATAGAAATGCTTAATTTTGTTGTTGTCGTTTTTTTTTTTTACTTTGCTTGGAGATTAAGTCGGTAAACAGTAGGTTCTGTAGATATGCTTAAATCCGTAGTTTGCGATACCGGACCCTATACTTACTTAAGTCATATACCAATATCGGAATAAAACACAATTTAGACAAGAAGCAGAGGTACCAATGGGGTATCCGAATGTCAAAAATCCGAAAGGGCAGAGGCAAAACCAGCAAGAACGGGACAAAAAAGAAAACGTCAGGCTAATTTTTGTTAAAATAACGAAAACATATGTTCACACGGCATTAAAGTTTCTATTCTATGGAAAAAAAACACATATCGGTACTATTTCTTGGTTCTTCACTTTTGTTTGTAAAAATACTGTGTGTAACAGTAACCGTCTTATACGCTTCGGTTCCGCCACCTTCACTGTCATCCGATTTTAGTTTTCCGTCTGAACCTAAGGTTTCATTATTGCACACGAGTAAAATTATAATTGCTCGTAATTAAATAATATTTTGTCTCCACACCTTTCAACGATAGATATTTTGTCCGATCAAAAAAAAATCCATCCATATGTGTTTAGATTTAGATATGGCTTCAGTGCACAAAGCCCGATCTATTCATTTATGAAGCCGCCGATTAAGACTTCACAAATTGTAGATCTATAAAACCCCCCATGGTTGTCCCGCTGAGTATGACCACATACATGTAGTAGCTGACAGGATGTTTATTGTGATCGACTTGTATATTATCTACTACATACATGTCTGGTATGTCTGGGTAGCAGGCTACATGTAATTAGCCGTACCTGTACTTGAAACAGATTACAACCCTGAAAAATCATCACTTTAATCATTTCAAACGGAGAACACGAATTTTTTAAAAGAAATTAAAGTTTATAACATGTATACACACACATTATTTGTATAAACTAAAAAATTTTTTATCAGCAGATTGATAATACACGACATGGATCATTTTAAATACAAATGTTGTCATTACAATTTAGTGTATTCATCTGTTACAGATGGTCACTTAACGTGTAACGGACGGACGGAATTAAACACCTTAAACTTACGGCCCCACTATTATTATTTGGTCTACTTATTTTTCTGAGCTATGTACATGTTGCAGAAACCGGACCGGTGTGCCGGCTCTCCCCCCCCCCCCATTTGAAAATTTCTGGATCCGCCACATATACATGTACCCTATTGTGCATATATGTAGCAACTCAATACATCTTCCTGTTTGAAAAAACATTGGTGATATAACTCAATGCATAAAAGCATGACGCTATTAAAATGTATCGTTTTGTCTTATCTGTGTGTAAAAATGCTAGTATAATATCAATTTTCATAATTTCGTAACTTTCATCAATTTATACAATACACACTTGCAGGCGGATCTAGGACCGGCGTACCGGGCGCCACCCCACCCCCCTTTGAAAATTTCTGGATCCGCCTCAGATACATGTACCCTATTGTGCATGTATGTAGCAACTCAATACACCTACTTCATGTTTGGAAAATATTCTTGATAAAACTCAATGTCATACATTGTAGCTTGCACGGAGAAAACATCTTCTACCCGAGAGACAGACGACTGGGGCTTCAACGGAAAAACATCTTCCTTTCTTTTAATTACAAAAACAAATAATGGATTTTGTTTTAATATTGTTATTTTGATGAAATGCATTAAATTTAGTTCTTTTAATTACAAAGGGACAAGTGCAACACATGGTCTCATCCAGCATCGAAATGAAAGACACGCCGCCAATTTTAATTTTGCAAAGACTTTTTCTGGGTGTGAACCAGTTTAAATACTTGAGATATTCATCACATGAATTTCTAAACAAAAGCCAGTTAATATGCTTTATCACTTGCAAATTGAAGATTCTAAGAAAAATGAAAGCACGATTTTTAACAAGAGGAGGATATTAGGACCATGCACACTATAATTAGACTGCTGTCCACCACTTCCACCCACTTCAATAGTCACGCTGTTTTCAGGTTGCCGGTGTTAACAATAACCCATGAACGACATGTTAAAGTACATCAAGAAGTACCTTCCAATTTGGATGTGTATTGGTATTTTTATGAAAGGAAAGGCCTTGAGCAACATTCAGAAACATCAGGAAATGTTTAAGGTGTCAACGTGTCTATTAAGTTGCAAAAATACTTAATATATTTGAAAATCATTTAAACTTTTCTTTTTATGCAAGAAAATAATACATTTTTCAAAGGAAATAATATAAAGTTTAATGAATTAGTAACGTATTAGATAACAAATAATTGATCAAAAATAAAAAAGGGAGGCAAAATTATAAACACACTGAAGTTCGGTTCAACGTGTGTATTAAGTTGCAAAAAAAATAGGTGTATATACAAATATATGTAACGTTTTTCTCTCATACAAGAAAATAATATAAATTTTAAAGTAAATGATATTAAAGTTTTATGAATCAGCAATTTATTAGATAAGTAATTAGTTGATCAAAAATAAAAAGGGAGACAAGAAATATTACCACACGCAAGTCCGCTTCAACTTTGTATAAATGTAATTTGCAACAAGCTAGGATAAAATAAAAGATTTTTCTAGCTCATATGTGTTACAAGCACATTTCAAAACAGATCTAGATATTACAGTTTATTTGAAACAAAGCACATAAAGAATGCAAACTAGAAGTATATTATAGAAGTAGAGAAAATTAAAATTACTACTAACATGGATTCATAGACCTGTATATTAGCCTTAATGTTAGAATAATATATATACACTGTAAAGGTCTATGATTGATTGCAAAAATATAGTAACTATAATAAAAATTAAATAAATAAAAAAAAAATTATTTATTTATATACAGTAACTATTTAATACCGTAACTTATTTTAAAACATTTTATGCTATTTGTAAATATACTTTTTTATTTGTAAATGATTTATTTTCTTGAGATAAAAGTTAACTTTCTTTTTAATTTCCTGACCATGCCATATCCATAGTAGTATACTAGTCTTGTTTATTGTATATTGTACCTCGATTCTGTGCTATTTTGAATTTCCGTGCATGACTGGACAGGTCTCAGTGGGATATGTACCGGCCATAGTGTTTAATGTACTAAATATTTTGACATGTTTATCACTGTATGGAAAGAGCGAAAGGGAAAAACGGTTGATTTCTGTGCCCCGATGTAGTTTATTGCTGTGCGCAAAATGAAGTCGTCTGTTTTTTCTGCCTTTTTACTTAATTATTGAATAATTACATATCCTGCAGCATCGGTGATTTCAACATTAGATAGTAACAATTTAGTTAATTCAAGTTTTACTTGCATTTTTATGTCATTAGCTATTTTTTATCACAAAAAGTCAATCATGTATAAATAAAACACGTTTTTTTGACAAATTACATAAATAAAACACTTGCAGATGAAAATAAATTGAACAAATAGTGTTCATCGTGTATTTAAGTATATATAGAATTTTATTGTTGATAAATAAAGTTTAATAATGCAAAGGTTCAAGACAGATCGATGAAATAAAAGTAGGTGTTAAAATTTGCACCGCGAATGTATATTTCTGTGCTGATTTTCTACATGCGAATGTATATTTCAGAGCCCGCGGAAGTTTATTTGTGTGGTTGCGAATGTTTCGTTCTGAGCTATAAATACTTGGCATTAGAAAATCAGATCAAATAATGGAAATATAACTTTAAATCTAACTCCCAACCAGGATCATTTTAAAACGAGTGTTCATTTAATATTCCTGTCTAAACCATCTACTGTTTTACTTGTTCTATAAATTACAAAAATAATATATAAAGTTCTTTTAAACAAAGCACGACAAAATTTATTTGTGATAAAATCTATATTTATCCATGTATTGAGGAATTTTTGTATTCTGTAAACCTGGGTTACTTTTTTGCACCGTTTTTGCTTTTCTTGGTAGGATACAGAGTTTAAGTTCACACAGTTTTAAATTTAAACCGTAATCTAGTTGTCCATTTAGACTACAATGGAGGACCCATATCTCGCCATGTATTTTTTTTCAATTTAGGTGCAGCAATGACAGCGCGAAAATCGCAAAATAAAACTGTCTCGATAATTTCCTGGTTTACAGTAGTCGGTTTGTTTATGATAACATTTCAAAATAACATTTTCGCACAATAAAACTAACAGTTTTAAACCCAACTTCAATAGACAATAGGGGTTCCAAAACATCATCAAAGTCAACAACGGTTAATTTTAATTTTTGTTTCATCTGGTACAATGTGTTTTCATTTAAATTTTACAAGATTGCTACAGGTAGCCAATGTCCCCCGCCACCGTTTTAAAGTTAAAAATTAACTAAAATTTGAATAATTAAAATTGCATTGGGATAGGATCAACTACATATCATGACAAACAATCCTACAAAATTTCTTCAGAATCCGTTGAGCGGTTTCAGAAGAGTTGAGCTCACAAAGTGTTCCTATGACCTAAAATGAACAAAGTCGATAAAGTCCCATTACTCCTATAAAATTTGTCAAATCATTATGGCGGTGCGAAATGATCATATACATGTCATGACAAACAATCCTACAAAATTTCATCAAAATCCGTTGAGCGGACTCAGAGGAGTTGCGCTCACAAAAGTGTAACAGACGCACGGACGGACTGACGAAGATCATTAACATGTCCCTCCGTCGCGTTGCGGCGGGGGACAAATATTTACTTTTTTCTTGGGATGGTTTATTTGAAGCACATTCATGTTATTACATCAAATAATGAAAATAAATAGCACAGAAATAAACTACAACATTTTTTGCTGCACAGAAATCAACATTCGTAAACTCGGAAATAAACGACAGCATTTCTTCAACCCATTTTATTCAGTGTTTACAAAACAACAAATCAGTTATTTGTTGTAAGTTTTTAGTTTACCTTTCATGAGATATTCTATCAAATAAGGATTAAAAACGCGAACTGCTATTTAGAGATGAGTTTTTCTATAAATAAAAGGCTTTTTCTATTTGATAAGTTTTATCAAAACACATAAATAAACTTTCGCTACTTTAAAAACTGCTCTCAAATAAACTACAGTGTGCACAGAACTTAACAGCAGCAGGGCACACAATAAACATTCGCCTCATAAGTTAAACACAGCTGTAACATCACTTGAGAAGACAATTACTTATCTTCGACGGTAAAATATGTTCTAAATAATCATAAAGTATATTTACACTTACTAATTGCCCACAGATGTTACATAAAATTATGCGATTTTCAACATTTTATCTTTTAGTTTTTTCATTGCGATATTTCTTACATTATTTATCTATTGGTTTAAAAATGGTTAGAAAACAATAGAGTGACAATAAGAAAATAAAAATGAACCTTAACAACACTAGTATATCTATTTTTCTTACTTAAATGACATATTTTCGTCTTTCGGATGTTTACAATCGTCTGTTTTACCCACAATTCCACAATGACACAGGAGTAAACTACACCGGGGCACAGAAATCAACCGTTTTTCCCTTTCGCTCTTTCCATACAGTGTTTATTGTACTTTCCAAAAATCAACATGCTGTGTTTTCTGGTTCTTAAATCCACCCAAGGGCACACATTATTTTCTTAACTTAATACATTGTTAAACATTTTAATTATGATCCTTTATATTAAAAAGCCTTTGTTTGTTATATTAAACAGTACTGTAATCATGTCTTTGAAATTAACGGTTTTGTAAATTCTTTACTAGCCTACTAAATTTTCTTTATAAAAAAGTTGAATAAGGATGTCAGAAAATTAAAGCATGCACAGGATAACAGTTTTCTATAAAAAAAAATCTTCTGTTAAAATTGATGCACAGGATACAAGTTTTCTAAAAAAAATCTTCTGTTAAAATTGATGCACAGGATAACAGTTTTCTAAAAAAAATCTTCTGTTAAAATTGATAAATATTCCGAAAAAGCAATTGTCCCTTTTTAACACACTTTTAAACTTTGTTATGAAAAAACTAGATTTTACGAATTATGGAACATGTTCCAGAGAAACACGTTGATGTAAGAAATGTTAACGTGATGAGAAATCGGGCGGTAAAAAACTTACCAGATTCTCAGCGGCGAACCTGACTAGCTGGGAATTAATTGGTTTGAAAGTACTTATTATTTAAAGACATCTATATAAAAACGACATGAACCACTGCGTGGACTGATAAAAAACTGAACACAGGTGGGCCAAAAGGTTAGGCAGTTCTTGTTCCAAGACACCCGAGAACCTGCGAGTCCTGGTTGCGGCAAGCGAGTTACACAAGGTTTGTCGTATATTTATAAACTAAACTACATGTATATCATTTTAAATATGTCTCTCAGTTTAAAGTCATTCTTATACGAACGAAAAAAAATTGCCGACGTATTATGGTATGATGCTGTCGTCGTCGTTGTCGACGTTGTCTGTTTACTTGAGTGTTCCAACAATAACTTTAGTCCTAGTTATCCGATTAATTGTTATGAAATTTGACAATGATGTACATGTTCCTTACAATAAAACAGATATATGGGATTTATTTTGGAAGTCCCTCTTTCATGTCTTTATTCGTTTAGAAATTATTGGCCCTAAAGGGGCAAAAGATTTTAAAATTTTATTTGTTCCCACTTAGTTTCTGGGTAGCTAATTGCTATAAATTTGACAATAATATGCCTTACCATTAACCACATATGGCATTGACTTTGAGGATCCCTCTTTTACATAAAGAATAAGGGGCCCAAAAGGGGCAAAATGATTTTTTTAATTTGTAACCTGATTTTGATTTTGTCGCCAAGTAGTGAATACAAAAGGCAGGATTAATTATTGGGGTGGCCGTTTTTTCTTTATGAATTTAGAGACCAAAAGGGTCCAAAATCGATTTTTTTGTTATTTATTGTCCGATTTCAAAAATGTTTTTTGGTAATTATTTTTTGTCAAGTAGTAAATTTACTAAATTGAGGATTAATTTTGTTACATCCCTTTCCCCTTAATGCCGTTAGGGGCCAAAAGGGTCCCAAAAAGTAGCAGATACCCATAAGTAGGGACCGAAAGGAGTAATGTTTTTGTAACTTTAATTTATTTTGTTCCGTCTTGGAAAAAAATGAAATTCCTCGTAAAATGTGGGTGAAAACTTTACTAAAGGCTGCATGTGTCAAAAACATTGTCAGTCAACCATGGGCTGCATGTGTCCAGAGCAATTGACTATCCATATTGGGCAATCGCTAAGGGTTCGACATGTTGTGGTCGTATCATGCTGCGCTGTGCATAGCTTTTTTATTACAAGAAGGAGAAGGAAAATATCGGGTATTTTCAACTCTTCCGGTCGTGCTCCGTTAGTTTTAGAGCTTTACTTTCAACCAGCACAAATTCAGGTCTACTAGGGAGACGGCCACGAAAGGGAAATAACATGACGAAGTCGAGGGTATGGCACCTGACGGAGTCATCGCGGCCAACCAGATAAACCAGTTTTGACTGCTTCTGGAAAAGCCAGCCATTAGAACTGACGACGGAATACTTATGATAACATTTTATTAAAAATATAATAAATCATCTAATTTGTTTTTTGTACAATAATCAATTATTGTTTTTTCCATTCCGTGATGATTGGGTAATTTGTGATGTGGGCTTCCCTGTTCGAATTTTTTGGTCTTGAGTACTTTTCGTTCAATATTTTTGGTTTTGATCTTCCAATGTTTTGATTCAAATGCTGCTGATGAGAGGTTACTCCTTGAAATATCGAAATATATATAACCAAATTAACCGTTTTATACCCGATTTTGGTATTGTATTTTTCCATCTTTATTTGGGATTCTGACGTCGGGTCAGTGCTCAGCCCACAGAGCGACCAAGTGTGTACCCTTGGTGGCTGAATAGGGTAGCCCTCGTCCGCGGGGGTTGTCAGGTCTATAATACGGAAACCCTGACCGGCGACCATAGTGCGGTGGGCCAACGTGTGTGGAGAGTGCCACGCTTCATGCACGTAAAAGACCCCTTTGTGGACCGCCAAGTAGTGCACCACATAGGCTAAATTTTCCGCCCCTACCCATCTCTCCTCTTTTCCTGTGGTTCTTCAAAATTAACCGTTTTTTTGTGTCCCACCCCATTCCCATATTTCATTTATCATCATCATTTCATGTTCATTTTACCATCCTTTTCATGTTCATCGCCTGTAAATAACCTATATAGCGTTGCACGGGCGTAAAACACCAACTCACTCACTCACTCACTCATTATGAATATTTTTTTCTGCATGTATTAAGAGTTATAAATATCCTTTTGAATGAAAAAGTTCTGAGAAAATAAGTTCAATCATCTCAAAGTAAAGATGTTGAGGTTCCAGCCAGAGTTGTCGAGGGTCTACAGACACACACAAAACAAACAAACGAAAAGTCTTTCTTTTCATATGAACTGCCAGCAACAGATGGACACTCCCTAATAATGTGACTAGCATGTTTAAAGTTGAAATAGTGGTCAAATGACTAACTAAACTTTTTTGAAGCTTTCATGTGTCTAGAATAATTGATCAAACGCAAAATAGTTGTATTAAGTGTACAATGACTGATTCAACTCAGAGTTTTAAAAAGACTGACTAATCAGTTGTTAGGCGTTTGCCCCAACGCATTTTAAGTTGGAACAACTGGTAAAGGACTGTACCAACGCAACATAAGTTGAATCAGTTGTGAAGTGTTTGACCAAACGCTTATTAAGTTGGAACAACTGGAAAAGGACTGAACCAACTTTATTTAAGTTGAAATAGTTGTTAAACGACTGACACAACTAAGAAAGCGTTGGGTCAGTCATTGTTTAACAGAAAGAAATAAAATATGTTTGATGCAGTCGATAGAAACTGCTGTCCCAACTCTGACAAATGCAAACAGTCTTTTTGACAGTACTTTACGGTTAATATTTTAAATTATCAGTTGCAAAACGCCTGACTATGGTACAGACAGTCGTTTATTTTGCCAGTAGTGGTATATATTGAGTTTTCGTTGAAGAATCTCTACAAATATCACGCCAAAGCTTCTTAATAAATTGCACACAGGGTCATCATACAATAATGTATAGGTCAAACTGCATGTATGCTTCCAAAGAATGGCTTACTTTGAAGGTATCATACTTTTTTATAGAAAACATCAATATTTATTTATTTTCGTTACATCCAGCGAGTCTCTTTTTGCTTAATCTTCTAGATTTGCGCTGTGTTAGTCATCCTTATTTCAAAAGATTCATCGTTCAAAACTTATTTGTGTGTGGTGCCGGCATCTCACAAGTAACAATAAAAAATAAAATTAGGAATCCTGGATTACTCGCCTTATTTTTACTCACAAATTGAATCTTGATTATTTTAGATATTTTTTTTATGAAAGATTCATAGGATTTAATGAAAGACAAAAATAGTAGATACTATGTAAAGCTTTTCACCACCAATTTGAAAAATGATTTAACTTATTTTTTTCGTTTTACATTAACAGTGTTTTATACATGGTCAAATGTAGTTAAAATACACTCCACGTTTATTTATGTCAAATAATATCAGGAGAAAAATATTCTTATGAGGATGAGTTACACGTGAATAAAAATTATTGGCTTTTTTAATCATATTTTCTGCAAAAAAATATTTTTTCTTACTAACAAAAAAAGGCCAGCAGACAACTAGTTTTGTATAATTTTGAACATATGAACGACAAAAATACGGTTATAGTATCATTTTAATGTAAATTTAAGGAAAAAACATAAATTTAATAATATTTGTAAAGCGTTATAAAAGCTTATTCAAGCCTTTAGCATGCGCACTGTTTTTAGTTTTGTTTATATGGTCCTTTGTAGAACCAGGAACAGTATATAAGACAGTGTTTTAAAGAAACACGGGGTAGAATCAGGAACAGTATATAAGAAACACGGGGTAGAATCAGGAACAGTATGTAAGACACTGTTTTATATATATTCTCCTTTTTCCGTCGTATATTTATATAAAATTTGAAACAGTCATACATTTGGTCATTCATTTCTATCTCTATACGAATTATATACGACGGAAAAGGGGAATTTATGATTCATTAAGCAAAGTAATACACATTGTATTTTAATGGAAATATTGTTTTTTTAAATCTTTCTTTTATTCATTTGTCAAAAAACAAATAATCTATGTGTTTGGTGACATTCTTTCCCTTTTATCTAGAATACGGGGAAGAATCAGGAACAGTATATATAAGACAGCGTTTTAAAGAAACACGGGGTAGAATCAGGAACAGTATATATAAGACAGTGTTCTAAAGAAACACGGGGTAGAATCAGGAACAGTATATAAGACAGCGTTTTAAAGAAACACAGGGTAGAATCAGGAACAGTATATAAGACAGTGTTTAAAGAAACACGAGGTAGAATCAGGAACAGTATATAAGACAGTGTTTTAAAGAAACACGGGGTAGAATCAGGAACAGTATATAAGACACTGTTTTATATATATTCTCCTTTTTCCTTCGTATATTTATATAAAATTTGAAACAGTAAAACATTTGGTCATTCATTTTTATCTCTATACGAATTATATACGACGGAAAAGGGGAATGTATGATTCATTAAGCAAAGTAATACACATTGTATTTTAATGGAAACATAGTTGTTTAAAATCTTTCTTTTATTCATTTGTCAAAAAACAAGTAATCTATGGGTTTGGTGACATTCTTCCCCGTTTATCTAGAATACGGGGGAAAAATCAGGAATGGGGTAGAATCAATCAAACCCTAGATGTTATGAACAATGAAAATTCTGCAATTGAAACATCAAATCAGTCCTCACAACAGGCAACACAATTGAGTCAAGACCCCCCTTCAATTTTGTTTACAACAACTGATGGTGGTTCTGTAGATCTAAGTGAGATTATTAAACAAACAATATCAAACACAAGTTTCATTAACGTGAAAACCCCAGTTTTAGCACCAGTACTAACTGCTGTAGTCAAATCTAGTGTTGATAATGCAATGGCAAGTTACATTACAAAACTTGAGATGAAGTAAAGAGACAAGGGGAAGAGATCCAAGATCTCATGGTAAATAACGTTAAAATCAAAGAGACGAACAAAACGTTAAACAACAGAATTGAAGCCCTACACTTAGAGATAGAGGGTCTAGAACAGTATGGTAGGAGGAATTCACTTAGGTTTCACAACGTCCCACTTAGACCTTCAGAACTCAATTCAACAGATGCCAAAATTGTAGATATTTGCAAATCTAAACTGAATGTTAATATCACAGAGAACGACATAGATAGATCCCACATTATTGGATCCATAAATAGAGAAGGGAAGGCCCAAATCATTTGTTGACTGCGTAATTGGAAGATAAAAAATATGATCTATTCAAATAAGAAGCTATTAAAGGACAATCCGGACAAAACGGTAATAACTGAGGACCTTACTCAATATCGTCAACATCTGATGAAAAAGCTAAATGATGCAAGAAGGCGTAAAGAATAAGACTCTTTCTGGACAATGGACGGAAGAATTTTTGCGAAGAAAACGTCGGAATCAGATAGAAAACTAATAAATGGTTTGGAAGATATTAATGATCTCATCGAAGTTGCAGATTTCATGGAAAACGACAATTAATATAGCTAAATTTTGTTTATAGCCGTGTATTAAATCCACTATAAGAAAACTATGTCAATAAACTTTCAACGAATTGTATTTTGTTTGTTCCTTATACATTACTTTATCATTATTGGTCACTAATAGGTATTTGACTTAATAACATTTTTGCCACTCTATTAAGCCATTTTTTTTTTAAAGTTAAGTAAACATAATTTTTTTTTATATAAAAACAAAGCTTACCAGATGCACTTGACCAAATGCCTTACTCTTGAGTTACTTGATCATAATATCCATGTCCCATGTTACGTTTTTGCTTACCTTGAATTTGACTTTTAGAAGTAAATCCCGTTTTAGTTTAATGACAATCACAACAATCGTTGATACTGTTCCGTGAATCAATCATTTAAATAGGTCAGGTCGTCTCGATTTGTTTACAAGCTATAATTATGACCTTGACTTTGTCTAGTACATGTGTCTGGTAGTCTAAATTCAATAACAAAACATTTTCTTTTTTGTTTATTTTCTTTCGGGAATGTAATCATTTTTCGATTGCTTTGATGCAAATCAGACCACATGATCACACCGTTATTTTCTGTCTTTTTGTTCGTATTGTGTACATGCTGTATATATTTATTTTTTTTTGTACGTTTTTTATTGTTTTGAAATATACTTGCAAAATTAGTTATTATACTTATCAGTGCTTTGAATGTGAAGTTGAAGTGTTAAAATCTATCAAATCTATTGAGGATCCTTTGACATCAGTATTTATATGTGAAATAGAAGTTAAAGACAATGGGTAATGATTTAATGTTGTACAGGATCTCAATAGGATTATTCTATGGAAAATTTTATTCGAGAATTTGTAAAAAAATGTTTTTTCGCTTAAAGCGTATTTCATCAGTATATGTGATCTTTTACAGGATACTAAGCTACATTTGTATGTCTTATAAAATGCTTTTACATGATGTGCGCTATAACATTTGCTTTACTTAGATTATTATATTTTTGATATTACTGTGTCATGATGTAGAACTGAACCCTGGACCTAGTGAAGACGATATTTCAGTGTTTCATTTAAATTCTAGAAGTGTAAGGTCCAAGATCTGTTGCTCATGAGTCATCTATAATCTGTATCACTTAAAGTCATTTAGATGAAAATGTAGAAAATAAGGATATAATGATACAAAGCTATCACGAGGAAATTTTAAGAAACGATCGGAATTGTTTTGGGGAGGGGTGATAATCTATGTTTCAGAATATCTTAAAATGAAACGTAGATCAGACTTAGAATTTATTGATGGTGAGCTCGTATGGGTTGAAATTAAATTTCCTCGTTATATTCTATTAGTTTGTTGTGTATATCGTTCACCAAGTTCTACAGATCCTTTTTGGGAACAGTTTTGTTACTCTGTAGAACAAGCATTTAATTGTAGTCAAAATATTGTCATTACTTGAGACCTTAATGTTGATTTACTTACTGTTAGTAATAGTCCTTTAAATGAAATCATAGATTTATTCTTCCTCAATAATGTTATTAACCTGACTACAAGGTTCGATCCAGTGTCACAAAGGGCCACCTTGTTAGACCCTATTCTAGTAACGGCAGATTGTATTACTACATTTGCAATGACTATAGATATAGACAGGAATAAAAGTGACCACAATGCCACAAAGGTATATTTAAAGATACCAAACTTTAAACAAACTTCTTTTCGTCGTACCATATGGCTGTATAAGCATGCTAACCTCGAACAATTTAATGCCGATATTAGAAATTTCGATTGGATAAACGCTTTTTCTAACTTCGATGATGACGTAGATGCTATTGTGGCATTTTTTACTACAAAGTTTTTAGAAATTGCTAAAAACTCTATACCTAGTAAGAATGTGACAATACGAGCATCAGATAAGCCATGGTTTAACTCCGAGATTAGGAGGGAAATTCGTAAGAGAGATCGCTTACATAAAAAAGTTTAAAATATTCCCTCAAGACCTAATAAGGATAAATATAAAACGCAACGTAATGCGAAAGTGCAGTTTTATCTAAGTGCCAACGGTCTTCTAGATGAGAATTTAACAACAAATCCAAAAGCATTTTGGTCACTTGTCAAAAAAGTAATGGGAAAAGGTCGTTCCTCAACTATTCCTCCGTTAATAAATCTAACTACAAATGGAATTGTTGTTAATGATGAAAACAAGTCTTCGTTGTTGAACGATTATTTTTGTAATATTTCTAATTCTCCAGGTGGTGAAAATGAACCGCCATTGTTATTAAGACGTTGCGACTCTACTTTAGATATAAATGAATTGACGGAGGAAGAGGTGAGGGATGTACTTGAATCCCTTAAACTTGGAAAGGCCTCCGGTAATGACTGCATAAGCCATCATATGTTGAAATATACTGCTAGTACTATTTGTGTTCCTCTTACATATATTTTTATGCCACGCCAACTTTGTTGGGGGGCATATAGTTTTTCGGTCCGTTCGTCCGTCCTTCCGTCCGTCCGTCCTTCCGTCCGTCCGTCCGTCCGTCCGTCCGTCACACTTTAGTTTTCCGCACTTTTTTTCCATATCCTTGCATATATTCAAAAGATTTTTGGTATGTGAGTCAACCATGATGAGTTACAGGTCAAGTTCGAGTTTCGTTCCGGTCCACTGATTTTGACCTAAATTACGGCCCTTGAACTTAGCAAATTTTGTAAAAATAAGTTTTCCGCACTTTTTTTCCACATCCTTGCATATATTCAAAAGATTTTTGGTATGTGAGTCTACCATGATGAGTTACAGGTCAAGTTCGAGTTTCGTTCCGGTCCACTGATTTTGACCTAAATTACGGCCCTTGAACTTAGCAAATTTTGTAAAAAAAAAGTTTTCCGCACTTTTTTTCCACATCCTTGCATATATTCAAAAGATTTTTGGTATGTGAGTCTACCATGATGAGTTACAGGTCAAGTTTGAGTTTCGTTCCGGTCCACTGATTTTGACCTAAATTACGGCCCTTGAACTTAGCAAATATTGTAAAAATAAGTTTTCCGCACTTTTTTTCCACATCCTTGCATATATTCAAAAGATTTTTGGTATGTGAGTCTACCATGATGAGTTACAGGTCAAGTTCGAGTTTCGTTCCGGTCCACTGATTTTGACCTAAATTACGGCCCTTGAACTTAGCAAATTTTGTAAAAAAAAAGTTTTCCGCACTTTTTTTCCACATCCTTGCATATATTCAAAAGATTTTTGGTATGTGAGTCTACCATGATGAGTTACAGGTCAAGTTTGAGTTTCGTTCCGGTCCACTGATTTTGACCTAAATTACGGCCCTTGAACTTAGCAAATTTTGTAAAAAAAAAGTTTTCCGCACTTTTTTTCCACATCCTTGCATATATTCAAAAGATTTTTGGTATGTGAGTCTACCATGATGAGTTACAGGTCAAGTTTGAGTTTCGTTCCGGTCCACTGATTTTGACCTAAATTACGGCACTTGAACTTAGCAAATTTTGTAAAAATAAGTTTTCCGCACTTTTTTTCCACATCCTTGCATATATTCAAAAGATTTTTGGTATGTGAGTCTACCATGATGAGTTACAGGTCAAGTTCGAGTTTCGTTCCGGTCCACTGATTTTGACCTAAATTACGGCCCTTCAACTTAGCAAATTTTGTAAAAAAAAAAGTTTTCCGCACTTTTTTTCCACATCCTTGCATATATTCAAAAGATTTTTGGTATGTGAGTCTACCATGATGAGTTACAGGTCAAGTTTGAGTTTCGTTCCGGTCCACTGATTTTGACCTAAATTACGGCCCTTGAACTTAGCAAATTTTGTAAAAATAAGTTTTCCGCACTTTTTTTCCACATCCTTGCATATATTCAAAAGATTTTTGGTATGTGAGTCTACCATGATGAGTTACAGGTCAAGTTCGAGTTTCGTTCCGGTCCACTGATTTTGACCTAAATTACGGCCCTTGAACTTAGCAAATTTTGTAAAAAAAAGTTTTCCGCACTTTTTTTCCACATCCTTGCATATATTCAAAAGATTTTTGGTATGTGAGTCTACCATGATGAGTTACAGGTCAAGTTCGAGTTTCGTTCCGGTCCACTGATTTTGACCCAAATTAGGGCCCTTGGACTTAGCAAATTTGGTAAAAATAACAGTTTTATTTTATTTGCCAGCGGGGCATCAGTGTCATCTTGACACATTTCCTTGTTAACATATCACTCAATCTGTCAAAGTATCCAAATGCTTGGAAGATAGCGAATGTCTTTGTGTTTTACAAAAAAGGAGATAAATCTCTTGCTAGTAACTATTGTCCGATTGCTTTGTAGGCAAAGTTTTCGAACGTCTTATCTCGAAGCAGATATATAATTACATTTTAGATCACAAATTGCTTTATATATATCAATCTGGTTTTGTGCCTGGACATTCGACTTACCACTAGCTGATTGAGATATATCATAAAATTTGTTTAGCATTAGAAACCGGTAATACGACATGTATAGCCTTTTGTGATATATCTAAAGCGTTTGATTGCATTTGGCATAAAGGTCTTTTAGCTAAGCTGAGGTCATATGGACTAGAAGGGAAACTACTGAAATGGATTGAAAACTATTTGCATAAGAGACAACAAAAGGTTATTATTAAAAATTCAGAGTCTAAACTTGGCTATCTTAAAGCTGGGGTGCCGCAAGAGTCTGTTTTAGGACCGTGCTTTTTTGTTATATATTAATGATCTAGCGGATGATGTACATATTTAGTAAGACTGTTTGCTGATGATAGTTCGTTGATGTGTTCTTATAATAATCATATCGACATAGAACATCGCCTTAACGCTGACTAAGAAGTTCTAAGTCGATGGGCTAACTTATGGTTGGTTGATTTTAAGCCACAAAAGACTGAGTATATGATTTTTAAGTTTAATCATGACAATACACCTATAGATTTGGTATTTAATAATCAACTGATCCAACTTGTAAGCACTCATAAACACCTAGGTGTTACCTTTTCATATGATTGTAAGTGGTCAGCACACATCAGCAATATTTGTAACAGTGCAAGTAAACAGATTAATGTCTTGAGAAAGCTTAAATACATACTCAGTAGACAAAATCTGAGTAAAATATATTTTGCTTACATAGTACCGCTGTTAGAATATGCATGTGAGCTTTGGGGTGGTTGTAATGAGCAGGATGCAAATAAGATAGATAAACTTCAGCTTGAAGCGGCAAGAATAATTACCGGTCTTCCTAGATTTGCTAGTTCTGAAACTCTACTCTTTGAGACTGGCTGGGAAAGCTTGAGGTCCAGGCGAAACCGGCGAAAACTATCTTTAATGCATAAAATACATAGGCAGAAAACTCCTGAATATCTTCAAGATTGCTTTAATGAGTACTCTGCAGATATATGATATAACCTTAGAACCCGTTTTCAGTATTACCCACCTCGGTGTAGATTGGAAACTTTTTCTAGGTCATTTTTTCCATCCACTATACGATGTTGGAACACATTGAGCCCCGATGTCATATCTATTAATTCAAATATTGGATTTAAACAAAAATTGAGGTCGGAGATCAATGGTACTGTTCCTAGTCATTATTTTATTGGTGGTCGAGATATTAATATTATTCATACAAAACTGAGACATACATGTAGATGTTGTTCCTTAAATGCTGATCTATACAGAGTAAATTTAGTCAATGACTCAAGTTGTCTGTGTGGATGGCCTTTGGAGGATGCAATTCATTACTTTTGAGAATGTCCGTTATATCTTAACTTTCGTGTGGAACTTATGACAAATACTCAATTTGTATATTCTCTTTGGCAATGAAACGCTAAGCGATGAACAGAATAAAGTTCTTTTTCGAAACGTTCATAGCTACATCAAAAAGACAAAGCGTTTCAGCAATAATAAAGATTAGCAGTGTATTTCAAACTCCCCCTATTTTTTCAGAAAATGTACCCATGCTCACTTACTTATATATCTTACTTTTATTTCTTCTTTTCTCTTTTGCTCTTTTGTATTTTTCGTTTTGTAGTATTTGTTTAAACTTAGTTATGTGTGAACTTAATAGTAATTGCTGTCATCTTGATTATCATTGTGTATATTATTATTGTTTGGAAAAGGCCTTGTAAGTTGTATTAACTTGTGCCCAATCCTTTTGTATATGTTTGACAATAAAATATATTTAAACTAATAGCTAGGGTAGTACATTTAGGACACTCCTTTTTTATTTTTATTAAAATTTATCTCGAGTGCACAACTTATTATGTCTTTCGCACGACTTATTATGTCGTGCGCACGACCTATTATCTCGAGCGCACGACTTAATATCTCATGCTCTCGACATATAATGGCGTGCTCTCGACTTAATATCTCGTGTTCTAGACTTATTATGTCGTGCTCTGGACTTATGTCGTGCTCTCGACTTACTATATCGCGCTCTCGACTTATTATATCGTGCGCAAAATGGTTAACAATAGGCACAGCGTATGATATACGCATGTCGAGAGCACGACATGATAAGTCGAGAGAACGACTTAATAAGTCGAGAGCACGACATAATAAGCCGAGAGCACGACAGAATAAGTCGAGAGCACGACATAATAAGTCGAGAGCACGACATAATAAGTCGTGCACACGAGAAAATAAGTCGAGAGCACGACATAATTAGTCGTGCGCACGAGATAATAAATCTTGTGAACGACATAATAAGTCGTGCGCACGACACAAAACGTCGAGAGCACGACATAATAAGTCGAGAGCACAAGATATTAAGTCGTGCACACGACATAACAAGTCGTTCGCTCGAGATAAATTTAAATAAAAAAAACAAAATGAGTGTCCTAAATGTACCACCGTACGATAAGACCCCTTTTCAGGTCACATTGCAATTAAAAATTAAATTAGGTCAATTCTATTACAACATGTATTATTTGAAAGGTAAATGTTTTTATCCTTTTAAATTAACGTCTGCAGTATCAAAGTGTATTTATCTTTTTATTTAAAGGAGACTGGACACGATTTTTCACTTTTTTATATTATGATAAAAATCTGTCATAAAATGCTATTAAATATGAAATACGCCCTTGTTTTGTTGATATACACCTTAAAACACTACTTTTTAGGCATTTGTTTATGACCTCTGAAATATGCAAAAATTATTCGGCGATTGAGCCCAAAACGAGGCTTGACGTCACACGGGCCACTGGTCCATTATTGCATATTAAAACAATGGGATATAGTCAATAAAAAAATCAAGAGAGTTGTTAAAATTAAATTGACAGATCTTTAAAATGGAATATATTTGACCGCAGTAACCAACAGAAATATAGGATGGGAAATATTTTTAAATAATTTTCATGGATTAGAATTTTATTAGAGCAGTCATTCTGTAAAGCTTGTTAGTCGTCGCGGCAGAAATAAAGTTTGCTCTGTGCATTTTTACATTACTACGACTCATTGGCGGATACATGGGATTCGGAACCCCCCTTTCCTCCGAATTCTTTTTTTATATTTCGTGTAGTTAAGCAAAATAGGTCTGGAGCCAGAATGCGAAACCCCCTTTCGAAAATGTCTGAATCTGCCCCTGCAACGTTAACCGGCCGCGGACCCATTTACTCTGTGAGAAAAATTGTAAACTGCTTGCTAACTTTGCGTTATTTTAACACCCAACGGGAAAAGGTCTTTTCCTACCCAGACAAAAGCCCTTTCCAGAGCTCAATGTTCAGAAAGAAAAAAAGACTTAATTAAGACTGATATTCTGGTTTACTCTATTTTGATTTTATCTCTTTTTTTATGTATTACATGTATGATTTTATCTTTCATTTATATTTTTTCATTGAAATTCAGATAAACGTTACATTCCGAAATTTGTTGTAAATTGATACATCCCGTGGTTTGTGTATTACTTTATTTCATGTTGATTGAACTCGGCTGCAGGTAGAAGGTTCATACTGGACTGTCGCACCGCAGGTGTCATACCTGTCAAAGTACTGTGAAATTACAAGTGTTACAAGCACCCACGGTGAAGTAAGCGGTCAATGCTCACACCCGTGTAAATTTGCAAATTGCATCATAAATCAATTAGAGTTCGTCTAGTTCTTCAATTTTGTTTGATCCTGTGTTTACCTTGAAACATATGGAAGAGGGATATTTTAGAGGTGTTGGGTTCGTCCATAAGTAGATCCGTAAGAATAAATATGTACGTTGCAAGTCTTTAGGGATTTTTAGACCTGTCGGACTTTTTTTCAAGTTCCTATTTTGGGACAGCGTAGGCATCAATGGGCAGATTCCTTCTTTATTTCAGTTCAAACCTAAATTGTCGCGCTCGTCTGTTCAGTGTAGAGAATTTACAATAAATATCGGGACAAGATCACACAGAAAGAATAAAACAATATAGTCACTAGTATTTGTAACATTTTGACAGAAGCTAACAATATACTCTGCAAAATGGTTTAAATTTATATGCTGCATGAAGTAGAATTGGAATTTGGGTGATATTGAACGCCCCATTGAATTATTACAGTGATTCCGAAGCTTTGTCAGACCGTCAGACAAGTCCAGAAAAAACTGATTCGGTCCAGCAAAGATTTTAGGAATTTTAAATTGAAATGTTAGCACACATGCACGAAAATGAATGTTCGGTCCGGAAAAAGTAAAAATACCTTCGGAATCACTGTTATTAAACATCAGCTCGTATAAAACTTAAATCTCAGTTGTCTAAATCGTATAAAAATGTAATACCATGTAATTACCCCCCCCCCCCCCCCGAAAAAAAAGTTTTAACAACACTTAGTGTTGATAAATGTTTTATATTGGAATCGAATGAATATATAGGCACAATTACTTTAAATATGATGTATTTTTGAACTCCTATTGCAATTTAAATTTTAAAATTTGTATAAACTAATTTGCATCATGAGCAAAATTGGTCGGAAGGTGCATTTGCCATTAGGTATATTAAGACCCTATATTTGAGTCGCTCTTTTAAATAATTATGGGTCAATCTTTTAAGGTATTTTCAATATTCATGGCCGAATATGGAAATTCAGAAAAAAATCCCATATTTTCTTTTTTTTTTAATTCAAAAACGATATCATATTGCATTAATTGCCATTAATTTCTTATGCAGTAAAACGACAACTGGCCCATATTGCGTCATCAGGTCACGTGACGCCTATCTCATTAAAATTTTCTGGATCGGCGGAAGCGATAAAATGTGATGCTAATTACTCAAATTGTGACCTTATTCAGGAGAATTGATTAGTTTTATGGTGTGTTTTACTGTTTATGATGATAATAAGATCTAATATAAAAATATCAAAAATCGTGTCCAGTCTCCTTTAAATGGTGCTTGAAATGAACAACCACGCATGATTGTGCCTATTGGAGTGTGGCAAAGGTAAATGATATGTATCGTTCCCGGAAGTTTGGTTTTGCAGGCAGAACCAGGTCCTTATTGTGTGTATAAAACACATTTTTGTGAAAGTTTCAAGCTTTTTCCGCGTACAAGAACGTTTAAAAATTAAAATGACTTTTATTGTTTACTTCCTACTCAGAAGTTAAAAATATTATAATTTTCGCTTATATTCATATTCTCACGATGACTTTTTTTTTCAATTTAAAAATATTTTACTTCAAAACTGTTGTTAAAAGTAATGTATTTACATAAGGAACTAAGAAAAGAAATTTAAAAAACTCTGTCTTTAAGTATATAAGCACAAAATTCAACTTTTTGAAGGTCATCTTTGAAAATTTGTTTTAAAGATGTATTTTCCATCATGGGTCATATTTCATCAGTGTTTGCCATGCTTATGCAATATTATTAAAGAGTATTCTTTTCTGACAGTACAATCATTCAGCTACAATATGAGTTTAAAGTAACACAGGTTAAAATACTTTTTATTTTTCACCTTTAGATGGGACCTATCGCAACCCATCCTTTATATATCCCTGAGAATAGAATTTATTCGTAATGATAAAAACATTAATGCCGACGAATTTAAATATTTTCAAAACACCTGTGTTTGCTTTCATGCCTTTCAGATTTCGAGTAAAAATGTACAAGTAGTATGCAAAGTCACATATTTTCTTAACCTTAATGTATTGTAATCAGATGTAATCACGATTATATTACAAAGTAATCAGTAATTCAATCAATTACTTTCAAAATTGCTGTAATCATTAATTTAATTTAATCATATATTTGTCAAAGTAATTGTAATTTAATCAATTACTTTTAAAGTAATTGGACCCATCTCTGCTGTAGGTATGCATTAGTTTTCCCTTGCCTTTCAGGACTTGTGACATTCGACCCCCTATTGGTACATCCCTTTTTTTATTTATAACATATGTGTTGTATATTTTGTGATAAGGTGAACTACGGCGGAAAGCATGTAAAACATAACCTACAATAAATGTATTTACCTATTTCACTATAGAAGCAAGCGTACAGTGTACATCAATCTAAACAGGTAAAACCCATAGCAAAATAGTATTTTTTCTTGGACACAAAGCATTTACATTGACAAAAAGTTAAAATGCAGCTCTTTATGATTCAAAATAAAGTTTGAATATTCGATCTATTCTTAATATTCTGAATTAAAGAAAAAAACTTCTGTGATTGACTTGTAGTTTTTCTTCTAAGAACTCTCAAATAAGAAGCAACTTTAATCTGTTTTATTAAAAAAAGTAAGAGAAGTCTTGATAGAAAAAACATTATTTAAAATCATTAACCTATCTGTCCTGCAATGTCATATTTTAACTCATAAACAACTCACAAATAACCTTAAATATAGCAGTGATCGTTGGTGAATAGCTTTTTGTCTTTATTTACTCGAAAAGATCTTATTAAGAATGAATTATGCTATGAAATAGTTTTTAATCCGTTAATTTATAGACGAAACGCGCGTCAGGCGTAGCAAAATTTATTGTCTGGAACTTTGTTGTCATTTGTATTTCGAACACACGTGAAGGTTAGCACTGCTGGTGGAGTTTAAATTCCCCGAGGTTAGCCCGCTCCGGCACCAACACTTTTGAGTTGGAGAATACACCAAAGCTTTAAATTATCCGTCTAAATTTCAAAATTGTCTAAACCCTTAGGTTCTTCCTACCCCAGACATAGGTTGATTATCTTAGTAATAATTTGGTTCCCAAGTTTGGTATTTTTGGTTTTATTGTTCTATGCTCTTCATATTCATATACTGTTTGGTATTTTCAATATTTTTGGTAGAGCGCCTCTGATGAGTCTTGAATAGACGAAACGCGCGTCAGGCGTAGCAAAATTTATTGTCTGGAACTTTGTTGTCATTTGTATTTCGAACACACGTGAAGGTTAGCACTGCTGGTGGAGTTTAAATTCCCCGAGGTTAGCCCGCTCCGGCACCAACACTTTTGAGTTGGAGAATACACCAAAGCTTTAAATTATCCGTCTAAATTTCAAAATTGTCTAAACCCTAAGGTTCTTCCTACCCCAGACATAGGTTGATTATCTTAGTAATAATTTGGTTCCCAAGTTTGCTATTTTTGGTTTTATTGTTCTATGCTCTTCATATTCATATACTGTTTGGTATTTTCAATATTTTTGGTAGAGCGCCTCTGATGAGTCTTGAATAGACGAAACGCGCGTCAGGCGTAGCAAAATTTATTGTCTGGAACTTTGTTGTCATTTGTATTTCGAACACACGTGAAGGTTAGCACTGCTGGTGGAGTTTAAATTCCCCGAGGTTAGCCCGCTCCGGCACCAACACTTTTGAGTTGGAGAATACACCAAAGCTTTAAATTATCCGTCTAAATTTCAAAATTGTCTAAACCCTAAGGTTCTTCCTACCCCAGACATAGGTTGATTATCTTAGTAATAATTTGGTTACTAAGTTTGGTATTTTTGGTTTTATTGTTCTATGCTCTTCATATTCATATACTGTTTGGTATTTTCAATATTTTTGGTAGAGCGCCTCTGATGAGTCTTGAATAGACGAAACGCGCGTCAGGCGTAGCAAAATTTATTGTCTGGAACTTTGTTGTCATTTGTATTTCGAACAAACGTGAAGGTTAGCACTGCTGGTGGAGTTTAAATTCCCCGAGGTTAGCCCGCTCCGGCACCAACACTTTTGAGTTGGAGAATACACCAAAGCTTTAAATTATCCGTCTAAATTTCAAAATTGTCTAAACCCTAAGGTTCTTCCTACCCCAGACATAGGTTGATTATCTTAGTAATAATTTGGTTCCCAAGTTTGGTATTTTTGGTTTTATTGTTCTATGCTCTTCATATTCATATACTGTTTGGTATTTTCAATATTTTTGGTAGAGCGCCTCTGATGAGTCTTGAATAGACGAAACGCGCGTCAGGCGTAGCAAAATTTATCGTCTGGAACTTTGTTGTCATTTGTATTTCGAACACACGTGAAGGTTAGCACTGCTGGTGGAGTTTAAATTCCCCGAGGTTAGCCCGCTCCGGCACCAACACTTTTGAGTTGGAGAATACACCAAAGCTTTAAATTATCCGTCTAAATTTCAAAATTGTCTAAACCCTAAGGTTCTTCCTACCCCAGACATAGGTTGATTATCTTAGTAATAATTTGGTTCCCAAGTTTGGTATTTTTGGTTTTATTGTTCTATGCTCTTCATATTCATATACTGTTTGGTATTTTCAATATTTTTGGTAGAGCGCCTCTGATGAGTCTTGAATAGACGAAACGCGCGTCAGGCGTAGCAAAATTTATTGTCTGGAACTTTGTTGTCATTTGTATTTCGAACACACGTGAAGGTTAGCACTGCTGGTGGAGTTTAAATTCCCCGAGGTTAGCCCGCTCCGGCACCAACACTTTTGAGTTGGAGAATACACCAAAGCTTTAAATTATCCGTCTAAATTTCAAAATTGTCTAAACCCTAAGGTTCTTCCTACCCCAGACATAGGTTGATTATCTTAGTAATAATTTGGTTCCCAAGTTTGGTATTTTTGGTTTTATTGTTCTATGCTCTTCATATTCATATACTGTTTGGTATTTTCAATATTTTTGGTAGAGCGCCTCTGATGAGTCTTGAATAGACGAAACGCGCGTCAGGCGTAGCAAAATTTATTGTCTGGAACTTTGTTGTCATTTGTATATTAACGATAACCATAAAATCGTCGATCACACGCCGAAACGTGAAAACAAACTTTCCAACCCAGAAAATGTATCCAAGTGGCCATGGTAGTGTCATTAAATGCAACTTTATAAATTTTGAAAGCTAGGAAAGAGGTCGACACATCACAAAAAATAATAGGCATGAAATAAAAGTTAAGAATTATGCAAAATTATTTATTCGTTGACGAAGAATATGTATATTACATGTAATGGGTATTGAATACACAACTGTTTAATTAAGATGCAAACAATAATCTGATTATGTAAACAAGTTCCCGCTGTCAATCCCAAATAGTGAAGACAGCTCCCGATACTTATCCAAAAGTCGAAAGTTGTTTTAAGAATGTATCATTTGTATTTCCGGTAGTATTTGTGCTATTAATTTAGGACCGTGTTGAATAATCCTTCCATTGCATTGTTTAAATCTTCAAGAAAACTAAAGGATGGGTTGATATCAGACCCCTTTACAGCCCACCATGAAAGTCAAAAACAAAATTATAAAAATTCTACTACAAAATGTCTTGTTGGAAAGGTTATGTTTATATTTGATGAAAATAATCTTCTGTAGTATAAAAGCTCGTTTATTTTTTTTAGTAAATGGTGCTTGAAATGAACCACCTCAAATGATTTTAACATTGTGCCTATGGAAAAGTGGTCAAATTGAGTGATATACATCCTTCCCGGAAGTATAGCCTTGTACGCGGAACCAGCTTCATATTTTGTTCAAAAACTTGTATTACTAAAACACATTTTTTGTGAAAGTTTCAAGCTGGTTCCGCGTGCGAGTAATACTGAAAAATTGAAAAGACTATAATTTCTTACCTCGTAGTCAATATTTTCAAAATATTCAAAATATCTGGGGTTTTTTCGTTTTCTCAAGATGAGCCATTATTTTTAATTCAAAATTGTTGTTAAAAGTAAAGTATACATACCAGGAACCTTTAATCAAATTGGCAAACACTGTCGTCAAGTATATTAGCACAAAATGTGAATGCATTGAAGGTTTACGATGCAGGTTTACCGTGAAATATCCCTTACGTTAAGATAAAATATTCATTAAAAAAAGTCAATTTTGAACAAGATTTTCCAACTTGTGAGTATGCAAAAGTATTTAAGAGTATCCTTTCATAGCAGTACAACCATGTAGCTACGAAAAAATGTATAAAGTAACAGGTTTGGAAATACTTTTTATTTTTTGCCTCTAAATGGGCCAAAATGGGGTCTTATCGCAACCAATCCTTTGGTATCTGATTACTTTATGGCAAGTTACCGTGGATTTGGTTATTGCATTAAAGTTCCGCCATAAGATTGAGTTTTACAAATATTTACAAAATGTTTAAATAAAATTTATCAGTGCTACATGTAATGTTTACCAAATTTAACACAAAAACCATTTCACTCATTTTCAAACATGCGATTAATTTCCTTTTCTATAGACTAAGTGTTCTTTTTCGATTTAAAAAAAATCAAATATATTTTAAAGCAAATAAAACACGTATGAGCCGACATCAGGTGTAGGTGGATCACACAATTTTGCGCCTTTTAATTTATAACACATGTTAGACGTTGAAGAATATGAGAACACGCTGCACTGTGGTGTGTTGGAACAGGATTGTGCACAATTGTTAATGGCTTGCATCCCCGTGCCAGTAACTATTTCTGTACTCAATGGATACGTAGTTATGATCTTTCCAATATAGATCGACTTGTATTTTCGTCTGGTAATCTTAATCACTTTTAAGATTATCTAAAACAAATGTAACAAAATCATATTTTTTATACCTGTTTTTTTTAGCCTGTATTGACTTTAATCTATAGTCACTGGCTATATGATTAATAAATTATTTTTCATGCAAGGGCACAAAATTGATAGACAAACTGAAGCATACCAGATGAATCGAATGAAGAAAAATAAACTGTCTTCATCAAACACAAAAGCTACTGAATAAAATTGAATCAGTATCACAAATTTAACTCAATCAACGTGTCCTTTACTTTGAATCAAATTTCAGTATTCAAGTTTAACAAAGTCAAGACAAAGTACTAAAAAATCAAAATTTGGAAACAAAACCACAATTTATCGCTACTTTATTGAGCCTGGTGAAAACCAATAGGTGGCTTTGGGTCATGATTTTTAAAACTATCATTAACAACTCATACGAACCAAGTCAGATTAGAATGTTGGAATTTGAGAACTACATGTACATACTAATAGGAAAAAACAGCTAATGTTATTAATTTGAATATAACATCATGGGAATAAGTATGATAAGTTAGGACAGGGTTTTGAGAAGTCATAACAACAACAAGTAAGTAAAAATATACTCATGAAACCATAACACACACCATCAGGCCGACAGTCTTATATTGTTGGAAAAGCCAGGGTAACCTCACAGAATTAAATTAAACATCGCTCCCAAACATGACATGATCCATATCATGGTGGTATTGAAGATACATGTAAGTTTATCAAGGTGACTGGGACCAGCAATATTTGTATACTCTGCCTTAACCAAGGTGTAACAATTACCAAAAATTACAAATAAAAGATATTTTTAACCAATGTTACTTATGTATTTCACTATTTCACCAGCTATTACGTATACCAAACAGAAAGGATGAAAACAGGTTAGACACCTTCTATCGAAATGACTTCGTAAAGTGCAGAGAATAAATTAAGATCTCAAACACAAACACTGTGGATTCATTTATTATTTTCAGTACCAGTTTCCGCGGTTTGATGAAAAGTACCAGTTCGTGGATTCTTGCTTTCGTGGTTCTGAGGTCTCTAGCATACAGATCAATATAAAATTATTTTTTTCTTAGGTATCAGATTTCATGGATGAAAGCTACCCACAAAAACCACGTACTTGATTCCTCATGCATGATAACGAAACCACAGTATTTAATATTGCACAAAGACCACAAAACTCTCACCAACAATAAAAGCGCGAAAATTGAAAAAAAAATGTCACATTCTGCGTAGGGGAGCAACATAACACTAACATGAACTCCTGAAGGTTTGAAAAGGACCGAATGACTTAAGAAAATCTTGAGAACCACTGTTGAAAAAAGGAATGAGAATGGATGAAACACAAAGCAGCAGTTGACAAACAAGAGGAACGAAGAATACGTGCCGGATTAACGTGTCATTGTACACAAAATGAGTATATATATTTATATTTATTAAATGTACGTACGAATCTTATATATTGACATTCGCCAATCACCACCACACATCTGAATTTTATTCCCACCGCAAAATGTGTTACATTCCACATCAGGGACCTTTGGGTAAGCTCCAATTGTCAAATAGGGGTCGTAGTTACCACAAAGACACCACAAATGTCCCTGCAAATAAACAGATTTTAAAACTCAAACATGACCTAAAACATATTCAATCAATTCACATCAATTAGTTATTTATATTATTATTTAAGTTAATTTCTAAGCTTAATCACGCGTCACTTAGATTTCAGATGAAGAATTTGGTGACAGTTGATTCGCTTGGAATAATTCGGTAAGTGTATTCTTTAATCTGAGTAGCATGGACTGATGTTTCGAGTTGACCCTGATATTATTTGTTATTAATTATATACAAGTAATATATTTATTTTTTTTTATAACCTGGTTAAACTTCACAATTCTTTCTACATGCTTGTACCATGCCGGACCTTTAAGATCTTGATATTCTCTAGTGTGACCATGTCTTGATGTCTTGATTTGCATTTGTGATTGACCATCCCTATAGATAAATTTTTTGAGACGTTAATTTTCATGTATTAGTTAACTTGCAGTTGTTGTGTAGCTAAGCAATGAAATAAAACACGTCATTTCAGAGGAGAAAACCACTCATTATTTTAGAAAGCTTTGATTATTGATATACATATAATGTTTGTATTGTAATATTTTGCGTTTTGACAACTGATATATAAGACAATTGTAGGTGTCAGAGCATGTAATACAACTAAGTAGTTGATTAATAAGGTACGAAAGCCTTGAAGCTCATACGAGATTCGAAATTTGAAATTCGAAATTCGAGATTCGAAATTTGAGCAAAATTCGAAATTCAATATACCGTAGCTACTCAAATTGATAAGTCATTACATGTAAGTGTGCCTTATGTAATTAAGGAATACATAAAATGATAGGTGATATAAATTGAAATGATTTGCTGATGGGCGTCTCGCGAAGAACCTTCACGTAGTGGGAGAAGGTTCCTGGCCCTGGTTCAACTGTAACTGAAGTAGCTAACTCGGGTGGTGGTTTGTCCTCAGCTACACGACTCATGTCACACAGAGAGTATTAAAGTAAGCAGTCACTACATGTAATATGGATGTTCTGGTATGATATAGCAATTTGAGGCTTGTTGCCAAAAATCCACTCTCCTCTTTGACTCAAAAGAAAGAGAAGATTCCAACAACGAAACCCTTTCTGTATAGCCACTGTAGCATCTGATTCAAATCGTATTAAAATCAACAGACAGGTGATTGGAAATACACATTAATATCAATTATCTAAACCTTTTTATACAAATCCGACTAAGATCCATAGGTGTTTTGCCATTTTGAATTTAAATCATGACAGGTAAATATATTTTAATTTCCAATCGCAAACAAAATATTAATATATTGAGTTTTCCAAAATTATGGATTACACTGTTGAAATAGGGGTTTTCTGGAATTCAATGGTGACCTATTTTGTTGGTTATTAGTAGAAAATATGTATATTGAAATTCTAGTTTCGAATATCTCGAATCTCGAATTTCGAATCTCGTATTTCAAATTTCGTATCTCGTATGTCGAATCTCGTATCTCGAATCTCGTATCTCGTATCTCGAATCTCGAATCTCGTATCTCGAATCTCGTATCTCGAATTTCGATTTTTTTAAGAACTATTTTGATTGGCACATGATTATAAAACAAGCAATCTGATTGGGTTTAAGTATATTGAATTTCGAATCTCTAATCTCGAATCTCGAATGTCGAATTTCGAATCTCGTATCTCGAATCTCGAATTTTGAATCTCGAATCTCGTATGAGCCTTCTGTGCTTTCGTTTTAAGGGGTAACGCTAAATAAATTTAAAAAGACGCGATAATAATAACTTTTTAAAGACATAAAATCTAACATTTGTGCATTTTTCTAAAACAAAATGATGTTAACACTAAATGAAAAAATATAATGTGAAACCACTGAAGAAAAGTGTGGTGTCAAAAAAGAGGATAAACTAATTGTAATAGGTTAACACTGTTACCTGTCGCGATGATACCCGGATCAGGTATTTTGTACTTGATCATCTTATCACTCAGATAATACCTGGTTATCATGTTTTTGTAAAATCGCTTTCTGTCATACATTTTTATTTTATAGAACACCGAAAATGTTACTTTTTATATCTATTTATTGTCTGGAACTTTGTTGTAATTTGAATTTCGTACACACGTGAAGGTTAGCACTGCTGGTGGACTTTTAATTCCCCGAGGTTAGCCCGCTCCGGCAACAACACCTTTGAGTTGGAGAAAACATCAAAGCTATCAATTATATGTCTATATTTCAAAATTGTCTAAACCCTAAGGTTCTTCCTTCCCCAGACATAGGTTGGTTATCTTAGTAATAATTTTGTTCCCCAGTTTTGTATTTTTGGTTTTACTGTTCTATGCTCTTCATATTCATATAGTGTTTGGCATTTTCCATATTGTTGGAAAAGCGCCTCTGATGAGTCTTGAATAGACGAAACGCGCGTCAGGCGTAGCAAAATGTATTGTCTGGAACTTTGTTGTAATTTGTATTTTGTAATGACATTATATCACTGTTTTACTTAATAAGAAACGTTAATAAACACCAAACAAGTTTTTGTCACAATACAAAAGCTTAGCTCACCGGGGTACACATCATTTTATTCAACGTGGTGTCAAAGAATGTAGATTATAACTGTAACGTGGTTAGTAAAGGGCAGATTAATAACGGTTTACGAAGAGCAAATATTAATGCTGAACAACACTTATTCAACGCGAATAATGAATTAATATTATATTGTATATAAAGTTGCAAAACATTGACTCTTTAGGCCGGTAAAGATAAGTTTTAGAAGGTATATTTTTCATTTATGTGTATTTAATTAAGTCAACAATAAAATCGCAATTGATAGGTTCTATGTCTTTAAATAATGTACCTCAACCCCTGCATATTTAAATTCTTCATCCCCACACCCGAGAATGCAGTAATCTATAGTCATATTTGCAAAGGCCTCTTTTGTATAAAAAAACGGGTAGATATGAGTACTGTGGTCCATCCAACATCCTTCATAATCAGCTAGATCTAAAAATGAAAGTGATCTTGTAAATAATTATATGAATATGATTTACCCCAACAGAAACAGGCTTTATGCAGGTATCAATAATTTTTTATCATGAAAATGAAATTTTCTGAAAAATTTCTCAAAGCAAGAGTTTTCAATTTTATTAAAAGCTCCTGCTCTATTTACATTCTTCAAACAAAGTCTTACATGCATTTTGTTTTTGACTTTAATAGAAGGCTGAAAATATGACTTTATCGTAATGTCTTCCTTTGATTTCAATTTACATGAATAACAATTTTATAGTAGAATAAACCAGAATGCTAAAGCTTATTCATCAAAAACCCAAGTTTACACCTGTAAGAGGTTGCATGATATCTTTAAAGTTTGCGTTGTTTTTTTTATCTTTCAATCTTATGTTGGCTTTACATGCACCTTTTTTTGTTTTTGAGAAGCTGGCGTCAATCAATAGGATAATTGAATGCTGTATATTTAGATCCGAAAAGGCAAATGCAAAATTGAAAGACATAAGATCGTAATAAAAACAAAATCACACAACATACAGATACAACTATGACAATTTAATTACAATCATCAACCTTCACTTGATTTAAAACAGTAATAAAACTAATAAAACTTGGGGTTTCAGTAGAATTATCGGTTTTATCTGGCTCTTCCTTCACGTTGTCAATGGTTTGTTTATTGTAAGTAAAACCTGGTTAAGGACACAAGTACTTAACATCTATGCAAAATAAACCCCTTTTAAGTGTATCACAATGTGATGTTTTCCATGAATTTCTTGGGGAACGACAAGAAACGGATAGCAGCATAACCATCTGTTAGCAGCTGTCCTCTAAGACGCGAGACTCTATCATCACATTAAATGACGCCCTCTTTGTGTGTAAAACAATTTGAGCATTTCTTTAATTCGATGTTCTGCACAGTTGCCATTTTAACTGGCTCGTTTTAACACAAAATCTGTCTTTAATCGACTGTGTTACATTTTAACCTCCGATTTCCGTTTTGTTTTTACCCTGGACATATAAATGCAAACATAACCTGAACAAAATATAACTTTGTGACTGTTTTAAATGTCTTGTCATGTCTGCTAAAGTCACAATGTCGGGCTGCTCTTACCAGACAGACTTGTCGCAATGACTAGTCTATATAATTTTATATGAACTTTTTGTTTATTACAAAAAAAGGACCTCTAAAAAGTAAATGCAATAAATTGTAAACCTTGTCCTCTGGAAGTTTTTATATGTATATTAGTTTTTTTAGAGGAATTATCGCATAGTAAGCTTGAATATTCAGTAATAAAGGTGCTTTTGCTTTTGAAAGCAGTCATAAAATCATGACTACTATTCAAATGAACTATGAAGCAGTCGCACGTCTGCCAAAACCAGTCATGAGAACAGTTACAAGTGAAAATGAAGTTACCTTTATGTAGCTCTTCAAGCTACCTTTACTCACATAGTATGGTTGCAACCTGAGTCAAAATTTTGGTTCCATATCGGTTATTTCGGTTTAAATTGTTCTATGCTCTTTTATTTTTTCTTGTACTCGTAATTGGCATTATCTTGAGGTAAAGCATCTTTAATTGGTTTTGTAAAGACGAAACACACATTAGGCGTAATAGAGATTCAAGATTCAAGATTTTACATAAATCGAATGTTAATTTTTCTGGAAATATGATTAAAATTTGATATTAAACCTACATTTATCTAACTGTGCAAAGGAAAATTTGTAATGTAATGTAATTTTAATGTGGGTTTGAAGTGTATAATGTGGGGAAATTAAATTTTGATGATTTACAAAGAGTTGAATTATTTAGAATGAAGAATATCTATCATTTGTTACTTATTTGTGAGAATCCGCCATTGATGGAAACCGTTGTCAAAGCCAAAAAAACATCGAAATATTTTGAAGGTCGGATTTCATTTATTGGTGTTACCAATCTGAAAGTTAAGTGGAACACGCAGCAGTTAAACATTGTCTGTATGGGTATTTCATGTTCTTAAGGGACCGACCATTTAAAGTAAAATGGGGCTTGTCTTTTTTTCTTTAAAAAAAAACTGTTTTGAATTTAAATTTTGATCCAAAAATTTTTGGCAGCTGATGTAAAGAAAACAATATTGTGAAGAAGGATGTCTGGTACATATATATTATTCTGTTGGGGTGCCTTTTAAAATCAAAAACTTTTTTCGCAGTCCGCGCGAAAAAAATAATTTCTGAGCAAAACCAAAGACCAAGGCCAGCCCCTTCAAGATAAATGGTACGTCCCAAAGGTCTGAAAATCATGATTTACATTTGGACTATGACTTACCCAAAGCTGTAAAAAAAACACTGAAAAAGAACATCATTAATGAGAACTTTACAAATATATAGCCTTTTCAAACAAACATATTCATAAAATTACTAAAATAAATATATAAATGACTACATCAAGTCAGATCACCCAAGAATTTATTTGGTATCAACCTTAAACTTATTCATTTTTAATGAACTCAGTAGTCTTACTGTCGTGTATCTTAGAATGTTTGATCATATTTAAGATTACAGACATGTCGTTGGGCCGAATTTGGAAGTCGCATTTCGCTTAACTTGTATAAGATTTACAGTTCTTTTTAAACCAATGCATATTAAAGATCATAGAAATATCTGCTTCTATTTAAAGACCAAAAAACAAATTGATGGATTGATTTTCAAAGTAAAACTCCCAAAGATAAGTAAATGTCAGGATAAGCATTTCTCCTTTTTAGCTCACCTGGCCAAAAGCCATGTGAGCATAGTCATCACTATGCGTCCGTCGTCCGTCGTCTGTCTTCCGTCGTCTGTCTTCGTCCGTTGTCCGTTAACAATTTCAAAAATGTTCTTCTCTGAAAACACTGAACTAATTTAACTGAAACTTTTTAGGAATGAAATATGACATGGTGGCAACAAACGATCCTCATTTTAAAATGATTTGATAAAAAAAACATGGCCGTTGTTACTAAAAATAGAACATAAGGCAAAATCACTTCAAATGGCATACGTATAACTCAGCAACCATAACAGATAAAAAAATCCGAAGGATCTTAGGCTCTTCAGAATCTAAAGCTCTACAATAGTCTTCATTAGGTCAAAGTTGTCAGAAGACCCTTAATAGGGGTTATGGCCCTTTAAAGGTCAAAAATAGCGGTTTTTTTTCATGTTTTTTGGCTTATAGAATGAAAACTTTAGCAAATAGAGAAAAGCTGTTGCTTGCTTAAATGTTCAGTTCATTTAGCTCTATAAAAGTCTCCAAAGGTCGAAGTTGTCAGATGACCCCATATAGCAGTTACAACCCCTTAAAGGCAAAAAATAGTGTTTGGCCGATAAAATGAAAACTATTGCAGATAAAGAAAAGCTGTTGCTTGCTTTAATATTCAGTTCATTTAGCTCTACAAATTTCCATAAGGTTAAAGTTGTCAGATGACCCCTGATAGGCGTTACAGCCCCTTAAAGGCGAAAAATATTGTTTTTTGGCCTATAGAATGAAAACAATTGCAGAAACACCGAAAAGTTGTTGCTTGCTTAAATATTTTTTTAATTTAGCTGTCCAACGTCTCCATGGGTCGAATTTGTCCAGATTACCCCCAAAAGACAAAAAAAAATGCTTTTGGTCTATAGAATGAAAACTATCGCAGATAGAAAAAAGCTGGTGCTTGCTTAAATGTTCAGCTCATTTCGCTCTACGAAAGTCTCCATAAGGTCAGAGTTGTCAGATGACACCTTAAAGGGGTAACAGCCCCTTAAAGGTGAACAATAGCGTTTTTTTATGTTTTGGCCTATAGAATGAAAACTATTGCAGATAGAAAAAGATATAGCTTGCTTAAATGTAGCTTATTTACATGTAGCTCTACAAAAGTCATAGGGTCGAAGTTGTCAGATAACTCCTTATACAGGTTACAGCCGCTAAAAGTTGAATGATAGTGTTTTTTGCCTATTTAGAATGAAAACTATTGCATATAGAGAAAAGCTTTTTCATGATTAAACATTCACCATATTTAGCTATACCAAAGTCTTCATAGGGTTGACATCAAGACCAGGTGAGCGATTCAGGCTCCTGGGAGCCTCTAGTTATATATATATATGTCTTGCTTTATAAAACAAAACACAATTTTGGGGACATTTCTAGGTACACAATACAACAAATGAAAAAACAAACACATCACAACAAAACTACATTCAGCAACGTGAACGTACAAATGTAAGTCGAAAAGAGTAAACTCAGGTGCTCCAGAAGAGAAGGCAGTTTCTGCTTGCTATAGCACACCAGTCACGTAACAAAAGATCGATTTAGTGTAGGTCAAATCGGAAAAGGTTGACATTTATTAACTTGTCAATCACACATCTGTGCTCATTTGAAAGATAGAAATTTCGTTTTTGTCTACAAGCACATGATGTCTTATGTAAAATTTCGTGAGTGATGGCAACAAACTGGGAGCATCTACATTTGTGTTAACAATTTGCTTGTAAGTTGTTTAGCTCTATCAAGTAAAGCGTTTTACTCCCCACCTGCTATAACGAATCATTCTGATACGTAAACGCAATTTGCTGGAGCGAACGGAATGTTGCCGCACGGATATCTTTTATTAAAAATTTGCGAACCTCTGGTGACTTTGAAACATAATTAAAGAGTTTTGTTTTGCTCCATACCTGTTTAAGCCAACATGTCATACCCCTCGGAACCGTTACAATCTTTAATATCTCGGGTATGTCTTCCTTCTTTTGTCTTTTCTTTCAAACATTTGAGATAGAACCCCGGTATTTAGTTGTCTAACTACTTTTATTGGATCTCTTAATTTGTTTATTTAGCTTGATATATAAAGGTGTTTTTCTTTGCTTGAACAAGAGCTATCTCCATATTGTTCGAACTAATTACTTTGTGATAATTTTTATCTTTACACGCTTAACAAAGAAATGCATAAAAGAATAACAACACGAAGGTACAATGTGACTTTTGATCTAGAAGGATGTGCAACTAGTGCTTATTTTCTTTTTTTTGTCTGATGTTTATCACCCGTTGTCGTTTCAATCCCTGTTTATGGCACTTTTGTAAACAATTTAGAAAAGTAACCAAAAGGCCACATTCAGAAATCCCCAATGCAGTACAAGGCAGCAAAGATGCACCAATGGAACATTCGATTATCAAAAGTCCCAAATGGCAACAACAAAACCAGGTAACACGAACAAAAACAGCACGATAAAGTACAAAATTTAAAATCAACCGAACAGAAATCAACAACGCGAACTTAAATTGTAACAAGAGTTAACTCAAGTGCTCCTGAGGAATAAGCGGTTTCTGCCAATAAACAATTCAACGAAAATTAAGCCTTATTTGAATTATATTTAAGAAATGTCCAAAGAAACTATAATAAAAGAAAAATCATCCAATTTAAAAATGCTTACCTGCAATTTGACAGTTTTGAACAACAGCATTAAAAGGAAGATGATGTTCCTTGAAAAATGCATGTCTTACGAAAAGAAGTATTGATATTGTATCCGTGTATCTTTTTTCCCTAACCAATGTGCTTGATTTTTATATAACCAAGCAATTTGTCAAAGTTGTATTTTTATATCCAAATAATGTAATATTATATCATGTTTAGATTGATCATCTAAATTTGGCAATTTTTGTTATTGCCTCTATTTATTATTCATTAAAAGGATGGATAGTATCAAGGAAATCCCAACAGGAAGCTGGTGCAAGCGATATAAAACATGAACAAGAACCTATGATATTTAAATTGCTTTAGGTCTTTATTTTCAACTTATAAGGAACGTTTGAATGTCTTTATCTGAAATGCTTTTTTCCACTTCATCCCATAGGATAGAGTGAAATTCATGTGTTTATGTGTTAATTCTGTACCTGCATACCAAGTTTCACGTATACATGCATGCATATGCATAAGTTTTATTTGTTATGCTTACACTTCAATGTACAAGCGAACATTTCTTGCAACATGTTTGAGTGCCTAACAATATACATGTACACATATGAACAGCTGACATCGACATATCTATCAAAGAACAACAACTACTTTCCCTTCTAGAACACTGAGAGCTTAGTTTTATATCAGAAGTTGTATTGATGAGTCCAAGTCTATTTTGTCAATTTAGTACTACTATTAATAAACTCTCTCAATATAAATACGGGTAGTTCCTTATTGTGGATAAAGCGTTGTTCCATCGATAAGCCGATTGCTATGATAAGTACGTTATAGACGGATGTTACGATGAAAAGCCGATGGCTACGATGAAGATGGATGAACGATGCATGATCCGTCTCATAGCCACTGGCTTTGATAAATAGGGTATATTGAAAGTGCAGATGAAATTATTAGGTAAGGACTTGAGGTAACAGAGATTTTACACCTGTGGTGTAATATAAAAAAAAATATTTAAAGCCTGGTACATTTTACCTTAGTTTGCAGCCAAATGATTTCAATCTTATAAAAGAATATTGTTTAATAATTTCAATAAATCCAAGATTTTTAAAATTACAATTGTGTGTAAATATTGTACATGTACATGTATACTGAAAACAAAGTTTATCAATTCATTGGAGGTTCCTTATTATACAACACTTTAAATAGCAATTTTAATTGTGAAACAAACGATTATCATAAGAAAAAAATTAAAACGCAGAGATTTTGAATAATTTTAATATACTGACTTAGATGTTATCATTCTTTTTTTTTATTTTTTCCTGAGTGTCCCCAAGGAATTATGTGGGAGGAATTCGGAATGCCTTTATCTAAAACTAACTTAAAGAATATGCAAACAAGATATGCAATTTATTTGTACATGCAAACATGAGATTCATTTATTACTATATATTTATATAAGACATAAAAAAGACTATGGGAAAATCAACAACTCTACAAATGTACTTCCTTATAAATCTCCAATTTTAAATAGGCTAATGGATAAGCACAAATTGTTTAAACTGGGAGAAGATACTATCAAAATAATATTTTCTAGAGCTACAGGTGTTGGCAAAGATACTCTCAGATGAATGCATGCAGACTTTGGGTTGTCATAGTGTTTTGTTTAGTCTCCCTTTGCCGGATTTGACACACTGAATAGGAATGCAACACATTGGATGTGCTTTAGCAAGCAGGAACTGCTTACTCTTCCAGAGCACCTGAGTTCCATCTCATTACGACTAGTTTGCGTTGTTATTTGATATTCAGTAGTTTTTGTGTTTACATGATTAATATGTTGTCTGTTGTTTCGTCCTGTCCTTGTTTGTATTTACTGGTTTTCTCTCTGCCCTTACGGACTTTGACATTCGGATGCCACACTGGTACCTCTGCTTCTTTCATACAACCTAACAGTTTGATTCAAGACCACATGTCTTTGGAAATGTATGTTGGCCTACTGACGAATGTTACACGGGCTATCGAGTCCATATGTTAAAGTAAGCAAATCGATACATGAGTTATTAGGTGTTGTCTCTTCAGCAGAATTTATTGACTTTGTCACAATGGAACATTTAAGGAAGGCTAAACCAAAGTTATTTTAGTGTGTGTGAGTGGGGGGGGGTTGGTGTGGGTGTAGGTGTGGGTGTGTAGGTGTGTGGGTGTGGGTGTGTGTGGGGGGGGTGTTGGTGTTAAACGCCCTTTATCGAAGGACCTGGGCCATGTAGGGCGGTCATGTTTTATTGGTGGAGGAAACCGGAGTACCCGTAGGAAACCACCGACCTTGGGCAAGTAACTGACAAACCTAATCACATACAGTTGGGAAAGTCCTTTTTTTGGTAAATACAAACGGGACTTGAACACCAGCTGAGAGGCAAAGTTATTTTATGGAAATCCGCATTATACAAAACCATAATTATACAAAGCGTGCAATTTCAAGATGCATTTTTTAAACTACAAAGCTGTAAAATTTATCATAATTTCTAAAGTGTTGTTATTTCAAACCATTTCAGTGATAATCGCCGTACTTGACACACTAATGTAGTTAGATATACATACGTCTTATGCGTGTATGAGACAATAGCATAGATTGATATGTGCTGCATGTTAAAAATTTCTTAAATGGGAAGGAATGTAAATCATTTTTACATGTATAACACGCGAATATTGAAATCAATGCTGATTATACTTAATTTTATGCTATCCTTTAAAAAAAATGGAAAAATTGAATTTTCCTTACACGTTTCAAACAAATTACCCCTTGAAAAAGTACAGAAAATGTTAAAAATATCACAGTTAGGTTTTGATTCAAACTTATTTGTTTAACAATTTAACATAGTAACAATCTTGTACAGTGAAAAAGCAAAATTTTGCCGTTGCTTAAATTTGTTAACATGCTCAAAAAGATAAATTCAGTGTAAGACCACTGTACTAACTTCATCCTTTTTCTATAAAGTATTACACATGTAAAGTAAAAACTATATGGACACAAGCCTACAATGTACCATACACAAATATACGTAATGTGCTAATAAGAATTTGTTACGAATTAGTAGTGGGGCAGTCGAAAGCTCTTATGATTTCTCAGGAGGTAAACAGCAGGTTAACGGATTTTATGCACCCTATGACGATAATAGTATAACAGACGTCGAATCCGCCGTCTTGGCCATCGGTGGCCATTTTGCTTTTGGTTACGCCATCCTGTTTTGATGCAACTTCCACTTATTTCAGGGGAGGTAATTTCGGAAAGTTGCCGCACGGTAAAATGGTTGTATCTTTATTGTTTCTTGGCCTATTCCTGTCGGGTTTGTTGCATTTTCTTTTGT